>PYHW01009816.1:4698954-4720859 GCA_013186435.1 Turdus rufiventris | reverse complement strand
TTACATCCTCAGAATTGTGGCAAGGGTCAGCAGGGGACATGGGGTGACAGGCAAGGAGCATATGAGTCAGCTGGGAGCCTCCTGGCAGCTGGCCTCACCTCTGGCAGCTGGGTCAGCCCCTGAACCCACATGAACCCACAGAGCCTCCTGTCCCCACAGGAGAGTCATCGTGCCCAGGAGGTCCTGCAGGAAGGCGTCAGCCTGGCACAGAAGGACTTGCTGCACTTCAGGCTGACCAAACTGTCCTTCCTGTGGGCAATTCCCCTTTCACCATGCCTGAATGACTCCTCCACCCTTCGCTGGCTCCAGCAAGGAGCAGATGAACCCATTGTCCCACCCTCCAGGCAAAACTCTGTGACTTTAGGAACTTAAAATAGGACCAGAGCTAATAACTCACACACTGGTGTGCAAGTACCCAGCGACCTTGACAAACCCTCTGCGCCCAGGTCCTCAGGTGCAACAAAAACTGTGGGGAAGCAGAGACACTGTTTTAGCTCCTGCACCCTCTTACACCCTAATTCCTCTTATCTTGTCAGGTCTGCCTGTAATTTTTGCCACCACTGGCAAGAGAGCAACCCGGAATTTTGCCATTTTACCTTTGAATTTCATTTGTGCTTTTCTTACTTGCCTTAATTTTTTTTTTTTTAAAGATTTTTGCATCACCGTGTCCTTCGGCAGAGATGGAAAACTAAATTTCTCTGTTCAACATGAGGGGTAAGATACAGATAGTGTCACAAAACTCCTTTGTAAGCCACTTTGTGAGGAGCTGACCAACCAACAAACCAGCTACTTATAATTAGTGTTGCAACAATTATGGATGTTATTTAGTTTTGGTCTCACTTTAAGAGCTTATTGCCTACATATGGAATGAAAGGCATTTCCATATAAGAATTTGGTTTAGAAAAAAACCATGATTTTGTGTCCAACAGCTAACTCTGATTTTCTGCCTCACCTCTTTTGATTTAAAACTCTTTAGAGGAGGGATAAGTTTGCATCTGGCCATGTGTGGCACTTTGATGGTACTCAATTCTCCCAGCAGGGCCATTGATATAAAATGAGCCCAGCTAAATGTGTACAGCATGCCCAGTGCTGTACTGGGCTCAGGAGCTGAGCAGAGCAGTGGATGTGTATCAGTGGCATTTGGTTTGGCAGTGGCTGCAGGATGCAAGGCATTGCACAAACTGGCATGGCAAAAGGATAGCGTGAACAGGAAAAATTGGAATGGTTGCAGCAAACACAATCCCTGCTGGTGCTTTTCATCCTGCACGCTGAAATCCAATCACTGCACCAGTAAGCAGTGGAACTCAAATTTTAGTCATGGAGTTCTCCCTAAAACTCCCTAATTCCCTCAGTAATGTTGCTGACCTACTTCCCAGCGCTTTCAGTGAACACAGTACCCAACTCCTCTGGATCCCCAAGACTGTGGTGAGCTGCCCTCTGAAGAGCCAGGCCCACGCACAGCTCCTCCAAACTCACCTCTCTCTGCAGCTTGCAGTGTGTGCTCCTGTCTCCCAGTCCTGCCTCCTGCTGAGACCCTCAGAAAGGCTGCTTCAGCTGCGGGATTTCCGTGGCATTCCAGGGGAGCTGACGAAAACAAAGTTTGTCAGTGTTCGTGTTGATGCTCATTAGTCCGTGAACCCTTTGTATCCACCCAGCCCTAATGGCACTGGGACAGAAAAGGTGAAGCAGCACTATCCCATCTGAGCCAGAGAGCAGCTTTCATCTGTCTGCTTCAAAAGAGACTAGTTAGGAAGAACATGACGCTGGGAGGCTTGGAGAAGATGTGCCCCACTCTCCAGTCCCTCACACACCCCTTTCCAGGCACATTTAGACCTTCATTTCTTACAGCCTCCAAGAAAAAGGTGGAGCTGGGCTCTGAAGGAAAGGGTGGAAGTCAGGGAGTGGGAGACACAGTGAGTCCAGTTGCTGAGAGGAGATGCTGTGCTCCTGGACTGCTCCCCACTGCAATGGTCATGGTTTTCACAGTGCTTTTTCTCAGCCAAGCCAGCTGAAGTGGTGGCTGTGACAGAATGGAGCTCTGCATGGGCTGTGAAATCTGCTGGGCGAGCTGAGCAATCGCTCCTGCACTCTGCCTGATGCTCTGGGCGAAAATGCAACACAGCAAGTTTTGTCACGGTGTGGGCACATCCTTACTTCAGCATTCCAGATTGCAGCCTGGACTGTGCTGGGAGAGGCAGTGGTTTGCCCCAGCCACCTCTGCCTACCTGTCACTCTTTGCAGCCATGCAAGTGAACACCTACTGCTGCAGCCATGCTTACAACCACTAATGACTCCTCTCAGAATCATGGAGATTCTCATGCCAATAGTAGCGAATGGCTCATTCATTCCCTCATTCATTCATGCCCACCCACAGCTCTCTGACAGCAGCCTGCATCTCTCTGCAGTTGCTGGAGGAGGGTTTTGGGTATTGTCTGCATGTGCAGAGCACAAAGGCAATTCCTCCTGGCAAAGATTGGGGTTAGTGGGCTGTGGAACCTCGAGCACAGGACAGAACGGTGCAGGTCAATTCTCTGCATAGTGCCTTGTGGAAAAAGACATCTGACCTGCTGCATGGTTTAGAAGAGGGGGACACAAAGCCTCAGGCACATTTTTGCTTGAAAAGTTTCTGCCTTATATTCCCTGTAAGAGTGAAGAGGTCAAGGCAAAGCTCAGCTCAGCCAAAGCATGTTCATCTCCAAGGAGCTGTCCTACCACCCTTTCTTGTCCCTCTTTGGAGCACCTCCTCAATGGAATGCTTTGCTCTCAGATGATGCTGGAGGATAACCAGTGAGCCTGCTCTGGCTGGTTATCTCTGGCCATGGTTTTCCTCGAGACCCTCAGGAGATGCCAGAGAGGTCCTGCAGAAGCAGATGGGTTGTCACCTCTGCTTGCCATCCATCTGCCTTTGCTCCTTGCTGCAGCACACTCGAGCATGCGCTCCCTGAACATTCTCTGGCTCTCCTATGCATGTTCTTGGCAGAGACCTGGAGATCCCTGGAGAGTGGTGTTTCTAAAAAAGATGCTTAGAAACATCGTTTCCAGCAATTTGAACACTTCCTTTCACTGACACCAGCCTTTGCTGTTAGGAGGATAAATCAGGCACTTAGAAGTGTGGCAGATGGAGTGGGACACAGCAGTGAGTAGGAAGGGCAATTTTGTGTGCTGGACATCAATATATTTCTTTTTGAGCTTTCTAGGCAGTGTCTCCTTAACTGTTTCCAAGTACCTGGTACAGTCTGAGTCCCGATGATCCCATTGAGGTCTGATAACATCACAGTTGTCCATCAGCCAGCCAGGGGGCTTGGATGTGAAAGGTGTCTTCTTCCCTGGAAAACTGAGAGTACAGACTGCACCCCAGGGAGGAAGGAGGCAGTGTTCGATGGAATATTTTGGCATACCTGTGAAAAATGGGTAGTGTGTGATTTTCTGTCACTGCCCTTCTTTGAGAGCCTGCACAGGTAAATGGAGAAACAGAGCTTGTGCCACTTTAGAGATTCCCCCTGGATATTTGCTCTGTGCTGTGTTTTATGCATGTTTAAACAGTAAATCCAGAACACTAATTCACGGGCAAAGCATTTAACAGCTTGGGAGAGAGCTTTCCTGGAAGAAGCATTGACTGGCCAAATTTTTCAGTTTTTTTAAAAAATTTGCTTATGTGTAACAACAGAAGTATACTTGCACTGGAAACCACCTGCTGCATGGGGACTAAAAGAAGGAGTAGTTAGGGGGGCTGGACTTGAGTTTAGGAAGCTTGGAAATGGGGAGAATTGCACATCTTTTGCAAGCATTTAGGCTGAAAAACAAGCCACACACTCTTCTCTTCAAATTCTGCTTCACGGTCATACTTCTCTTTTTGGAAAAAAACCTTGCTTTCTGGTCGCCAGGCATGTTCAGGAAAAATTCAATATGTGCAAAGGATGACTTCAGCAGCTGGGCTTATTGTGAGAGATGTACAAGGTGCAAACTGTCTCCTCACTCTTCTCAAAGGGGTAGGAACAAAGAAGCCTTCTGGCAGCTGCCAATTGTCTCACTAGCAGTGCATGCTAACACCAGCATCCCACTTCCACCTCTCTGCAAAAACCAGCTCCTAGCTGGAGTCACTGAAACACTGGAAAATGAAGGACCAGATGTCTCCAGCTGAACTGGCTGTCCCTTAACATCTTCTCCTGGCAAAGCCGTGACACCAATGAAGCTTCGTTTTGCTGTTACAAGACTTCAGAAGGCAGGGACCCAAAATGCAGGTGCGAGGTTGACTGAAATGTGTTTCCCAGTGAAAGCCACAGCCCAGTGACTCTGCTGCTTCCCTGCAAAGGGACATGGAAGTGCAGTGTGCCAGTCCTGGGCAGCGCTGCCGTCAAATAGCCACTAGCACTCCCCAGTTGACACTCCAGCCCATTCCAAGGCCTGGAAAAATTTTGGTAGGAAAAGAAAAAAATCCCCCCCCACAAGTACAGAATTAAAAAGTAACAAATAACACGTTCTCTGGATTTGTCTTCTGCTTTTGAGCCCTAGAGTTCGGTGCTTTCCAATTTACTTGGCAACCAGAAGCAAGTTAAAAAACACTGTAAGAGTGCTGAAATAATAATCACATGACTCCAGGAGCTGGGACTTCCAGAAAAACAGAAGTGCAAATACCATGTGGCACTTTCTGGGAGCTGTGTCCTGCAAACTGGGGACTGTGAGGCTTCCTCTGCAGCTCTGGCCCTATTCCTCCTTTGATCCATGAGCAAGGTTCCCATAGTTACCAGTGGGAAGCACAAGGCAAATCAGATGTAGTGCATGGCTCTGGCTGTGGCCCCTGGTTGTGAAAGTAATTTGGCCTCCTCTGTATCATCTGTTTGCCAACCTTCAGCAAAGCTGGGTATTCCAGAGAAAATAGCCTTTTTTATTAAAAGTGAGATGTGACTGGCCTCAGCTGCACAAAGCACCATATTTGTATTTCATTTATATATTCTAAATCAAGGAAGCTGGTGGAACACCTTGCAAAAGCCAAGCCCATCAGGTGAGAGGCTGTGCAATGATTTCTTCTAGAGGGAAATTTTCTTCAGTGCAGTAGGCTCTGATCTGTCCTTGAGTATGGTCAGAAGTGTTCCCTGAGTTCCTTCTGCTTTGATTTACCAACCTCTGCCTCAGCTGTGCTTTGTTTCACCTCCAAGTGCCCTTGCCTGGCGAGGTGTCCCTCCAGCACGGAAAAGCTCTGCCAGAGATGAGTCCTCGAGTGCTGGGGGCAGAGGAACGTGCTGTCTCTGTCAATCAGTCAATTTTAGGCCACAAGGACCCAATGTGGCTGGAATTTCTGTGCGCCTTGGTCTTCCCAAGACACCTTGGGGAAATCCTGTGTCCTTGCTCCCGGTTGACTTCCCCCTCTGGGACAGCTGAGACAGCAGCAGGGTTCTTTTCCCAGTTTCCTTCCCCACAGCTTTGTCTGCTAGCCAGGGACTCACACTGGTGCACGCACAGATCTTGCTGTCTGGGCACAGTGTGCTCTATTCCTTCTGTTTTCATCTGAAGAAGTATGAACCAAAAATGCTTATCCTCTCTGTGCTGCCTGCTCGAGCAGTACTGAGGCAGAAACCAATCTGCATGCCCTGAACATAGGAATTGAAGCCCTGCATGTAAAGAGAATTTACAAAAAAACCCAACAACAACAAAAAAAAGAAACAAGAAAGCCAGATGTAATTTCCTGAGTACTTAGTGGTTATGGGTTTGAGGGTTTTGCTGGACACTTTGGAGATGTGAAACTGCATCATTTGTAAGACTGGATTCTTCTTTCAAATTTCCATGCTGTCACATGCTAGTCTGTGTCCCCTTAGGAATTTCAAACAGGGCCTGTTTAAAAGCTGCTCTGAGCTGGATGTTTTTATCATGTCTTCCTGGATTGGGATGATGCTTTAAAATGATTGAAGATGCTTCTTTGCCACCTGTCTCATGGTTAGAAATCCCTAAGTCCCTTAAGGAAATCTTCTTCTCTTATGGGAAGCTGTACCCAGCTTTTCTGCAATCTGTTTTGGTTCTGAGGCTGTAGAACCAGTTCTCTGGTGTGTAGGCAGCTGTGTGTTTGGTAGAGCAGTGTCTTACAGGAATGTCTGATGGGAATACAGGCTTTCCCTTTCCATTCAGCTCCCTTCCACGTACACCTCAGTCACTCAGGAACTTTCTGCCCCCTGCACCTCAAGATACCAGTGTGGTATTTTGGTAATTGTGCCAGGGCTGCTAACAGCACGGGATTTTATTTGCAACTGATAGATTCCAGAATTAACAGCTGTATTTATATGACCATTGGCATTGGGAAAGCAGGCAACAGATGCAGGAGAAATACGAGAAGCAAGAGGTGTCAAGGACATGGTTTGAGAGGAAACCTTGCAGGAATGCAAACTGACAAGTCAAGAGGAGACATATATCCTTGCACATCTGAAAGAGTAGGTGCTTTCCATTCCTCCTGTTGACATGATAAGAAGTCAGGGGGTTGAACTATAGGCAGGGACACTGAAGTTTGGCACAAGAAAAACTTCCTGTGGCTGTGAGAGTGATGGTGCAGACAGCTGGGTTGTCTGTAAATAGGGAGAAGTGTGTATTTCATCACTGAAAAGTTTTAAGATCAGGGTGAGCAAACCTCAGATCAGGTGTAGGTCACCTAGTTCTCAATATAATTTCCCCAGAAAAATGTATCTGAGAGATGAACAATCAGGAGACATCCAGCAAATCAAGGTTGTGATTAGGCTGAAAGGAAAGAAGATGTGCCTTTAGGCTTTGGATAAAAATTTGGTGTTGCAGAAGAGTCAGAACATTGGAAATTAGGCCATGCTGGGAGAGCACAGAAAAGTCTAGGTGGCAATACTATCCTATTTCACACAACCTGGGAGCAGACCGACCTTGGTTCCAGGCTGGCAGCCAATTTCCTGGGTGGATCAACCATTTAGTTCTGAGGACACCAGGGAAGAGAGCTGATTGCTGCTCTGAAGCCCATGGTATATCCCACTTGTATTTTGTCCTGTCAAGGCTTGTTCCAGGCTTTTGTGGTTTAGGAATGGTATTCCCCAATTTAATACAGCCGCTAAAGCAACCCGCTGCTCCCCACTCCAGATCATGGGCTGAGATGAGAACAATTTACTGGAAACAGCAGAGAGATAAGAAAATGAGTGGTAACAGCAACAGTGCTAATTTCCAAAGTGTACAAAAGAGAGTGATTCACATGCCAATATGCTCACGAGAGAGCCATTTTTTGCACAGGCAGATAGTTATAGAACAATGCTAATTGTTTTAAACTAAAAGAGAAGAGATTTAGATTAGATGTTAATAAGAAATTCTTTACTGTGAGGGTGGTGAGG
This sequence comes from Turdus rufiventris, assembly GCA_013186435.1. Taxonomy (NCBI): domain Eukaryota; kingdom Metazoa; phylum Chordata; class Aves; order Passeriformes; family Turdidae; genus Turdus; species Turdus rufiventris. The sequence goes on along the minus strand of PYHW01009816.1, from coordinate 4,713,531 downwards.
CACTGGGACAGGTTGCCCAGAGAAACTGTGGATGCCCCATCCCTGGAACTGTTTCTGGCCAGGTTGGATGGGGCTTTGAGCCAGCTGGTCTTGTGGGAGGTGTTCCTGCCCATGGCAGGGGGTTGGAACTGGATGATCTTTAAGCTCCTGTCTAATCTAAACCATGATTCTATGAAAATAATATTTTTATTTTAATATCAAGGTTAACCCTAACTTATCGAACCCCGACTTAGCCTTGACTGGCTATCTAACAACATGAAATAAAGGTATGAGAAGCTACCAGAACCTGCAGATTGTTAGAAGGGGGGTGATGTACATGCAGCTGACCATGATCAGTAGCTACACTGACTAGACAGCGGCAGGAAAACTTGGCAGGAAAGAGAAACCCTGGTGATAACAAAGGTGGGGTACCAGCTTAATCACTGGGTTGTCTGGGGGAGAGGGACTGGATAAAGAAACAGGACTCTGGAAGGAAAAAAAGAGGCAAAATCAAAATATAAGGTAAAGCAAGTGACACAATCAGGAGTGAGCTGGGGCCTTTGGTCAGCTGTGTGCTTAATTATGGCAAAGTGACAAATGAGCAACACAGGTGTGAGGCTGTACCTGAAGTCAGCCAGGTCACGAACATTTGCCACATCCAGCAGAGCCCCAGCTCCTCAAAGAGCCTGACTCAGCACAGGGCTTTCCTGCAGATGGCTTTGTGTGCCAAAGACCCTGCTGAAGTGTCTGCATAAGACACTGCCACAAGGGAAGGGACATGCATCAAATGACATCCCTGCCAAAGGCAAGAAATCAAGTTGCGGCTCAGGATGAAGGCAGGGCATCTGTGCTGGCGAAACATCAACTTTATTAAGGTTAGAGCCTTCAAACTTGTCTTGCTCTGTGATTTTCCATAAGCTGTGCACATCAAGGCACGTTTTAAGATAATCAGACCGTCTGTTTCAAAGAGAAGAATGTTAAAATTTGTTCTTATCAGCAATGTTGATAAGAACATGTTCTTATCAACAGGGACAGAAAATGTCTAGAAAACATTGGTAGTGGCACAGCTTGTAATGCCTACAAACTTGTCTTGTTTTGTAGCATTCTTCTAGGTCTGTGCCTCAAAGCATGATCAAAATAGTCTGCCTGGTTAGCTCTAAGGCAAGAACATTGAAATTTAGGGTAAAAGGCTGAATACCTTGTTAGTGCATTATTGTGGAGGTACATCTTCAGGCATTTTAACACCTTAAGGCTCTTTCCAGGTACACATGAAGAAGGCGCACATATAAACAGACTTGCCCCGGCCTCTAAAAATGCAAGGACTCTCACCAAACTATGCATCCTCAGGTGGGTCTTTGGTGATTTATTTTGGTGGTTTTAAGAATCTAGAAAGGGTCTGACTAATTTTTCTAAAATAGTCATGACTTGTCCTGAATCATAGCTGATGACTGATAATTTAACAGACAAATCATTGCCCACTAAGCAGATTTTCAATGGCAAGCAGTGTAAAGTTTTCTCTTCTCTGACAAGAAAAGGTTCACATCCTGCACATGCTGTTCTCCTCCACATCATCCCCATACACATCTCCATGATCCTCGAACACACTCACAGCAGAGAACCTTCAAGATTAACTCCTTTGTCAAGATTAATTTGGACACATGTCACACTTCAGGGGAAGGGTGAGGTTATTAGCAAGACTCTAAAAAACTCTAAAGTGTCGGTTACTCTCGCTCTCAAAAAATTTCACTTAGGATCAAATCAACTCAAGCCAAAAGGCAAATCTCTCAGTTATCAAGAAAGATGCTTTGTGGAGCATCTCTTTTCCACAACCAGTGGCTAAAAAAGTAGAATCACAGAACATTTTAGGTTGGAAAAGGCCTCTAGGATCATGAGTCCAGCTGTTAACCTAACATCCAAAGTCCATCACTAAACCTTATCCCCAACTGCCACGTCTACATGTCTTTTCAATACCTCCAGGAATGGTCATTCCACCACTTCCTTAATAAATAAATGGGACTCGTCCTGATACTGAGGCCTGGGGAACACCCCCAGTGATGAGAGGAACTTTTTAATGTGTTTGTTTTCCAAGCAGTGCTATGGGATTTGTCCAGGACAGAACATGGCAGGAACACAAGGATACACTGTGGTGCTGGACCTTGTTGTGTTAAACCTTTGAGTAATGTAGCCAGAGAGCGAAGTGAGTACACTTCTCACAGCTGCATGTCTCCCTTTTTGTGGTATTTTTCCCATGAGTTAAGGCTACCAAGGAGGTTTGGAAAGCATACTAGGATTCCACAAAGAATTGGTTCATCAGGGACTTGGAAAATCATGCATAAGAGGTAAAATGCTCAAAGTTAAACTTATCTCTTTGGTCAGGATACAGCTTTTGCCCTGTGCATGTCTTACATCTGAAAGATGTCATAGCAGGCAGCACAGCAGCAGTAAACATCATTATTGTGGACACTCAATAAAAAGGGGGACCTACTTATCCAGATAAAGATAGGACAATCCATAACATCTGTCTTGCTCCCAAACTGGGCATTTTTCCTGGACAGAGAATGCTTTCAGAGCCTTGCTTCAAGTAGCTAAGTTCTAGATCTGTGAGTTCATCTTGAAATAATAGTTGGCAGCCCAAAGCAATGTAACATTTAGCTTGCTTTAAAGGACCATATGGAATAAGTTACACTGGAGTAAAACAAACACCAGTCTCTCACATCCAGTGTTATTGCTAACAACTTACTGGGCTGTGTGTATTTTTCAGCAGCAAGGATGACTCACTAAATAACAGGATAATACCATGGATCACTAGCATGTTGTGGTCTGTGGCCACAGGAAGGGTTTACTTTTATTGTGTACATGTTGGCAGCCTCAGCACACCAGCAGCAAATCCACAAGTTTATTGCTGCATCTGGGGCAGAAGCATAAGATCTCTGCTTGGAGCCTTTCTGTAAGCCAAAAAAATAACACGGGATAATTCTGCTATCGTGTTTGCCAGGCTGCAGCAAAAGCAAGGAGCTGGGAATTAGAGGCTGGGAAAGTAGTTGTCACCTTGGATTGGGTTCCTTGATCCAGTATGTGGATATGGCAAATGCTGATGCTGGAGGGGACTCTTTCCAAGAGAGGGATCCCTGCTCCCTTGGATGCCTTTTTTAAAACAGGTGTCAAATCAAGCAGGTTTGGAAGGGTGGAGAGGTTGTGGGGCAAGAGATACATTTGTCCATCCAACCCCAGCCCCCTGCAGAAATCCTGAGGGTGGTGAGGGATGCCTTAGGCGGACTGGCACGACCCATCAGCTGCTTCTTGACTCCTCAGGTTTCTCTGCCTGAGGCTGAAACATGCCCAGGTCACTGTGTGCCAGGCCCTTCATCACCTCCTCTGAGCTCATGCGCTGTCCCTAAGGCTTGTTGAGATGTGAGATCTCCCTCAGTCTGCAGGGGTGTAGTAGCAGAAGGGGATATGGTTGGGACCAGAAGGTTTTTGGTACCCCCTCACATCATTGCCAGGGAAAGGGGAAGGGAAAACTCTCCTGGGCAGAAGGGGTTCCCCCTGATGGAGAAAATGTGGCTGAGGGAGCCATCAGGTACTACTGTTACCAGGGGAGTGGGTCTATGTGAGTGGTTTCTTTTATCTCCTCTGACATTCAGCATTACTGCTCATTTTCTCATTGTTTCTCATTACTGTTTCCAGTAAATTGTTCTCGTCTCGACCCCTGATCTTTGCCTTTTGTCCCTCCAGTTGGAGGGGAGAGGGAGCAACACAGAGTGATTTTAGTGGCTGTGTTAAACTGGGGAATACCATTCCTAAACCACAACAAGGGAGCATTTCCTGTGCTGTTTCCAAGAGGGACTCAAGGAAACTTTGCCTGGGGGTGCATAGAAAGGCAGCAATAGTTTTATGGGCCCCATTCCTGCACTTTCCATGTTTTGTCATTTTTACATTTTCCTCTATTTTCCTGCTTTTGCTAATGTAAGAGGATAAAAAACTCCAAACTGATGTTCCACTAAAAGAAGGAACATCTCTCTGGAAGAGCAGGAAATGACGTGTGGTGGTGCCATGCAGGATTAGTCTGCAACCTCTGTGGCACACTGAGGTCTCTGGGATAACCTGGGAAATACCACAGGGACAAAACTTCTGGTGAAACTCATCCTGAGCAGAGCTTGAAAGCTCTGGGGGTCTGATGGCAGGAAAAGGATTTTATACACTATTCAGTGCACTTTATTCACATGGGGAGGAAAGCAACCTAGGTGATGAATCTCCTGCCTGGGAGGGGAAAATCTATACCTGAACAGCTCTCTGTGGCAGAAGAAGTTCCTGAGCATTTGTTCTTTTTGGTTATTTAAGGATAAGTCATTAATCATTGTTAAGCTGAGTGGAATCCAAACTAGTCTTCCCACTGTACCTTTACCCAATACTCGCATTTTGCAGAATACCAATTCTGTTAGCATTTTCCTTCTCCTGTGCCCACTTTTCTCCATAAATAAAATGGTGTGGAATCCTGCAGAGTGCAATGTTCCTCTCCCTCTCCCTCTCCCTCTCCCTCTCCCTCTCCCCTCCTTGTGTTTCTGAAAAGGACTCAGCTAGAGACCCCACAAACTGAAATCTGAATTTTATGATAGCAACGTCAGAGTTCAGCATTCCAAGGATTTGGGAGAGATCCTAAAAACAAACATCCCAAACTCAGGAGGAAGTTCAGCATTAAATATAAGAGAAATCCAAATATGTTGAAGAATGGAAATCAAAATAACTTCGGCTTTGCCCTGCAGTGACCCCATGCAATAAGAATACATTTATGATTAGATAACAGCGATGGTTGGAACCCTAAATAGGAACAAACTGAGTTTTGAATACCTCCAGGTTTACTCTGTTGTTGTTATGTTTTCCCTCTGTGTGTTGCCAGAATAATAGTGAGTTCTCCAAAGGATCAACTCCAGAATGAATGTCCTCTTATAAATTCCCTGCTTTACTTGTAAATTATCAGAAAACTCCAGCACTACTTAAAGATGTCGTGTTATTGCCTCTTCCTGTAAGAATAGGAAGATGATGTTTTTGCAAGAAAACCAAAGAAGAGAGCTGGACATTTTCATATTTTTTTAAGAGGTCTCAATTCCTGGGCCAAATTAGATTTCAATTGGCAAATGGGTCTGCAGGTTTCTAGGATGGGAGCAGGCAAAATCATTGCACAAAGCCCATTTTGCTAGGACATGGGCAATAATGTATATCTGGCCAGAGAAGTGAATCAGTCTGTCAGCATGTCTTCAGAATCTGCTCCAATCTTCTGACTTCCTGGAGAAAAGACAGAGATGGTGTCTAAACACCATCCTTCAGGAATAACCATAAAAACATTGAGGTGTCTGGAGAAGCAGAATATGCAGTGGGCTTACTTCAAGTCAGAGCTGGTTTGCAAAATCCTTACTGAGCAAATTCAGGCTGTAGCTCTCCTCTCTGATTTCTTTTTGGGGATGCTCTCTTCTTGGGCACACTGTGGCTTTGTCTTCTCACACTAAAGTCTGAATTTGGGGACTAGCTGTGGATGTCTGGTGCAAAGACTTTCTTCAGATATGCTGTCTGAAACCCAAGTGTGTTCGGCTTTGTTTTTTTAAAGCCACTAAGGTTTCATGAGCCACAGAACAAATTCCCTCTCCCTCCAAGTGCCACTGGGGTGAGCACAGCTTTACCCTGGCCAAAGGCCAGCAGGAATAGGCACAGAGCTCAGCTTTGCCCTCGATCCTTCACTCCTGTTGTGTGTGCTGCCCCGACTGAGCCTTGCTGAGGCTGATGGTGAGAAAGAGCAGAGCTCCCCCTTCCCCCTCTGCTGCCTGCGCTCTGGCAGGGAATGGAGCGTGGGAGGACTCGCGGCGGATGCTCGGAGACTGCAGCACTCATAATGACTAGTCACTTATAAAAGATGTCAGTGACACTATCACCGGTGCTTTGTGCGCCTCTTTGTATTCATGGCTGGGGTCTGAATGGGATCCCATCGGCTCAAACCCCAGTGATGCTTGTGACTAATCAATAGTAAATATTAATAACAGCCAGCACGTGGTAATAGCAATGAACATCAGTGATAACACTGCCTGGAAATGCTGCTGAGAGAGGGAGGGGGGCACAAAGGGCAGTCTGCTTGGGGCTGCCAACCAAGGGATGACTCATGCCACCAGGGCTCTGTCTACCAGGCCTCGCTACCCCAGGCTCTGGACCAAATGGGAACAGCAAATTAAATAAGTCCCAACTTTTCCAGCTCCATCCTCTTCCTGGCCTGCCCAGCACAGCTGTTGGGTAACGCCATGCTCAGGGACCACATGTATCAGCTGGTCCTTGTGTCTCTCAGGGAAAGGAAAGCTCACAATCTGGGGTGGAGGGAGAGAAAGCGGAAAAAATTGAGAAATAATTTTTCTATATCAGCAGGTTGACAGCAACCTATGAACCAGGACCATAACCAATAGAAAATGGAAGCAATCTGAGCAAGGGTGAAATGCAGAAATCTTATTTCATAGCATTAGCAGCTAAAAGGTTTATTTGTTAGTGACTCACTACCAATTTAAAAGCTGTCTATTAACCCCAGTTATTTAAAGACTGATTTTTGTGCTTGCATTCCTGTAGGCAGGTGGCAGGTGTTTAAAAGGTACCTCTCAAAAGAAGCAAAGTTTGTCTAGCACAGACAAAGGAGGCCAGACAAAGAGAAGATGTGTACTTCAGTGAGGGTGAAAACTGAGGAAAGTGGGAATATCTGCGGAGATGCTGGCTAAATAAGGGAAGATGAGGGCATTGGCCCTTTCAACTGCAGACTGTACTATGGGATGTTACAACAAAACACTTCCATCGTGTTCTTCTTATGTAAGGACAAGGGAAAGCATTTTCATTCATGAATGGATATGTTTATGACATTTGTGGTCGAGTGATTTCCCTTTACAATTTCCTATCCTTCATTCCTCTGGAAATCTCCTACAATTTCAATCATACTCCTGGTGTTATTCTGAGTTCTTTCTGTATAATTTCACTTCACCTGCTCTGATGATTTTTTTTTTCCACTCTATTAACCACCTGAAAAATGACAAAACTTTACCTAGAACTTTGCAGTGGGATTATGAATACTATATTATAACACCTGAAAACACGTGAACCGTTAACCCAGAGCCATTCACCAGCATTTAAAGAAAAACCTCATGTTTAACTGTACCATCATATACCAACCAGATTTTAAGCCAAGGCTATAAAAAGCTTTTTTTGTGTTCTTTTTAACAAAACATTTGGTTAAGAAAGCCTCTCTGCCAAAGCTATACTCAGGTTTTTTTTGACAGTGCCCAATTCCCAGAGCTGACACATTTCTGTGCTGGTTAGAAGGAGACCTATTGCTTCAGTTCTTTGGAAATATTCTCAACAGCACACAGCTGTTTTCGCTGGAGCTGACTTTCACAACACTGTAATGGCAGTTAAAACTGTACCAAAAATCCTTGCACAGGATGTAATCAACCTCAAATCTACAGAGAAACATTGGGAAACTGCCTTCAAGTGCCAAGAAAAACAACAGTCGTTTACAAGAGCTCTTCCTAATGTCCAGTCAGCTCAACCCAAGTGAAACGTGTTTCTCAAAATGAAAGTAGCGAAGAGCAAGGAAGAAAAAGCCCTTGACTCTTTAAATGAATTTTTCTAAACAGAAACACAGAGAGACTCTGACAGCAGCAACCACCACTGATCCTTCCTACCCGCTGAAGCTCTATCATCACCTGGCCTGCAAATCCATTTCTTGAGTGATAAAACTCTTGTTTTCCTACATTTTTTCTCTTGCCTCCTTCAGACACTTGGAAAGTTCCTGTCCCTCCAGCGGCAAAGCTGTTTTATGTCATGTTTCTCTACTCAGAGAGCTTAACCATTATCCAGAGACTGGAGCCATCCCATTGCCCCAGATTTACGGCTTTTCCCAGGGTGTCAGTCCAACCCAATCCCCAGGTGCTCCCAAGAAACGCCTGAGTCGCTTTTCACTTACCCCAGCCGAGGCTCAGCAGTTGTGGGTAATGCAGAATGGAAAAAAGCCCTCGTATGATAGTGTCTCTATATTTACCAGAAAGAAAGGAGCCGGGGTGCTTGTCCTTTAAGTGTCTCTAAAGATGGTTTGCATAGCTGGATCTCAGCTTATCTATGCTTTTCTGCTTTTGCTTCCATACATGGATCTGTTCCCAACAGTAACTCCAAGCTGTCGAAAAGAAGCTATCTGGCAGCTTTCAGCTTCATCTGACACGTAAATGAGCGCGAATAAATAATTACGTTTTCTGCCATCTCCTTTTTTTTTTTTTAATTTGCACCTCAGGACACCTTTTATTTTTTTCTTTCTCCCCAGATTAACAGTTTGCTGCTTTTCCCAAAGAAATTCCTAGGGGAAAGCAAACAGAAGTGACCCAGGCTGATTTATTTTTTCTCTCCCCTTCCCGCAGGCTCACATAATTTCATTCTCATAAATATCTTTTTTTTTTTTTTTCCATTTGCTTTGCTTATAGGTCAGAGTTTTGCATGTTTGATACTTGGCATCATGTCAAAGCAATATACATCATGTCTGTAGCAAAGGAAGGTTAAAAGTCAAATTTTTGGAGAGAGAGAATACAGCTGAGCCACGTGACTGCTCCCAGATTAGCAGCAGTAGCAGGAGAAAGCATTCCTCTGATATTACAGTAGCCACTGTGGGACATGCCTGAAACACTGAAGAGAGAAGCTGCAGTTTGGAAGCCTCCTGCAGATCTATTTATGAATAAATCACTCCTTGCTGTTTTCCCTATCTTTCTAGGTACTTTCCTACTTCCTAGGTTTCAGTTTCAGAAAGGGCTGATAAAGGACAAAAATGGGAGGGAGCCCTGTGGCACGGTCAGGAAATAAGTCATATAATTACCGTTAACTCTGCCCTTTGTAATCTTTGCTGTGTAAATGGAAATGTTAAGGGCTCCAGTGAAAGGGGAACACTGAATAGATGTCTTTATTATTGTTTGTTATAGTGGCAGCTGGCAGTAAAAGAGATATTAGTGAGCTAATCAATTGCTTCATACTGGGCTCTCTGGATGGAAGAAAACTGGTGAAAGGCATATTCAGAGAGACTTAAGATACCTAAGGCTGAATGTAGGTATCCCTCTTCAGGCATTTGCATGGAAAATGGCATCCTCAAACGTGGTGGCTTTGATTCATTGCAGGAGATGGAAATTCCTTGTATATTCCCACACACCAATGACCTTGACTGCTTGAGATTTTTCCTAAACATCTGCTGAACACCAGGCGGAAGAAAAGCTTTTAAAAGAGCTCACCAGCTCCACCTTTACAATTAATGATAAACTACATTTTCTACATTTACAAATTGCCCAATTAGAAACGCTGCTCCAAGTGGCATATTTGAACTCCTGCTGTTTGCTGTCTCAGAGACTGGAGGGAATATGCGTGGGAGTGTGTGTATAAATGGGGATCTGGGGAGATTTCCAGCATCTCCCCAGCATCCAGGGCAGACAGCCTTCCTGGGAGCACATCCCAGGGCAAGCTGAAGGGTAATGGAAGCATGCAATGGGCAACAAAAGGAGTCTTTTGGAAAAGAGAAGTAGTTATAAAGGGGACCCTCCAGTTTTCAGGCCAAATGGCTGTGCCATGCACAACTGCTTGTTGTTTGGGGTTGTGGAGAGGAATGGGATGAGAAGAATTCCTCCTGGAAATTTGCCCTGGGATTTTCTCCAGCCTTTCAAGAGCAAGAGCCCAGCTCATCCTAGGAAGGTGCTTGAACAGGAATATCACCATTGTTAGACACACCTGGTGACTCAGGAGGTCTATGCTCTAATGCAAATGAGAACATGATTCAGCACAGAGTTTAAATTCATTGCTTAATTTAAAGTATTGAATAATGCTTTTGTCTCCCCTGAGGTTATTCACGTGATTTTCATTCTATGCTTTACTATGCTGCCCAGATATGGATATGAAGCTGCCATGAAGCAGCATGAAGAATAAACAAGGTTTGGCACTCATGTGTGGGTGTATTTGTGTCTCACAAACGTCTTGACCTTAGGTATTACTCCTAGGAAGTCTAAGGGCCAACAAAAATGGGCTAAGATGAGAAAAAAACTCAAATCATTGCATGTGTCCCCCTTTCCATGAGGGAAATGCTGAAAACCACAGGTGTCTGTGGTTTTCAGTGCCAAAGAAAAACCTAGGTGGCTTTGAGAATAACATGACAAAGCTGCACTCAGAATTTCTGTAGCTCCAAGGACAAAGGAGTAGGCTGTTTTCTGGCTTTGATCTGCCTTTTGGCACAGTGGCCGTGTGTCACTCTCTAGATGGGTGACACCACCCTCTTCAAACCCTGCTCCCCACAGAGAACAGCCACAGAGCTTCTCAGATTTTCCATCAAGAGGTTTTTCCATTCTTCCCTGCTGGGAGAGGTGAGGTTAGTATCAGGGTGATGATAAGGTGGAAGGCATTTTCCTAAAGCAAAAGAAAGAGCAGACAGAAGTGTTGCCAAGCACCAGGAGGGCCACAGGGAGATGGAAACAAAGCACCTTTGACCTTTGTGCTCACCGACTTCTCCTCCGCAAAACAAGCACAACAGGAAGATGAAGTCCTGTGAGACGTGTAGGGGACACCAGCAGCTCTGCCAGGTTTGGCACCAGCTGGACCTGCAGGAGAAAGCAGGGCTGGGATCAGGACCCGTGCCTCTGGTAGTGGTGAGGGTGATGGGGATTGATTTGATCTGCTGAAGCCTGGTCCCCCCGGGCATCTCCCCAACACCTGAGCCCCATCCCAGAGCCAGACACCTTCCTGGGGAAAACCCTGCCCAGGCTCTCCCACAGCACTGAGATGCTGATTCTCCAGGACTGTGCTCCAGGAGGTTGTGCTTTTTTGTGCTCTTTGTCCTCTCTGGCTGCTGCTATCAACGCTGTAGCCACAAAATGGAACCAAACCTTGGTCTTCAGGAACACGTGTGCTCTTCCCCACGCTGTGTGCTGCAGTTTGGAGCCACCGAAGAGGTGTTGAAGTGTCTTTTATGAATATCAATGTGGATTTCGTAAGAGTGATTTAAATATAGCTGCCTGCTTTCCTGGGAGACCCTGTAGCTGTATTCTCACTGCAGCAAAAGCTGCACCATCTGCCCAACATTCGCTGCCGCTTCCCAAAGACCGCCAGGGACTTGTCATCCTGCATTTGGCTCGCACAGGGCTCCAAAGCGAAGGCTTGCTGGGGAAAAGGGATGGATGGGCAGGCTTCAGCACACTCTGATGTGCAGCTCAGGTGTGTTTGTGTGGCATTGTGCACTGGGAAAGCTGGACACAGCTCTGAGCAAGCTGGTCTAACGTGGTAGCCAGCCCAGCTCAGAGCAGGGGCTGGACCTCCAGAGGTCCCTCACATCCCTAATTATGCTGTGGTTCAGTGTCAGTTTGGGATATAACCATATGGTAGAGGAATAGCAAGGCAATCTGGACTTCTGGGGCACCTGTGACATTTTCTGTCTTCCTATTGTTTCTACCTTCAAGCTCCTTGAGCGTGGCTCAGCTCTCATTCCACATCCATGGCTTGTCTCCAGTGTTGCTTGAACCTTACTGCTCTGCAAGTGAAAATCCACTACTTCCCCCCTGCTTTTTTTTTAAAGCAAAGTGATTAAAATGCAGTTGGGCCTGTGCCCAGCTAAAGCACAAGAAAGTCAGGCAGTCATTCTTTCCTTGTGTTAAGTATGTAAAGTTTTGCAAGCAAATAAGACTTTTTCTGTTTAGGGTAAGCAAATATGCCTTGAACCTGGGGAGTGTCCAATTCTTAGTGATTGTTTATTTCACCAAGGCATAAATTACTGTGCCTTCAGGACAAAGCTAATAGAAAAAATGCTAATTAGTGCTGGTCAAAAATTTTCCAGTGGAACATTTTTCTGTCAGAAACTCTCCTGATTAGTCAAAGTTGAAATGTTCCAGAAGAACATGTTGATTTTGCTGAGCCTCTAGTGCCACAGGGTCAGCTGAGGTGGGGTGGGAGTAAGGAAAGAGAGAATCCATAAAAACCCTCTTGCTGATTCCCTGACAATTTATCTGCTTGGCCGCCAGCCTCGTGGCACTGCTGAGGATTGGAGTTTGGGGCAATCTGCCATGCAGAAAACGTGCTGATGGACAAGTTGTGAAAATTCCTGTTTCCTGGATGGGAGTTGTAAATACAGAAGTCAGGGAGCCTGTCTCATCTCCCCAGCTCCCTTGCACTGGACACCAGCCTGGGAACGTGCATGCAGAATGGCACATCACCATTCCCAGATAGGATACTTCAGACAGCTGAGTCAGATCTTCTCAGCTTATAAAAGAGAAGGCTAGAATTTTTTAATTCTGGGATTTCTGCTGGAGAAAAGGACGAGCTGCTCTGATATTATCTGTGTTCATTTGAACTTGGACTTCTACAGGTGCAGCTTTTTCATCAGTGACACGCCGAATGCAGCGCTTTTATCTCACACTTCCTTGTCTTCTGACAGAGCTGCTTCTGCAGCTGAAGAGATGAGGATCACAGCATTGCGATATTCATGCATTCAGAAACAGCTTCAGTGGGCTTCAATGGGCTTCAATTTGGTGTAACTTTGAGGGCTCCATGGTCAAACTGGAACTGAAAAGCCCACGAGCATGGAGCTGGTGGCACCAGCCCGCTCCAGACCTGCACTGCTGGCCCTGGGGACCAGACATGCCCCCACGTTTGGATGGTGACAGCACCAGTCCATGTTTGCTCTGGGTCACTCCTTCCCTTCAGTCCTGCTGAAACCAGCCCAGCTTTTTGGCCTGCCACATTTTTCTCTACCAAATAACACCCGTGGGGCTGGGCACCAGCTCGTGGGGGTGGTGGTTGTGTCCCTTTCCTTAGCTGGGATCATCTTTTCAGATGCCAGAGCTGGCAGAACGTGGCTCTGATGCTGGTCACAATATTGCAGGAACCAGGACTAAGGATACTCTGAATTGCCAAGCATTAATATTTGATGCATTTCAATATTTAAAGAGCTAAGATAATTTAAGAAACACTGTCACTTTTTAAAATTATTTGTAGGCAACTTATAATGGAGCAAATCCACTTGGAATGAACAATATTTTGGCTAGGGTAGACGTATGGCTCAGACTGCTGCCTACATTTATTTAAAACATCAGAGAAATGACAATTTTGAAATTCTCTGCTAGAAACCTCAGGTCTCAACAGGCCAGATTCCCAGCCAGCAGAAGCAAGCAGAGGATCCAGACAATGTTTTAACACTGGATGTGCTCAACAATTTTGTTGGAAGTTTTGCCTTTGGAAAAAAAAAAAACAAAATAAAAGAGACAGAGGGTTTCCTTGAGTGTCTTGCTTTCAGTGAAAATATTTGGGTTGTCATCCGAAACTTGAAAACCACAGCTGGAAAAAAAAAATGAACTGCTGGTTGCCAAGAAAGGAGAAAAAAAAAAAAATCCTCCTGCCTTTTTCATATATACATATACATATACATATACATATACATATACATATACATATACATATGGATATGGATATACATTTGTTTGCTTGTTTGTTTGTTTGCCTAGAACATCCTGGCATGAGGGGCTGCAGCCATTCACACCTGATCAGGGTCATTTGCCTGATAAAAGCCCTCTGAGGCTGCGGGGAGCTGGCTGGGGCAGGAGCATCATCTCCCTTACATATCACATAGCAGAGGGCAGGGAGACGGTGGCACAATTCATACGCCATTAAAACGAGCTGCTTTATGTAACACAATCTGCTTCAAAAGAACCCAACGCACCACGGAAACTATGCGAGGCAAGCCAAGAAACCCTGGTACAATAGCACAAACAGAGACAAACAGTCTGTAAAGGACAGCACACTTGGTTACCAGCGAGGGAACATTCTGCATTAAACAGTCCCTTTGTTTCTCATTTTCTCATCGTGATCATCAAGGGAGATCTGCAAACATGACATCAAAAGATGAGCCTAGGAGGAAAAATTCATACCTGCAGTGGGTCTTGGCAAACAGAAGTTGCTGGTTGTAAAGTGCACAGGAATTTTGTCCACCTGCCCCTGAGGGACCTGGGGAGAATCACCACACTTTTATTTTCTTCCCTAAACACCACTGTGGTCTAAGCCACTTCTTCACCTTCTTCCTCTCTGATGCTCCTGTGTGTTGTCCAAACACCACCATGCTCTCTTAAATTCACAGAACCATAGAATCATAGAATATGAGGAGTTGGAAGGGGCTCCTCAGGGTCATCCAGTCCAGCTCCTGGCCTTGCACAGAACACCCCAGGGTCACAGCATGTGCCTGAGAGTGTTGTCCTGATGCTTCTCGAGCTCTGTCAGGCTTGGTGCTGTGACCAGTGCCCTGGGGAGCCTGTTGCAGTGCCCAGCCACCCTGTGGGTGAAAAGCCTTTTCCTGATGTGCAGCTTAAACCTCCTCTGACTCAGCTGCCTGCCTTTTCCTCCAGGCTGTCACTGGTCACTAGAGAGAAGAAATCAGTGCCTGCCCCTCCACTCGCTCCAGTGAGGATGTTGAAGACCCCACTGAGGTCTCCCCTCAGTCTCCTCTTCTCCAGGCTGAACAAACCAAGTCCTCTCAGCCACTCCTCACATGGCTCCCTTCACCATCCTTGTGGCCCTCACTTG
>PYHW01009816.1:4682346-4698695 GCA_013186435.1 Turdus rufiventris | reverse complement strand
TGATTGCCAATCTCTCTAATGTGTCTAATTTGTATGAGTCTGGGTAATTTAAAAAAATCATTCTCAACCTGCAAAAAGTGGAAAGATCAAGGTTCTGCTCTGCATGGCTTTCCTAGCTCATTGCCTCAGGCCTTGGCAGATCCTGCAGTCCAGTTGCTTATACAGCCAGCACATAAGCACAGTGCAGGGAAAGAGTTTCCCATGGAAATCAACCCATATCTTCACAGCTGCCTGGTTTATTAGCATCTGGAACCTTAGTCTGCAAGCAGAAACTGGGTTTCATCTTTTCCTGTTCCTGTTCGTTCCTGTGCAAAACAGAAGTGGTATGAGTTCATTTTCTGCTGTTGTGCCTCTTTGGATTGATGGGGCAAATTCTGTCTGTCACTGGAGGTATGGAGACACTTAGGACAGAAGTGTCTGATCCTGCTGGGTTCTGGTTACAGCTATAATGCAGTTATTTTTCTCACTAGTGATGCACATGGCAAAACTGCCGTGGCAAAAAAGAAACGGCACCTGTCCCAGAAAAGAGAAGCAAACATGACAGAAGTGTAGTAACACAACAGTTGCAGGTTTCAAAATGTTCACAGTTTTATGATGGATGAAGGCAAGAGAAAGGGAGAAAGAATGGGGTTCCACACTTCCGAGCACAGCAAACCACACAGAGGAAGGTCTGGCTCAGCCACGACTGAATGTCACTAGCACAGCTCTCCTCATCGTCCTGCAGCCAGAGGGGATTTTGGAGCCCTGAAGCGTTGAATATTGTGAATTTCAGAAATTTCTCATCTCTACAGTTTGCCTATGGCCTGATACTCCTTGGAAATGAAAGGAG
Organism: Turdus rufiventris; assembly: GCA_013186435.1. Classification (NCBI taxonomy): domain Eukaryota; kingdom Metazoa; phylum Chordata; class Aves; order Passeriformes; family Turdidae; genus Turdus; species Turdus rufiventris. The sequence continues at coordinate 4,697,866 of PYHW01009816.1, read as the reverse complement.
ATGCCATCTTTTGCTTTCTTCTCCTGCTGTGAAACCATGACCAGATTTACCCAGGTCGGTGGAGCTGCCAGGATAGAAGCAGTGCTTTTTCTGAAGAAAGCTTGGTCACAGAATTTTGCCTGAAGGTGTCTGTCATCCAGGGAATCACAGAGATAATTTTTAGCCCCTTGGGATTAGGAAGGAGTTCCCATCCTGTAGCTCAGGGGGTCCCTTGCATCTGCAGTCATTTGGAGGTGATGGGATTTTGACAACTTTTCTCCAGAGTGTTTTCATTTCTGAACCTTGTTGGTGTGATAACATTAATCAGCACTTCCGTGGAAATAGTGCTTTTGGAGATGAACATTGTAATCAGGATGAAGAGCCTCTGATGAGTATTGCTGAAATTAAAGCGTCTAAATTCAGCAAAATTGCTTACTCTGGGAAAATGCGTTTTGATCCAAAGCCACTGTTATCCACTAGCTCCATGCAGGCTTGAGAAAGTCAGGAATGTTCACAGTCAGAGGGGCTGGCACCTCTGTGCAGGCCCAGCAGAGATGGTCCTCATCCCTCACGTTTTCCAGCCCTACTTCCCTCAGTGTGCCAGGGGTGTCCCTCCTGTGCTGTCATCTGGCCAGACTCTCTTGCATCCTTGGCTCCTGGGAGGCAGTGCAGAAGTAGAAAACCTGGCCCATGCCTGTGCTGGAGAAGCTGCCAGCAGTTCTTTGCTTGCTGCAGGGCCCCTCGTTCCCAATCCTGCTGCCCTGCTGAAGAGGTTCAGATTTTCTCCCTGATGTTGTCAGCCTGGTGTGGTCCAGAACTGTTCCAGGGCTCTCAGTGACCTGCAGGGTTGGGAGGCAAGTCCAGGGGTGACAATGTTGGTGTCCTTCACTGGTCTCCCAGTGGGAAGGGTTGTCTCCAGACTCTCCTGGATATGTCTAAGTCTTGCTGAAGGCAGCAGCTTCTGCCCTGGGGGCTGGGGGAAGGCAGTTCTTTGCACCTCTCCCTGTTGCAGTATAAACTGGAGCAGATAAATATTCAAACCCAAAGAGCAATGCAAGGGTGTAATGTCAGCGTTGGTGTGACTGGAATTAGCTAATTTGTGCATGAACATGACTAAATGTGAAAGAAAGATATCAATTTGTCCATAAACCTGTCAAGGGTGAAACATTTCAGAAAGTTTAGACTATAAAACAGAAATACAAAGACTAAAAGTATCACTTCCCTCCAAAAAGCATGAAATGACTCACACTGCCAATGCTGGGGCTATAAAGCTGGCAGTGCACAGCTCTGGGACAACCCAAGATCTCTTTTCCTACCTTCAGTCTTCATGAGTGGTTTCTTTCTTTACCACCTTCCTGGAAAGAGAGAGGAAAGCAGAGGATAAAGCAGAATTTCTTACTGCTGGCTGTTACTGCTTATACTTCACATGCTGCTACTTAATGCTGTTAATGCAGTTCATACAACACAGGACAGATTTAATATGCAATTAAAATAATTACTAGGTAATCATTAATAATTTCCTGCATGTTCTCAGGGGTCTGAAGCAAGCTCCAGGCTGGCAGAGCAGTAGTCCTGCAAGGCATGTCCCATCAATGATTAAGTGTCCTAATTTTTTCCCCCTTCATCAAGATTATCTGTCCGCAGTAATAGAATCACAGAATCACAAAATGGTTTGGGTAAGAAGGGACCTTAAGATCATCCAGTTCCAAACCCTCTGCCGTGGGTATGGGCACCTTGCACTAGACCAGATTGCTCCAAGCTCCATCCAGCCTGGCCTTGAGCACTTCCAGGAATGGTGCATCCACAACTTCCCTCTAAAATTTCTTACTTACACCTGATCTAAATCTACCCCCATCTGGCAGTAGTTGGAGGGCAGAAAGAAGAAAAAGGGAGCTGATCTTGCCTGCTGCTTCCCTTTGTACTGTCAGAAATATCCCCATTCTTCTTGAGGCATAGAAAAGGGGACAGTGCCAGCAGCCAGAGGAAGATAGGAAGATTTTCTAGGAAATCTTCTTCCACTCTGGTGTTCAAACATGGGCATGGAGGCCCAGAGAGGCTGTAGGATTTCCCTGTCTGCAACCCTCAAACCTCAGCCTGACCACAGTCCCTTCCCACCTCGATTATCCTGTAATTCTCTGTATTTCCAAGGGGTTGTTTACCCAGCAGGAGACCAAGAGCAGAGAGCCAAGTGCTTCTTTCATGGGTATGGGATTTGGCTCCAGATTTACCTCAACACCAGACACCCTAACCTTCACACTGTGTTTCATCTTCTGCTAATTAAATATTCAGGACTGGAAGGCAGTGGAGACAGAGATTGATCACTTGATATTTCAGCTGTGATTACTATGAATTCATTCATTTAAACCAATTTGGAATTTATTTTTTTTGCTTTTGAAGGCTGCCTTTGGATGGTTTAACAACATTACTTCTATTGACTGCAAAAATAAATATCTGACAGCTCTAGTTTAGCAATGTCTCATTTGTATGGATGCTTTCTGATGTATAATAATAAATACATCCTTGTTAGGAATATATGATCTATAAATCAAAATTTCCAAGATCTTTGATTAATCTGTGTGAGTGGTGTGAGGAGGATTGCTTTCAGCCTGTCACAAGCAATCCCTGCTCGGGGCTCTAGTAGCAACCACTGGCACTGAGGTCACAAGTCAGATTCTATTCAATCCCGTTTGTTTTCATTTCCCCATAACCTTCCGAGACATTCACCTCTGGGGCGAACATTTTCCGTGCTGTGCCTCTGCCCAAGGAGGGTTTTGGACAGCTATATTTTGGGAGGAAGGGCAGTAAGAGGAATTATTCCCCCCCTCCATCCTATGGCAAGGACAGTGGGATAACATTTGCAAAGTAGCACGAAAGTCCTTCTTCTCTCCAAAGAGATGGATGCAACCCACAGCTGGAACTGGCTGGCTGAGGCACATTTACAAGCACACCAAAAATATTGTATCAAGCATGAACTCCAAGAAGCTACATGGGAAATAGTTTGGTAGAGCCCCAGACCATCCCAATCCTGAACAGGCAATCCCCATTCTCATTTTTGGGGTGCTCTGTTGCCCAGCATCACTCTGGGACATCTCCAAGAGAGTGCAAAATTTTCAGAAAGATGCCTGTGCCTCCCTGATACCAGCAGGTTTTCTGTTTTAGTGTAGGCCACGGATTCATGTATGCCCTGTTCACAGCACTTGAAAAACCTTTTAATTGAGGCTTTTGCATCAGTGAGTTTTTGTTCAGTGTCCTGGCCTCTCTTTCACTGGGTATGTTATTTTAATTGAGGCTTTTGCATCAGTGAGTTCTTGTTCAGTGTCCTGGCCTCCCTTTTCCTGGGTATGTTGTTTCCACTAATGAAGGCGATGCTAGTTGCCAAAATCTCTTTATAAAAAGTTAGCCTTAGGTTTAGAAATGGCCCACTCTACCTGCTTGTCCACTCCCCCCAATCAGCCCTGGTCAACAGTCCTGCAGGTTTATGGCCATGGGATAATTCTCCTGGAAACCTGAGTGACCACATAACGTGTTTTCTTCTACAGCAGCAGGTTTGCCTGTTCAGAGTAGGAGATCTTCTGATGTAGATTTAGTAAGATTAAGTAAAAAATTCACATAAATCCCAACAGGATTTTTTTTTTTTTAGCAAGATTATGGTTTTTCTTAACTCTAGCCTTAACTTAAACTCTAGATTAAACTTGTTCTTTTTAAGCCCATACAGTTATTCTTAATGGTCTAAACTCTTGGGGTTGCCAGAAGTGTAAGGATTCTGCTTTGGAAATATCCAAGCACTTTTAATCCTGTGCTTCCAGCGTATCTGGAAGCAGGGAGAGTTTCTTAATGATTCCAAGCCCACTGCAGAGTTAAACTGCAGCGTGATCATGCTAAGGTTCCCTCTCAGCCTGGAACTGAGTCAAGGAGCTAAGATAAGCCTGGGAGCAGCCGGTGCTCTGTTGGCGTCAGCTGGGGTGTCTCTGCAGAAGGAACATATGTTCTCCAGAGCAGCCCCTTCCTTTGCTCTTCCCTCAGAAACTTTTATGGTATGATTTCCACCCCCCACCCTAAATTAAGAACTTTGGCTTTTTTTTTTTTATTTTTTTTAGGGGTTTTTAAATTTCCCCTTCCCTGTGGGGGACGAGGAAGGGCAGATGCTGGGTGACAGAAGCTTTCATTGATTAAACTGATGAGATCTTTCATGTCCTACCTAAGAAGAAAACTTGAATAGCTGGTAACTTGAGCAGTGTTCTGAAAGACCTTAATGATTGTCAGGTTGTTAAATTGGCATCCGTGATGCATGGTAAAGAGGGAGAAAAATTAGATGGAGTTACATTAGGCTGGTGAATTAATCTCTAAAGGCTGCAGAGTCCTCAGAAATGTTCTGCAAAGTTGATGATGGTGCAGGTGGTGCAGGGGATTAGATCTGCCAAGCACCTTCATAAGAAATCATGAGAAAGAAAAGAATTAGAGGAGACACAGAAATATGAAATGGAGCTGTGTAGGAAAGCATGCTAACAAATGTTTTGGAAGGTAAAGGAGGAATAAATGCTCATTTTCTCCATGGAGAGAACTTGCCTGTGGAATCTCCTACATGGGATCCAGGAGAATATGGCCAAGCTTGATGCTCATACAGACCCGGTCTGGATGGTCCAAACTAACTTCAGAGTTTCAGGAAAAACAAACTTGCCAATGAAATTAATTTTGTTAAACTGCAAATTGTGCATGTGGGGGAGCCTTCAATGTGTATATATGATGTTTGTCTCTAAATTACCATGTACCAATTACAAAGAGGATCTGATGATTTGTGAGACTCTGTAAATCATCGTGAAAGCATCAATTTGCAGCTCAGCATGGTCAAAATTGAACACGGGATGTAAGCAACTCTTAGGAAAGATACCCAGGGAAAAAACAGATTACATGGTTATCCTGCTGCATAAACCCCACACGTGCCTCAGACTTGCACAGGGCAGGAAGCTTTGTGCACTCTGTCTCAGAGAATTCCATGGAAGCAATGGAGGGACAGGAAGAAGGGATCTGGGAACCAAGGTATGGGTGAATACTCTTTGAGAAGAATTTAAATAAATGTAAGTGGAAAGGAAACAGCTGAAAGGGCTGTGGTCAGGTCCTTCATGAATGAGAGCAGAGAAACAGTAGCTGCTGCTTCTGACCTCTGAAAAACCTTCAAGGCTTTTTAAAGAGATATTATAAGAGACTGAAGGGAAGATCCTCTTCCATGGATCCTCTGTTGCATGGTGGAGCCGTGGTGCTCCCTGACAGAAAGTGCTGCACAAACTACAGATCTAAATGAGACAAAGCTTAGGAAAATAATTAGAAAACTCTTCCAGCGATGATCTGACAAAGGTTGTCTAGCAGGACAATAACTCCTGTGTTATTTTTGCTGAGCAAATATGGCAAGGAAGAGGTGTTTATGTGTCTGCCCTAGGATTTGTCCCCAGCATATGATCACACAAAGTGCAGACAGAGATGTAATGATGACCAGAGTGTCTGGTCTATGTATCTGCTGGAAAAATAACTTTTGGCCCTGTGTATTTTCCTCCCTGCCACTGGGTTTTCAGGCTGTGCCACTGTATGAATTTACAGAAATAAGTATGAGGAACTCTGTTTGGGTGGGATCCCTCCAAAGGATAACAACAGTGTAGCACACAAGGACAGGTGACAGTCAGATTCTGCAGTATATTTGAGAATATAAATCTATTCTGTTCTACATAATCTCCAGAACCCAAGTACAAGGTGCCTTGCAGTCAGCATTTTCCATGTGCCCCTGAATGACTTGGAACAAGAATGTGAATTGTGTTTTAACAGTTTCGATGCTTGTTCTCAGAAGTGGCAGCATTTTGGTGGCATGGGATCCCATCCCATGTATTTTTTTCCCTCAGCCTGGGTATCTTTTATAGTGAAAGCACTTTGCACATTTTGAGTTACTCTAGCAGTGACTGCTTTCACTGCTAGAGTGAAAGTGTGAAAATTTCTTTTTATTTCTACCACTTGCTAATCCTGTTTTGGCTGGTGCAGCCCCTGCAAAGAGCTCTCTCCATGGGATGTGTTACTCAGAAATGATCCGTACTATTGCTGAGATTTGGGGAGTGCTTTGATCTGTTTTATGATCTGTTTCACTTGCAAAGCAAACTTGTTTGCCCATTTGGTGGAAAGGGGAAAAAAACCTGCCATTGCTTATTTTATCCCTTTGCTTGACAAGAACATACATATTTACATATTTATGAGATTTTTCAAAGGTGGTGATTCTAAGCCAGGTTAGGGGGGCAGGTAGCACATCCTTTTACTGATCATGAGCATGGCTTTGGGAGGTAGGGATAACAAATTCCCTAACAAATTCCTTCCCAGGGGGAGACTGTTCTGCACAAGGTGGAGGTACAGATGGGGGGTAGGCTGGGAAAGGATGGGAAGAGGATTTTGATGGGAAGCAAAGGAAGGGTCTGGCTTTGAGGTGAAGGTGAGGAGAGAGAGCTGGGAAAGGGTATGTAAGTAGAGGAAGAGACTGGCTCACCCCAGCTGGCTGGGAGGGAGGTTGGGATGGCTTGAGAAAAGAGAATGAACCAAAGTATCGTAGACAGAGATCAAATGAGAGGAGACAAGGCATGTGAGCCCGTGCCACTTCAGATGTGTTTTTTCTCTGTTAGCCTGAAAGGAAATCCCTAATCCCTGTTTCATTTTCTGGAGCCAAATGCCTGTTACAGCTTTAATTCGATAATTTGGGAATAGTATCACCTCGGTGGTGCAGTGAAAACTGCCGTATTCCTGTGACAAAACAAATGTTTCATTAAAAAAAAAAAGTTATGCACACAGAAGGTGGTGACTTAGTGATGAACAGGCTTGCAGATTCATTTTTGGAGCCTTTTTTATTCATAGTTTGAACTGGGAGAGACACCAAGGACCACAGCCCCTGTTTCCATAAGATGTATTAGAAATTTAGCTTGAAAGATGCTGTAGATATAAGAAAGGTTAAACACTTTTAGAATATCTGAGTATCACTTACCTTCATCGTACAGTAATTTACTATCAAGTCTTGTGCCTGAAGACAGACAAATTGTGTTATTTCTGCTTTTCTTTTGGTGGACTGATTTCTGCCTAGTAACACTTCCATATGGCTCCTTTTTTACTACTTTTTCCATATTAATAACATCCTTGCCTTTCTGACATGTATTTCTTATGAGTGCTATCAATTCCTTTTACCCTCATCAATGAAGAAGTCTGGCAAACACATTTATGCACTGGATCAGATGCCAGATCTCCAGAGCAAAATGAAGCTAAAGTTACCACAGCTGGTGTTTAAATCTGCTGATGCTGCATTCCCTTGGGAACAAACTGATTTACTCAGTCTCCACTGAGCAAGTGAAGCAGAGAGGTGAGCCCAGGTCAGGAAATGGGCAGGGCTGGACCAAAGCATGATGCTGTGTGCTAGGTGGAAAAAAGCCTTTAAATAAGAGCACAGTCTCACTGGCAGGAGGGAAAGGAGTCCAACCTTCCCCTTTGGAGGTAGCAGGGGAAAAGTGCCCAAGGGCAAAGACAATCTCTCCAAGACACATTTGGGTTTTAGACTACTCTTACATTTTGTTAATAGTCCAGGCTCTTCCTTAGCACTGAATTGTGAAATCTTTGCAGACATAATTCTAATAGACTTTCTTTACAGTACAGCAATTATGGTGATTGATATGGACAAATGTGATCTTGAAACAGCAATAACGAGACAATATAGCTCAATACCGGAGCAAATGCATTTTGAAAATCAATTTTTGAGATGAAAATTGCAGGAAAAACCATGCAAGTGTGTGCTTGACTCCCCAAGTCTTGTCTGGCTTTTGTCCTGCAAAACTTTTAGCAGTGACCTCAACCACATTGATGTGGATTATTACTCTCTCAGAAGGCTGTGCTGTGACAAATGAGCTTACCTGCTTATACCAAAGGTGTATTTTGCTGCATAGTATCTTTTCAGAGGAAGAGAAAATGTTCTGGAACATGCTTAGCAGGATCAAAGAGGAAAATGTGAATCCACTAAAGCTCACACATAGGAACTCACTAAAAATTTGTCTCAGTGAAAGAGTAGAGAGGAGACACTTTATAGAAAAGTGGAGTGGGCAGAGTCAGCTTGAGCTGTGGGTCTGACCTAGCGAACAAGTTTACAAACGCACTTCGGTGTTCGATTGGCACTGTAAACAAAATACGTGACCAGTTGTTTGCAAATCCCTGTGCACAGGGAGCGGATCTGTAGCAATATTCTCATTTATCACCAGCTTCCCTCCAAACCTGACAAGCTCTGAAAGCTGGCTGAGCTCAGCCTGCTCCTCCTGCAGCTCCGAGTGACGTGAGCAGGAGCCCGGCGCTTTGTGCTGATATTTGCGCAAGATGAAATCATCATCGCAGGCTCGGTGGAAATGCCAAGCTCTTCCCTTTTCCTGGAGTTTCTGACAGCTCGTGCTGTACAGGCTGCACTCCCCTCTGCTGGAGGGAAGCTCGGTGGGCGAGATTCCTTGGGTTGCCCGTGGAAGATGGAAGCCAGGCTCTTGCTCCAGCCAGGGAGGTTTTCCTTCCTCGGAAGGCTGAAAGGTTCAGTGGGAGGTGAAAGATGCTGTGCCCTGGCAGTGCAAGGGGGATGCTTTAATGCCTGCATTTCCTTCTTCTTGTCTCTGTAAGATTTTTCTCTCTCAAATACCACGTTTAACCTGATGCTTTGTCATGCTGCTGTCTCCGAGCACAAGCATACATCTTTTGGGAGCTAGCTGGAGTATTTCCCAGATCTATGCCTTTTGGTAAACCTGCTAGATTTCTCTTGCTACTGTGGGTGATTATAACAACGTTTTACAAATCATGGAATAAAGATTTTATATGGTACCCGTCTCCTCATGTGTTTGGAGCTGCAGTGCTTCAGGATTTGAACTAGCATGGGTCAGTGATGGAGATGATGGAAGTGTACACAGGAAATAGAAATTTTTAATTCTAAATTCTCGAGAAACCCGTGTGTACATCAGAAAAAAAGCTATGCAACACAGACCACCAAAATGTACCCTCTTACCACATTCTGGGCTTGCAACAGCTCTGTCTGACTCCAGCAAGACTTACCAGGTAGTTCTGAAGGTGCCAGACATTCTAGATTTAGCTGTCACTCTGACATTACCAGCTGCTGGGGTGGGGGGAAACAAAAAAAAAAACAAAAAACCAAAAAAATCCCAAAAAGACAGCATCAGTTTCTGTTTCCATTTAGAAGAAAGAGCACATTAGTACCCACTGTCTTCTGGTGAGAGCTGCACCTTTAACCAGTAAGGATGGGGACCACTTACACAGCCTGTCTTCCCTGGTCATCCAGGTTTCCGGGAGCATCTGCTGCAATTGCTGATTCATCACTCACTGTGTCCACAGTTTCCTTTTCTGTGGTTACAGCTGATCAGTGACTGTGTGAGCATGGCCAAAATCCCTGAGCAGGGGCTAATGCTGAAAGGGAAGGGGTTGAGTTGTACCTGCTTGCCCTAAAAGCCTGAAGGACAAGTGGGAATGGCTTTAGCTGAAAGAGTTCAGGTTCAGATTAAATGATGGGAAGAAAATTCTTCCCTATGAGGGTGGTGAGGCACTGGCACAGGTGCAGCTGTGGATGCCCCATCCCTGGAGGCGCTCCAGGAGAGCTTTGAGCAAGCACCTCTAGTCAAGATGCCCCTGCCCATGGCAGAGGGGTTGGAACCTGGTGATCTTTAAGGTCATTTCCAACTCAAACCATTGTATGGTTCTGTGGCTCTATAAAGCTGCACTTTCTTTTGATTCAGACCACAAAGCTCTTCCTCTTCCATCTGGGACAAAAAGGAAAAGTCACCGTAGGAGCAGTGTATTTGGGATTTTTCATTGAAAACTGAGTCAGGTGAATGTGGCCCTAATGACCAGATTTCTTGCTGTTGTGTGAACAGCTCTAATCATTGATTTTATTTGAATGCTGATGTTCCTCATTAATATTTTGTGCCAAACTCAGCAAAGCAAGCTGTGCTGGAATCTGCTGTCCTTGGATCACCCCTCTGAGCTCAGGTGTTAGAAAGAGCAAACACAACAAATAGGAAAATGGTGTCTCTTCACCAAAGTGTTGAGTTGCAGCCTGGCACAGAGAATTCCTGGAACTTTGCTTAGTGCTCAGTAAAAGCTGTGTGGCATTACAATAATTATTATGGAATTTCTTTAACCTGGGGTTTTGTTCTAGTGTTGGAAACTCACCTGACACCTACATAATTATCTTGGAATATTGCCATTACTCTACCAAAAACTGAATTGGACACTTTTTCCTTAATATCCATTTTGATAATCGTAAATAATCCTAGAAACTGAGAAATGGGAGCATTATATGACTAATTACAAATGAATCAGCACATTTTACAGGGTCAGTGATTTACAGGCTGGGGTTTAGCTGCCTGTTCTGCTTAGTTGCACTGCATTAGTGAGGGATCGCCTGAGAAATTCCTGCACTCAAAAAAAAAAAAAAAAACCAAGGGGGAGAAGCAGGAAGAGAAGAAAACAGTCACTACTGGATGTTTTCAAAACTTGACTGGACAAGGGCATGATCAATCAATCTAGTTTGAAGTTTCCCTGCTTTGAGCAGAGAGTTGGACTTGAGGTTGAGTTTCTTGAGGATTTTGCAAATTTTCATAAATAACTTCCCAAACTGAGGTCAAAGCCGTGCAGGATCCATGGCTGGTATGAAGACAGCAGTACTCCTGCTTCCAAATGATCCACAGACCTTGCAAATAAAGAACAACCCGACCTGAACAGCAAACCTCATTCTGGTATCATCAGAACTACATTGATAATGGAGTTGTCAAAGCTAAGCTAAAGTAGGTGCTGAGAAAAAAGTAATTTTTGAGATTTCTGACATTGGAAAAGAAATGTACCCATATATATCCACATAAAATTTGACTTGGACATCAAAAGTGTTCCTTTGTAAACAGCCCTATATACATGCTAATAGTTCTTAATATCTGTTGGAGGTTGCCCAGAGATTCTGTAAAATGCCTGGGAGCAGATCTCAGGGAATATGTGCCACACAATATGTGGCTTTGTAACTCTTTCAATCTTTTTCCTTCTAAATCTTCCCAAAGCCTGGGAGCTAAATTGTAGTTAAATTGTAGTTTTTTGGTGGCACTGGCGTCTTCAGGAATTTTGATGGACTTAACCTGCTCAGGTGTCATAGCTCCTCAGCACACTGGAGCACCTTTGCTTGTCTAATTTGCTTCTTAGGATCTTTCAATCTTATTTTTACAGGGAAAATACAAGACTGTGATCTCTAAATACAAAGCAATGTTTGGAGGGTCACATGGCACCAAAAGACAGAGGATGTGCTCCAAGGATTCCAAGCAGGGAGCCTTCAATGTCCACAGGGCTGTGCAGAAAGTGGTAAGGGGCCACTTGCTCCTCACAAGAGCATTTGGAGGTAAAGGGCAAAGGCATGAGAACACAGCCTGGCTGAATAGATTTCCAGGCCTAAGAATTTATTTATACCAGTTTAACAATCAAGATGTGTAAATTCATGTTAAGGCAGACCGTACCCAGGAGCACCAGCAGTTCTTTCTGAACGTGCTCAGGAAAGGCTTCCCGTGCCTTTGTGGTGAGCCATGTCATTCAAGCAGCTTCAGCCCAGTAAAAATGTGATGTCTGGGTGACCAGAAGAGGTGTGGCCTGGTGCAAGGCTGGAAATTCCCGGCTTGGGATGTGGAAGTGAAAGAAGAACCACGCCAAGGCCAGCACGTCATGCAGAGTGTGAGAAAGCAGCAGCCCTCAAACATTGGGGAACAATTCCTCCTGCCACATCCTCAAATCCTTCACACTTTGTTTTCTCCACTGAATAACAGCCACCCCTATTTTCCTGTTGCTTCTCTACTCATTTCAGGGAGTTGAAGAGAAGTCCCACTAAATGAACAAAAGCACAACTTTTCCAAAACAGTTAATCCCAAATAAAGTCAGATTTTAAGTCTTGCTGTATAAAATCAAGCACTTGCCTAATTTGCTTGAAAATTGGAGCTTATTCCTCATAAAGAAAAAAGACGTTTTCAAATTATTGAATAATCTGAATTGGTTTATTTAATTCCTCCTATAATTTCAAAGGGCTCAAAGTAGGCTTGGGCTGTGGAATTTTTTTCTTTTCTTGGCGCTCTTGAGAAGTATTCTGGAAATACTTTGCCTACTAAGTATCCCTTTTTTATGGCATATTGCAGAGCATTTGCACATAGCCTTTTCCAGCTCTGATGTACACATCACACCTTTTCCCAGAGCAGGAATATGGGATGCTTTCCTGCCCTTCCTCTGCTGTCTTCTTCAAAGGGTTCTGCTGGGGCTTGCAATCTTAACACAATGGCATGTCCTGTCCTCAAATTCCTGTTTCCCTGCAGCCGATATAATTCCCTTGAATTTTGCCTAGGATCACTCAAGCGGTTCCTAAAATAAAAACCTTGAAAGATTTTTGAAAGCCTTCCCTCCTATGCAGGAAGCTGCCTGTATCAAGTCATCAGGTCTAGGAGAGAGCCTCAGATGTTGTGCCAAGACATGAAAATGTGTCACCATCTGCAATATCTGCACTTCAAACTCAGAGTCTGCAGCTCAGAAGGAACTTGTGCTGGTGTGGCAATGAGTTATCTGGTGGTGCCTGCTCCTGAGCCTTGCTCCTGATACTGCCTTGCAAAGGGTTACTTTGAAAAAGGTGGCAAATTGAATTAATCCTGTGAGGAAACCACATTTGAGTGATCATTCACTTATTAAAGCAGAGTCAGTGTTTAACGTTCCTTCAGCACAGTATTAGAGGGTAGTGAATGAATTATTGAATGAACTATCTTCAAAAGTTCCCTAAGGCTTATATCATCTTGCACTTACCAAAAGCATGATGCCTACTGTGCTCAGATAATCCATTTACAAAGCTTTTAAATATATTTAAGGGTGAGCTTTGTAGGTTTCCTATTTCCAATTAAACAAAGCTTCTTTTAGAGAAACCGTTAAGAAGCACAAAATCTCATTGTTTAAAATAATTTTGAAAACTTGTTCCCAATTCCCAACAGGCCTCTCTAGTATTTGAACTTATTTTTTTTCCTATAGTGTAATTTTGAATTAAGTAGGTTTATCTTGAGTCTGCCATCTTTGATTTCCTCGTGGTGTTCAGGGTGCAGTAGTCTCCTCTGCCTCTTCCCTGACTGCTAAAATGCAGCTGGCAATGTTTTCCTGTTCTGCTTGGTCACCACAATGGATAGGGGGTTGTGAGTGTTACCTTCTCCAGGAGGTTTTGTTATTTTTCTGCAGCTGTTTAATTTCAGACTTGTTTTGAGAAAGGTCAGCCCCAAAAACTGACAGTAAGATTTAGCTCAAAGTCCCCAGTTATGTAACCAAACACTCTGCATCTGCAGTTTTAGGGTCCAGTGCTCGAGACAAGATGTTGCTCCTTGGTGAAATTCGGAGTCAATCCTGTGACAGTGAATGAAAAATGTTAGTGGTTTCACTAATATTGGTGTAAAACATACAGAAAACTTTCTGCTTGGATTTTTGATTAAATGGATATGTTTCAAACATTACAAAGTAATCCCTTTTTCAATCGATTCAGGCCTTTCCTCCCTTTTTGCCTTGTTCTCACAAAATGAGCTGTAAGCATTTGAAAGTGCAAAATTTGGACTGCTTTGCCAGAAAGATTGAAAATGCGGTCCCAGAAGCAGCAATCTACAGCAGCTGTGGTGCTGTCCAATGGGAACTTTTGCCTTAACGATAATTCCAGGAAGATTTTTTCCCTGTGCAGTGCCCGAGCACTGGGACAGATTGCCCAGAGAGGTTGTGGAGTCTCCCTCACTGAGGACATTCAAGAACCATTTGGACACCATCCTGTGCCATGTGCTCTGCCATGACCCTGCCTGAGCAGGGAGGTTGGACCAGGTGATCCACGGTGGTGTCTTCCAGCCTGACCCATCCTGGGATTTTGTTACTCTGTGATGTCCCAGGGTTTTCTTCCAGGTGGAGCAGCGGGACAAACAGAAATCTCATCTAATAGCACAGTGATCAGCACTGGTGTTGGAGCACATAAAATTGCACTTACAAGGATAACTTTTAAGAGTCTCAATATTATTTCAGTTTCTAGGGGCTATGACTAAATGACAGCATAACTAACAAATAATCTTTCAACATAAATTAAATAATAAATCCCACCACATGAAAGCTTATTTTCTGTTGTAGATGAATTTTGCAGTCACTCCGGTTGCTACGGTCCATCAAGTTGCAAAGACAGCCAATACAAAGACCTAAGAGTAATTTGCCTTGATTTAGGGTTTTCATCTGCTGCACAAGCAGGGAAATTAATTGGAATGGGTGTTCACACTTCAGGGAAAGCAGATCTGAGCTGACTGAGATACGTAATGACAACTTCTAATTTGTACAGAACAGCCTTCAGATGATTATGGTTTTGGTTCCTTGAGTGAGCAGCCCAATCTCCTTTTTCATAGTCTCTGTTTAATATTTTACTTGTGGGATCAGTGGAGAAATGGAGAAAAAAAAAAAAAAGAGTTTTTTTTATACACATGCATTTTTCATGCTTTTGGAACTGTTGTAATTTAATTCCTAAAGGAACAGGATTAATGAGTCCTGAAGGTGAACAGCATCAGAAACCTCTATGGGAAAGGCTCCAGCAGTCAGGATGTTAATTCTGGAAACATCCATGATAGTGTGATGGATCCCCAGATCTCCTCAGACTCTGGCTCTGCTTGTGAACACTCAGGTTTACCAGTCCTGCAGATGATGTCAGTGAGCACTTCTTGAAACTTTGGGAGTGTTGGCATCACAGTCACCAAAGATCCTGAAGTAAAAGTGCAAGGAGAAGGGATCTGCACAAGGCTGGTGATAAAGATGATTTTCTCACGAGGAAAAGTTGAATCCTTATGATGATTTGGTGTCTGTACCTTCAGAGGAAGGAGACGGAGAATTGTGTGTGGTAGATCATGTGGATCCCTTTGAATATGTGAAAAACCCCACCAGTGCTTTCTCACATAAGGTTCCTGAGTGGATACAGCTGGAACTGGAAGCCCTGTTCAAGCAGAAAAATCTTCATCCCAATTTGTTATACTATGAGTGGATAAACCACTCAAATTGCCTTTCTCTTGGGATTCTGGAGGTCTTGGTTTAAAATTAAGCCATAGCACAATCTGTCCAAAACAAATCTCAATGTTTCGTTACCAACTTTTGGCTCTTATTTGGCTTTCAGATATTAGGCTTTGGCTTTGTTTGCAGACTTGAAAACCAGACTTTTTTTTTTTTCCTTGCAAAACGCCAACTGAAACCCCAATTTTTCAGCTCAAATCACTTAATGCTTGACTGTGCCAAGGCAGGCACTTGTGATGTCCCATTATGCCCATTTCATTTGTGCCCCACAGGCTTCCTCAGAGGTCTGAATATCTTCTGAGTCAATCACATCTACTCCTTGAGCTTCCAAACCCAACCAGAAGCATCCACAGATACTTTACAAATAAAAGACTCAGACCCATTCCAAAGACCAAGGACTTTCTGCAGACTCCCACCACTGTTG
>PYHW01009816.1:4649354-4678162 GCA_013186435.1 Turdus rufiventris | reverse complement strand
CTGACGGGGTGTCAGGTTGTACTCTGACTTTGTCAGGGTTTGGGGTTTGTTTCTCTGTAGTACTGTATTTCTATTTTAATTTCCCTAGAAAAGATCTGTTATTCCTAATTCCCATATCTTTGCCAGAGAGCCCCTTGATTTCAAATTTATAATAATTTGGAGGGAGGGGGTTCACATTCTCCATTTCAAAGGGAAGCTCCTGCCTTTCTCAGCAGACACCTGTCCTCCAAACCAGGACACAAAGGCACAGCGTGTCAGGCAGACCCCATCCATGGAGAAGCTCCATTAGCTCAGCCATTTGAGCTATTACTTGAGCATTTTCTTCGAAGAGAACAACTTCATTCACCACCTACTATTGAACAGAACGCGTGTTGCCATGAGAACTTCTTGGAGGTAAGGGCAAGCTCAGCCAGCTGCAGAGCAGCAGCTCTTGCATTGTCCTGAGGCTGAGAGCCAGGCACAGCACACCCAGGGATGTGGGAATGCCATCTGGGAAGGGCCCTTCCATCACAGAGCCTTCAGGGAGACTCTGCAGACCAGAACTGTTAGCTTTTCATGCTGAAAGCAGTCCAGAATGTGCCATTTGCAGACATCTTTGCACGCTGGTATTGCAAAAGGAGCTGTGGTATTTTCTGTAGCAGCACAGTGGCTGTAATAAAGCCTTACCAGTTATTTATTTATTGTCCTCACAGATATTTAGTCTAAAACAGAGTAACTACAGCCTACCTCACAAGCTGTGCAATTTTGGTGATGAAAATTTTCATCTTACCCTCCCATGTTTAAGTGCAGTTAGAAAATCACCAGTGCTCCTTCTAGTGCTGTGTGAAATGTTTTTTCCCCCAAAATGGAAGATTTTAAAGCCATAAAAGAAGGAAAACTGGCAAACAGAGAATTGAAATTATAGTTTCATTGGCAAGTGATTTCTTCACTAGAAACAATTAGCTTGAAGGAAAAATATAGAAAAAATTGTTGTGACTGAACAGACACATTTAATCCTGAAAATGCAGAGAAGGGATCTTGGCATTTATCTGAATTATGTAACCAATCCCTCGGTGGAGCTGACAAGATTTTCAGGAGCACGTCAATCCCCAAATTCCTTGCAAATCCTCATACCATGGGTAGGCCCACAGAAGTGTTCCAAGCCACTGGAGGTGATGTGCACGCCCAGTGTCTCTCTGCTCTGACCTGCAGGTGCTTTGAGGAGTTTGCAGTGACAGACACCCAGGCTATGAGTGATGAAAGCAAGTCCCCTACTGCAGTCAGGATATTGCAACAGGAGCTGTGCTCCCTCATCTTGCTGACTCCTTTCCCTCCACCTGGAATGCAAAGCTGGTTATTTCCCAAAACTGGAAACACAGGAGTGTGGAGCTCATAGTGGAAGAGTGACTTCATCACCTTGCTCTGAAGTTTTGTGTCCAGATTTTGACCATCCCCTGCCTAACAACTGCCTGGCATAGTCAGGAAGAAATGATGAAAACTGGGAGATTTGGTTTAGTGATGGAGACCATCTCCAGCCTAAACTGTGTGTTTGTGAGACCACTTCCAGCTGCAGAGCACCAGGAACTGAAGGCAAACACTGCAAGAGGTTTCAGGGTGGAAAAGGCAGACGAGATTGATGCACAGAATAGCAACCGGAATTATTTGTGAAATGAAAAGAATAGGTCACAAATTGGCCTCTTGCTCACAGCAATTTTTGTTTCTGAAATAAAAATTGAAGCAGTACTTGCAAAGCCCTGGTGATTCAGGGTTGCCAGCTGCCCAAAGCTCTGTGTGCTTGCTTTGCAGTGGTGGTGGGCTTAGGTTTTGTTTCCTGCTAGGAAGAAGTGTGGGTATGTCACACACACACCGTGCAAGGTTCAATTTTCTCCTCTGTAATATTGTGAATTCAGGACCTCCATGTGGCCTCAGTAGCTGCTCTTAATGGTGTTAGCACAGAAAACACTTGCAAAAACCAGATGAACTGAGTCACAATAACTCCCAGTCATATCCTTCAGTTTTTTGTTTCTTTTTTTTTTTTTAACAGAGTTTTAGAATCACATGTGATATTGAGACAGCAGTAGGAATAAAATGTTCAACCTGCCTCAAACCAGAAGCAGACTATGCATTTTTCTGTCGGTTTTGGAGTGGTGGGCTTCAGAAATAATGCCACTGGCCAATTAGTGCCTTCCAGGGAACACAGATTCCTTCTGCAGGAGTGAGTCTGCCTTGTTTTTTTGCTGGACTAATTTATTTGCTAAATGATCTGGACAAGAACTTTATGAGTGGGTGTTCAGCCAGAAATTTGAATCCTGGCTGTTGGTTACCTGAGATGTGTGACATTATCCTTGCTCACTGCCTAGGGTGGCAAAGAGGATAAACAGTGAGGGGTGTCACAGGTAAACAACTCTGATACCTGTTGGTGTACCAGAATTTCAGATACATCCCTGAGATCCCTGTGCTCCTGTGAGCAGTGAAAATGTTCCCACTGACATTTCCCCACTCAGCCAATGCCATGCCAGCTTTTGGTTTGCCTGCTGCTATCCTGTTGGCATTCTCTTCTCTCATGGATTCCAGTTTCAAGCTCTCAGGCCCCCAGTATATGCTCCAAATTTATCCTAGAGCAGAAAGTCTTGTCCAGGTCAGCTTTGGCAGTTTATGTGCCTGTTGCCCTGGAGCAGGGATGTTGTAGGGTGCTTTAAAAAATGCTGTGAAGTAGAAAACTGCTAGACCAGAAGTAAGAAAGGAAACTTTTTTTTGTGCAGTTTCAGGACTCAGATGGTTTCGTTCTTATAGCCCTTGCTACAAAATTCCCAACTGTAATACTGTAGGTATATGAAATCAGATTATTCTCAGACTCAGAGGCATCTTCCTTAAATACAGAGCAAATCCCAGATCAGCTTTGGTCCCAGCAGTGAGTGGGGTGGTGAGAGTGGGACTGCCAGAGTGGTCCTGAATGCTCAGACAGGAATGCATTCTTAACAACAGTGATACAGATTTAGTTAAACTGGACAGGTACAGCCAAATCCCAGCTCTGAGCTGTTTTAGGCAAAGTTTAGTTCAGCATATCTAAAAGTCTGAAAGAGATCCTGTGTTATCTCATTTCTCTCTGGGACATTGATGCTGAGTTTAAATTTAACTTAAGATGAAAACATCTGTTACTCTTCAGAATAAATATGTTCTGATATTCTCCAATTGATTGAGAGGCAGACAGTTCAGGAGACAGAAACTGGAGGCATTTCGAACCGTCACTGTTTATACTTGGAGCAGGAGTAATTTGTTTCCCACTCTTATGAGTCATGGCTAGAGGTAATAAAAAATCCTTCAGAAAGTGATGATGATTGAAAATGATTTGTAGGTATTCGTACCTTTTCAGAAAAAAAAATTTAAAAGTGAGGAAAATGATATTATAGACTGGTGGGATTGTTATGTTCTTATGAAAAATTCACATTTGCTATATTAGCTGACTGGAGCCTAGAGCACTGTCTGCAATCTGCACTGTTATGCTAATTCATTATTTACATTGCAGTCGTGCTTGGAGATCTCAAGCACAAACGTGGGTCTTACTGCACTGGAAATAACAAAAGTGAAATGTCACCTCATGGCTTATTTCACTTTCTGTTGGATCCCTGAAACCTGGGGGCTTTGAGCTTTCTGTGCTTTCTGACACTGTCCCCAAGGGAACACTGCTTTTAACCTGAGGTCTTGGAGAAGGCTTCCAAATTTGAGTGATGGAGTTAAAATCACTGGTGTGTAGTTAAAATAAAAGTGTGTGATTTCACATGGTGAAAGGTTTTGAATTTAGGATTTTTTAAATATAGTAATAGGTATGGGGCAAGATGGAAGTTCTTGGGCATTTTCTCTTTATGTCTTCCTTCTTCTTCATCATTTCAGGCAGTAGTTTTTGGTTGGTGCTGCACTGCAGGTCACAGGAGTTTGGTTATTGGGTCAAAAATATAAATTATACAGGTGTTAATTCTCTATTGGATTGTTTAGCTCTAAGAGACCTTGTAGCCAGCTAGATTTGCCTCCATTTTGCTCACTTTTAGCTGGTAGCTAGGAGTGCTGCAGAACTCTGTACTTTAGATAAGATTTAATAAACAACCAAGTCTGAATGAGAAGTTAATCTCCTTCGTGTTTTTAATCCTGACTCTGAGTGAAAACAGAAGAAAACAAAGACAAGTCACTAATTAGGTGGTGCAGTTACCCCATTTACAACTTTCCCTGCTCCCCAGGTGAGAAGACATGGCCAAGGTTAGGCTGTCAGGTTGGGTGCTCCCAGGTGTGGCTTTTTGGGAGCAAACTGTGGCTTCCAGTGACTCCTCCGAGGGACAGGATGCCATGGGCATCTTTTCTGCCCAGGGCAGCTTTGTTGGAGCCTTCAGTGGAGTGCTAACAACACTAACTGGGCTGGTTCCCTAAAGCCAGGGCTGGTGTGAATCACAGGGTACTGTCTGCTTGAGCCAGCTCAAAGCCTGTCCTTCAATGCAAAGAGAAGTGTTCTTTAATATAATGTTCAAAGCCTTTTTCCTGTTGCCTTGATTTATTACATTTATTGTGTCCTGTTGCCTTATCTTTACTATTATTTGCAGACACTGCAATTCCATCTCCCTCTGTTTGTTTTCAGTCATGATCAGGTAGGTTTTGACCTTTGGAAAATCTGTGAGAGCAGAGAGGAAACCTGAATACAGCACTGTTCAGTGTGGTAGCACTGACCTTTGCCATTGGGTTTTTTTGCCCTCCTAAAAGCTTCCTTTCTTCCTCCTGCCAGTTCTTCCAGTAAGTGACATCTTGGACCAGAAGAATTTGTTGTCACTTTGTTACACTGGCAAATTTCATTAATATAAATATTACTAACACTTTGAATTTTTAATATGGATATTATGAATATGCCTTACACAGATGGTTTTCATGCTGCAGGGCCCTGTAACTGTGCTCATTCATACAAGGGGTGAATCCAAAAGCCCTTGGCAGTGAGTAGACTCAGACTCCAGTAACCAGAAGGAAGTGACAGTAAGTCACACTCAAAGGTCAGACAAGTTTCCACACTGCCCCTTACAGAGGCTGCTGTGCCAGTGTCCATCCAGACCATTGTTACACTTCACCAAAATGCTCCCAAATAGAACTTGGTCTGCTTTCAGTTCCAGTTTCCTCTCACAGTTGGCAAACTCGAATGTTGCATGTGGGTGCCTACTCAGCCACAGTGCTTAGCAGGCCTGGGAAGATTTTCAAGTGCAGAGATGTAAATCCATAGCTAAATGTGCATAACGATATCCCTGACTTCAAATGTGTATCAGAACCCACAAACCCCCCGCCACCTCCTCCAAAATATGCAGCAGAGCAAGTTTCAGGACACTGGGGGGGTTTAGCCTTAGAAAGACCCCTGAGCAATCTCATTCTCCCTTGCTCTGCTGGAAGATGTGACCAGAGACCTTTTGATGCTCCAGGATGCTGCAGACAGTCCTGGCTGCCTCCCCTGGTGTTTGGGGAAATTGCTGCTCCAAGAAGGAGCTGGGAGAAGGGCTTTGGATGTCTCTTCCCTGTGCCCTGGCTAGAGCAGAGCACCTTTCATGTCTGGTAAGGTGTAAGAGCAGCTGCCTTTTCCATGCCTGGAGCAAGAGCTGGCTGTTCCCAGATGTTCCTGGTACTGCCCCACAGCTACGTGGAGTGGGGATGTGTGTGAACATTTGGGTTCTTCATGCATCATCCCCATGCAGCAGGATCCCCTTGTCTCTGGCTGGCAGGCACCTCCTGCAGTTCTCTGGGGCTTTTGTCCTGTGCCAAAGGACAGAGACTGTCCAGGTCCCTTCACATCTTCCCTGTGGATCCCTGGGATGCACACCTGAGCCATCTGCACTCCAAGAGCTCTGCTCACACTGTGACTCCGGTATCCATCTCCTCTCCCTCCTTTCTGGTTCCCTGCCTCCCCTCCCTAGTTTGTGTGCAACTCATTAATCTTCCCAGCTCACCATCTCTTTTTATCTAGTGCAGTATTAGGCTGTTGGTGAGTCTATTTTTTAAGGTCTTCCTGATTTAATGACCCCCCCTGCCCTGCCTCACGGAAGGAGTTGCTGACAGATGGCTGGCATTTGCATTTCCATTTCAGAGCTTCCAAGCAGTTGTGCACCCAGGGGCTGGTGAGGTGCCCAGGTGACTCTGCTGTTGAGAGGTTGCTTGGTTTCACTGCTTTGGGCATCCTTGCTGTGCTGTGCCTGTCAGAGGCTGCTCTGGCTTCTAGCAGTGTTTGATTTTCCATGGCACATAGCCAGGATTGCATGGGATAATGCTTCTTACTGGAGCCTTCCCTCAGCCCCCAGGAATTTAATTCTGCTCCTTGATCTGTTGGCCTTGATTCTGGGCATCATCCCCACCTGGTTGTGTTTGTTCCTCAGCAAGGATTGTGGGACACTGTGGATTATTAAACCTTTATTTGCTTGCTGGACCTGCATGGGCAAAGGGCAAAAGCTTTTTTGTGTGGCAGTGGATACACCTTTCTTCCTAAGAGGGACCAAAGTGGTGTTGGTTTACCACAGGCAAAATGAATGTTCTGGCACATACAAGGAAAAAAACCAAACCACAAAACAACAGGCAAACGAAGCAAGGGAGGTTATTTTCAATTACCTAGAGATATAATATATTCTGGCTCATCCATGAACAGAAGCAGATAAGGTGTGCATCCCTCCCACACTGCACCTACACATTTTGGATTTCCACAGAGGTGGAAAACAAAAGCCAAACAAACAAGGTTTTTTTGTTGTTGGATGCTGTGTAGACCAAGTAATTGTTACGGCTGGTGCTTGCTCACTCTGATGGCCTCCTGAACTTTATAAAGAGATCCTCACTGAAAGAATTCCTGTCCTTGTTATGATACAAGGACAGGTTCCCTGTAAAGGGTTCCCTGCTACCCTACAAGGCAGTTTGGGTTCAGCCAGCCTGGTCAGGGGAAACTATTTCATTAACTGAATGCCAAAGTTTCAACCACACTTCGGGGTCAAGGCACATCTGCTCACAGGCTGAGGAGTAACTTTGTCCCTGTTCTTCCTGAGATACAGCATCACATGGGAGGAAATCTCTGACTGAGGGTGCTTTAAGAGAGAAGGGACAGAAGGCGCATGGCATCCTTCTAAATCAGATAGTGGAGTGGATCATAACCCAAACCAGCTGGTTCTTCTGATCACTCACACCACAGCTTTTGTTAGAAAGTGTTTCACTGAGTCAAAAATATTTTTAATATTTGTAATATATTTAATATCTGATGCACAGGAAAAAAAAAATTCACTTCTGGGTATTTTTCCATGTTCTTGAATCCCTCCCATGAATTTGCTCTGTCCCCCATTTTAACCCATGGTTGGCACATTTACAGGCTGATGACTTATTACTGTATTTTTTCCCAGTTTTGCCACTGAGACTATGGACAAATGAACTGTGAAATGCCCGCCCTGTAAGGGCAATCATGCTGCTAGGAGACTCCTCCACTCTGTTCCATTCCAGGCAACATCAAAATTCCTCTCCATGAAAATGTCTGGTCATCAGAGCTCTCATTGCAATAAATAAGCTATTAAAAAGTCACATCCTAAACATAGCACTCAAGGGGAAAAAAACCAAGCAAATAAAAGCTGCCCTCTGTACAGTCCTCATTTAAATGATGTACTTTCATTCTTTGAAGGAAAAACAGTGCTTTGAAAAACAAATAGGTGTTATCTCTCTCCTTATTTCCTCATCAGTGGGGATCACCAACCCTTCAGGAACTGGTCAGTAGAGCTGGGGATCATGAATTCACATTTACATTCCCCATCTCTTATCATTTCGCTTGTTCCTTTTTTTTCTGACTACTGCTGCCTCAGGAGACAGGACACACCACGAGGATGTCAATGTCCTATAAGGCAAGGTGTTCAATAAGCAGAAGAACTAATTAAAACTCGTTTCCTACATAAATCTGGTTCCTGTCCTGTTTCCTTTATGGACAGTTTCTGTCCTGTCATTGATGATGCCTGTAGGTAGTGACAAACGACATCCATGCTCCTTAGCCTGCCAGCTGACAGGCTGCCAGCTGCTGCCAAGCACAGTTGTAGCAGAGAGCAAGAACACTTTCTGGGCTGCATTCCTCTAGCCAGATGCCAGTTTTCACAAAAACTGTAGGGATATAAAATCCTGGAAACATCAGCTGGCTCAGTGAGATTGATTAGTGAGTTAATATTTATTAGTGGAGGATTGGAAGACACATGAACAATGTAATCTCTTCAAATCATGGATGCAAGGAATCAAGCCAAAAGGGAAGAGAAGCATGTACAATGTGCAATCAGAAATGATTACTTGTGTCTTTATCCCCTTCCTCTCTCTTCAGGAGATTTGATGTAACATGGTTTGAATTCCATAATCCTTTGATCAGGAATCAGAACCTAACTTAACGTTTTCACTTAGGGGTCCTGCTACAGACAATATCTTAAATGCACACTTTGCAAGAACGTTGTCACTTTTTTTTACCTTCCTCTCAGCTTCTCTAAAATGCAAGTTTCATTTGTGAGTGACCTGCAGCAGATGTTTAAAAAATTGCCTTTCTTTATTAGATCCGCAAAAAACATGCTCTCTGCAGGGTTGTAGAATATTCTTTTTCTTAGTTAAGCAAAATCTAGATGAAGACTTACACCAGAACTGCTGTGATTTAGGGTGTCATAGTTGCAGTGATACTTTAAACTAACTACATAAAACATGCCTGCTTCTTTTCAAGGGTTGGATGGCAAATCCCTTGCCTTGCACTGTGTTGTAATTGATTTGACTTTTTTGTCTAAAGACTTCTCCTCTGTGCTAGGCACTCATAACCTCATCTGATGTCTGTCCATGGGGCACATCACATTCCCTAACTCATCCACTGGATGCTCAGGTTCTTCATGTGCTTCACCCCCAAACCCCAAAGTCTCTCTTTAATTTGATTTTTAATTTATTTTGCAAATTGCTGCAAAATACACATGAAATTTGCATGTGGTCATGTCCAAGATCTTCAGAGGGCTTCATGCCAGGATATGTTGATCAATACCCCAATGTCTTGGAGTTAGGCAAAACTAATTCCTGAGGTAGAGTACACGATGTAGCAAGAAAGAAGCCAGCAAAGCTAAACCATGAGCAGTTAAATTTCTGGTGCCCTTTACCACGGGCTTCAGAACACATCTCGTGCTTTGTTTTCCACTGCAGAGTATAATCCAGTAGCTAGGGATGTATAGAAATTCCTGCATAAGATTAAACAATGTAGTTTTTCAAATCACAACTTCTCCCACCTGTCTTCACAAAATCAGCTGACAGGTAGGTTTGTGCCAAGATGGGGGGAAAAAAATTCTAGTTAGATTCCATTCTCCTGAGTAATGTCAGAACCCTCTCTCTTTCCTGAAACAATTGCAAATATCTGCTGAACTTTAGTAATTCCAAGCTTTTCTTGAAGCTCCTAAAATGTCTTTGGCTCCTTAGCTTTTCTTATGGGGTGCAGCATGCACAAAATCATTTGTCTTGTTTTATTACAAAGACAAGCAGAACATCCTCCTTTCTCTGAGCAGAATAATGTACTTTTTCCAGTTTTATTTTGTAAACCAATTGCACAAATAAGTTCACTTGGTAGTCTTAGGGAGTGCCTTTGGGATGAAAGGGAAGGATATGGCTATAATAGAGGTTAAATGAGTCTAACTGTGTCAGTCCCTGAGGTGTTATTAGTGTCTAATTGTAACACATTAGGTCAAAACCACATAATTCTGGCAAATGTAGAAGGGTGGTGTGAGAGCCCTCCTCGTGTATGTAATGAGGAGAGCATTATCTCTCTCCAGCATTGCTGGAGAACAACTGATGGCTCAGCTGAGCCGTCTCAAATGGCAAAGCTAAATCTCATTTGTGCTGTAAGCAGCTCTAATTGTCAGCCAGTGCCAGTCCCTGTCACAGTCCCAGCCTTGGTCAGGATCAAGAAACACACGAGCTTTGCATGATCCAGAGCACTGAGAGGGGTGAGGAATCTCTTAGCAGCTTGAATCAGTTCTGGGACCTTGAGCAGGACTGGGAAGCTCTCGATTCAGAGAGTCCATCTCACCTCAACAGAGGAAAGAAAGGCATGTTCCAGCGTTGTCACTCAGATTTGCTTTAGAACTAAATTTTCACAGAGCTGGGGGATTCCCTTCTGTGCTGATAAACATAGTATTAACTGAAAGATCTATAACAGTTTGCCTTATAAATAAACAACAAATAGTTTTAAAATATGGCAGCTTGACTTATGCAAGGCAAATGCCCCAGTGCTCATGGAAAGTTATTTCAAGTCTGAATTTTTAAAAGAAGAAAAAATATGAAAACATTCCTTTGAACAAACCCTACATTTGTTTTGCTAAGTCAATAGATTGCTCTTTACAGGAAAAAAAGTGATCCCTGAAAGACAGTGTGGCTGCTCTGCCTGTTTTAGATAGACTTGACATGCCCTCTAAGGATTACTATATATATTATACATAATTATATAAGCAATCATAGAATAAATAGGAGGATTAAAAACCTCTGAGAGTGGGTGTCTTGTCACAGCATCCTTGCACTTGAAGTGGCAGAGGAAAGGATGCAGCTAAACCTTTTTACTTTCTTCCTTTTGATGATCCAGCAAGGTCTGAGATCATTCCATTGACTTTGAGGGGGGTGGGATCAGCCTTTCCTTCCTGGCAAGGTCATGTATTTTCAGTGCAGCACTTAAAATACATCCCTTATCTCCAGCCTGTGCCCTGTGGCTGCTCTCAACTGCCTCTGCTGCAGCTCTGTCTCTCACCCAGGAAAATCTATGGCACAGCTCCTTGTAAAGGCAGCCTTTCCTGGGTGCTTCACTCTGGGAAGTCCAGGCTGTTGTGGTCAAACTTGTCTGGCCCTTTTGTGTCTCCAGGCAAANAAAAAAAAAAAAAAAAAAAAAAAAAAAGGCTCAAACCAGCTGAAGCCATCTGGTTATGACTTGGCTTCTTGCCCCTGTCATGGCAGTGCCTGGGTTTTTCAAATGGCAGGATCTTCCTGCTGGCACTGACCCTTGTGGTACTCAGAGAGTGACTCTTGTGCTTTGCTGCTGGTGGATCAAGATTTTTGGGTCTGCCAGAGTGCACGTGCCAGCCAAGCCAGCATCCCATCCCTCCTGGCCAAGACCAGCCTCCCGCAAGGCTGTCACGATGCTCCTAAGGGAATGAGGGAGCACTTGGAATGAACCTTGGTCAGGAGCAAGTTTGAAGACCTCCAGTGTTTGTCTTTGGTTGGAAGATAAGACACACTTCTAGGAAATTCATCTTCCTCCTCGTGCTGCCATGAAGGCCAGGCCAGAGGAAAAAGAAACTGCTACACTTCCCCTCTCTGGCAGTCCACTGCCAAGCACAATAAACCTTGTTTTGGTATAGACTAAAATATCACAGACAAAATTTGATTTCATTATTACATTTCATTTGTTTTCTTGGCACTGCCTTATTCCTGTCAGGCTCCCTGATAATCCATTTTTCTTTTCATTTTGCTGGGGTTTTTTCCATCCACTTAGGTTTACTTAGTGCCCAAACCAATCTCCTGTTAGCAGCCATTCATCTCAAATCTTTCCACTTTATAGAGACTGCAAATGACTTGGAAAAGTCACTTGTGTTTTATTTTTAAAGGTCATTTGCCAATAACAATGCAAAGTCAAACCTGCTTTCATACTTGAAAGAAATCAGCAAAATGGGTCATTTTTTTCCTGCAATAGATAAACTCTACACTTATTTGGGCTTCAGCTTTCTCTCTGGGCTCCAGCTATTTCCAAGTGCTCCAAGGATGCTTGAAGCAGCAAACTGACTTTGAGCTGTGTTTCTTCATCTGCTTTGCCTCGATTATGATAGTGGATGCATTCTGACAGGTTTGCTTTAAATCAGAGTAATCCAACCAGGAGTAACCAATGGTTTAATTGACATCTTGGCTTTCCTCTTGGTTGTTTTTGGCAGCAGCAGGCTGTCTACTGCATGATGTCTTATCCAGCACTAATAATATACTGAGTTTGGGAGTACATACCTGCTGTCCATTTCATTTTTTAAAAATGCACAAATGGCCAAGCACTGGGATTTCTTTGTGGTGTGGCCATTGGTTCTTTCTACAGTCAAACACGTGCTCTTACAAGTGCCTTGCTTTAAATACTGCCAGTAAGTCACTGAAAAGAAGGGAACAGTTATAACAATACCATTTGACATTTTAATGGTAATTTTGAAAGGCTGATAGTTTCAGCCCTCTCAAGGGCTTTTTAGGGAAATCTTGCGAATTTTTTCCTAGGTAGGAAAGGTCCAGAACTTTGATACTTGTCCGACCTCAGTGAAATTTGATTCTGGACAGGCAGTTGAAGAAATAACAGGGCCCTACATACCTGATAGAATAGATGGCTAATTGGAAAGGTGAAATCCTACTAATATTCCTACTGGAGACTGGAGAATAGATTCATCCTTTGTTAGACATCAGGGAATGCATGTAAAGACTCCTTTCATGTCTCTGCTCCCAAAGCCACTCATTTTCTCAGACTCTTTCCTTTAAAAGACAGGAAATTAACTGCACTGAAATATGACATGAATACATTTTCAGTATGATGTCTTGATTTGTATATATTTTGGTTAGGCTTTCAAACATTTATAGTTTTAAATAGTCCTTCTGTAAATCTTTCTCAGAGATTTGTTGGCCTTTGGAAGGAGTAGGTTTTGTCTGTACTAATTTCTTTCTGGTTCTTTTCCCCTTGTATCTCACATTTAATTTGCAGCAGATAGCTCAGCTCCTTTGAAAAGTGTTTGTTTTGGTGGTTTTTTTACACCGAATTCAGCAGCCACAGCTCTGGTTTTTTTTCCCAGTTGATTTAATCATGTTGTCCCTGACATTTCCTTGCATTTGTATCACCTTGAGATAAATGTCTATCTGCAATGACAAAAGAATGTTACAGACAGAGTTTGTAGTTTGTAGTCTGCTTGGTAATTCTTCATCTTCTATCAAGCAGCCATCAGGAGAAGCCTCAGAGATGATGAACACCAGGGCAAGAGATTTTACAGTGGCTACTGCTTCCTCATTGTCCTGTCTGATTGTAGTGTGTGAGGAAAAACAATCCAAAATCTGGAGTGTCTCATCTCATGAGCAGTCTCAGCTAGGGATGCAGGATTTGGGTTTTTTCTTGGAAATTAGAAAATCAGATACTCCAGAAAGAAGCCAGAGTTGTACCAGGGCTGCTGACACAGTGTGGTGAGGTGTCACGAGGGTTTCCTACTGTGACCCCTGCTTTTTAGCAAACTCTTTTGTTTTTTCCACAACAAGGTGAGAAAGGACATGACCAGAGCACGCGGAAAGAACTGGAGATCTCTGCTCTGTGTGCACAGGGGAATCAAGAGTGTGGCCTCAGGACACCTTTTAGGTCATATCTCCAAGAAGACAGCTGTGATGTTAGATCTGGCCCTGGATGGCAGGTCAAAATGCTCTGTGTGTGCTTTTCCTGCTGGTCACACCACGTGTTTGCACATCCCAGGGGTTTGTCAGCTCTGCCTCCCTGCCCTGACCTGCAGATCCTGGTGGCTGTCCACCAGCCCTGGAAAAGCAGGGCTGAAAACACAGGGAGGAGCAGGAGAAACCCTTGGCACAGGGAAGAGTTATGGATGGACACACTGGTGTCAGCCCACAATCTGCCCAGGCTGCTGTGCTCCAGGAGAGTTATGGGAGGGAGAAATTATATTAGGGCCAGTTATGCTGGAAGTTCCTCCCAGCATTTTCCTGGCTGGCTGAGGGGTGGTGAAATAAAGACTTGTCTTTGAATTCACCTCTGTCAGTCCCCATTTCCATTGAAATCTTTGCTGATATTGTTCTGCTTGAGGATTGTCTCTTGTTGTGGACAGTCTCACAGAAGATTTACTTTCCCGTCTGGCTGCGGTTTTGCACAGATTTTTATTTTACAATGTGAAGTCAAGATAGTTGTTTGTGTTTTAATGTCCTTTCCTTCCAGTATTTTGGAGATAAAAACTCACCTGTACTATTAAAACAAAATATATTTTGATAGAAATCGGTAATATTTTGTTTAGGAAATCTAAAAGAAGAGCCAACAGACTTTCAGGCTGCCATCACTATCCCTCTCTCTACTGAAATGTTCTGCTGCATTTGCTTCTCATTCCTCCTGCTGGCAATATTGGCAAAAATTCTTGGAAAAGATCAAGCTGTTCCCCAGAACCAGCTCTAACCCCACTTGTCTTTCTAGCTCTGTTTTTTTTTTTCAAGTAGCATCCTGGCAGGTCCAACACAGATTTCCAGTTTCCCTCCCTCCAGAGAGAGCATTTGCAGAGGTTTGAACTTCAGCTCATTCCTTCTTTCTGCTGCCTGTGGGACAGTTTGGGATATCTGAGCAGAGAAACTTTGATCAGTGGTAAACTGGTCAAAAGGAAAGGGACTTCAGGGAGTTGGAAAATATTTGTGAGTTGAATTTAGCAAGTGGTCTTGTCTGAGAAAATAGTTTCCACCAGTGCTGAAACACTTCCTTTCAGACAGAATCTCAAGCAGGTTTCCTATATCATGCCATGAAAAATCTGAGTGTGCAGTGATTAGCTGCAGACAGGCTGTGGGAGGGGTGATGAGTTTAACTACAACACAATCAAATGCCTCTTTTTGTGCCTCTGGGTGAAGTTTAAAATGGCTCTAAGCACTTAACAGGTTAGGATATTTTTAAAGTCAGGTGTGCCTTTGCACAATTGATCCCCAGTGAGCGAGTTCCTCCTTATGATGCATCCTGCTTTACACCATCTGCCAAGGCTAAGCAGCACCAGACTGTGAGAATTAAGAAATTGAGAAGATTAAGATCCTTTCCCCACTCTGACAATTTTTTTTAATCCCACAAGAGCAAACACAGAGTAATTTAGAGCTCAGTGTGTGAAGACTTGTCTGATTTGGCCAGTTTTGGCCATCACATATGTAAGTGCCATGACCATATGGTACCCTCTCATTCATTCAGCTTCTGAGCTTTGTTAATTTTCTTATGTAGCTTCCTCATCTGTTCACCTTAGTCAGAGTCTATTTTCTTTAATATACAGACTGTATTAAAAAAGCTAAAACGATTTTTCAACTCCTTATTAAGACTTTATTTTTGAGCTATTCATTTGTACCTTGTGTTTTTTCCTAGTGCAAAGGCACATCCATCACATGGTGGGAGGGTGTCTTCAGTAAGAGTAAAACCATAATTTCTAATTTACACCTTGGCTAGGTTGTAGCGTAGCTGTGTGCCACAAACAAGTCTGCAACGTGGATGTCCTAGAAAGCATTACTGCAATTTGCCGTCCCACATGGCACTGACAGCTGAAATATTTCATTTGAGGCCACTGGCTGTCACTTGAAAAAGTGCATTTCCTTCTTGGGAGCTGCTGATTCCCTTGTGTTTGCAGAACTTTAATGTCTCTGCTGAGCAGAGAGGGGAGGGGGAGGCAGGGACCCCTCTGTGCAGCTCCTGTGCCAGTCCATGACATGTCCTGTGCAGGAACAACGGGACACTGGGATGGCTGAAGGGGAAAGAGGTTGTCCCTCCTTAGGGGCTGGGAGGGCTACAGCTTCACATCTGGGAACAGCTGCAGCACTGCCATTTGCAGCTGCCAAGCCGAGGTCTCGGGCAGCAGGAGCACCGCTGTCCCTGTCTGCATGCTGCTGCTCTAAATTTAGCCCTGTCAGTGCCTCCTGGCTTAGCTCTGTGTCTGCAGCTGGGAGAGAGCCAGGGGCTGGGGGAGAGGATGGGATGCTGAGGGCCATAGCTCACATCCTGCTCAGTGCCAGGGCCAAGGACCACTTCTCTCCTTAGGTGGAAGAGAGAAGGAGCCGTGCCCAGAATTAGAAAGAAGAGTAGCTTGGTGCCTGTGGCAAGGGTGAATGAGCTCTCCCATTCCTTACTAGAAGGAGCTCAACAAAATCAGGGCTGCACTAGAGGGAATCAAGTATTTCACTCTTACACTTTTACTATCTTCCAGCTCATTCCAAGTAACAAAATGGCTATAAATAAAACTACCCTGCCAGCAAGTAGCTTTGGCTGGTGTTAGGAAGAAGAGAATGATGCATTTCTGTTCACAGCTGGAAACAATCCTCAGTTCCCCCAGATGATGAGCTTCTTTGCAGACAGCAGCACCATATCACTTCACGTTTCTCCGAGTGTTAATTAAGAAGCAGGTTTGTGAATGTGAGGATGAGTCTGGAAAATCCACTGTTCTGTGGTGGAAGGACAAGAGTGCAGTGATAAGGAATAGAAGGGATTTCCTTCTTCTGCTTTTCAGTGTATTTTATAGGCATGTGAGACAGACCAACACCTCTCCAAATTGTCCCTGTGCTCTCACTATAGTGAAAAAATGACATTTATCAGCATGGCTGGGTGTTAGGGAAGTCTATTAATGGAAACAGTATGCAACTGTACAGAGATGGTATTTAGTAACGAGCACATAAAGCTTTTCTTCCATTAAAATGCTGCTTCGGGCTAGAATGTATTGCTTGATTAGTTTTTT
Source organism: Turdus rufiventris (assembly GCA_013186435.1). NCBI lineage: Eukaryota > Metazoa > Chordata > Aves > Passeriformes > Turdidae > Turdus > Turdus rufiventris. The sequence goes on along the minus strand of PYHW01009816.1, from coordinate 4,661,696 downwards.
GGAGAGCAGTTTTTCATTCATAATGAGAACACATATCTCAGCCACTATTATTAGTGAGAACATGCTCTAAAATGAAAATAGAGAGCAGGCAAAGCCAGGAAGCTGTCAGGGCAACATTAAACAGCATCACATCTTGACAAGGTGGGCTGCCAAGAGCGTTTGGGTGCCACGGGGAGCACGTGCTGTGCAAGAGTCACTGACAGCAGCAGAGCAGCCATCCCACATAGCAGCCAGGTTGGATCACCCTGTGCTCTGGGTGCTTGCTCCTCCCCAGCGTTTCTCTGCTCTCCTTGGCTTTCAGGATGCTGTGGGGAGAATTGCACGCTGCAGGTTTCTAGGGGCTGGATGACTGGTTCTCATCTGTTGACTGAAGAGTGGCTTTCCCAGAGCTTGTATAAAAAGGGGGCTCTGCACTGCAGTGCCTTGCACAGGGACTACCTTTATCCTGCAGAGGGTGGAGAGAAAGGGGAACTACAAAAGTAAAACAGAGTCCTTCAAGCAGTCACTTTGACTGGAAAAGGAGAAACTCAGTTTTGTTTCTGTTCTTTTGATCATCTCTGTTGCAGTGTACCTCTCTTGCTGTTCAGCATTGTCACTCCTCTGTTCAGTACAATGTGTGGCCATCTGCAGCCAGGCACAGGCACCACGCAGAAAGAGGAGGTTTGTGCTGCCCTGTTTGCCTTGCTCATACGAGTGCATCATCTGTGAGAGATAAATACACAACAGAAACCGGCAGTGAAGTGAAATGGCCATGTCATCCAGTTTCCTGTGGAGGGAGAGTTGGAGGCAATGCAGGTTAAGGACAGGGGGCAAGGAGCAAAGAGAGTTTCCAGCAATGAAGGATGAAAAGCCTCTGCCTCATGAGCTGATGGGTGAGCTTGTGTCCTTCACAATCTTCTCTTTGGTTCCCTTTCTCCCCCCTCAGATAGTGCAGCCCTGAACAGCCAAACAAGTGCTTTGCAGCCCCACGCTGGAAGTAAATCCTCTGAATGCAGCAGTTTTGAGGTACAGGGCTGAAACTAAGATCAGCCAGATTGGGGCTTACCTGACAAGGGGGTACCCAAATAAGAACAGCCAGCACATCTGTGTAAACCATCAGAGCCCGTGGGCCCTCTGCCCTGCAGGGAAATCTGTGCTTGCCAATTAAAAGACCCAACTCTTAAATTGCTCTGCTGCTCTCTTGCAATCTCTCACTGGGGGCTGTCCCTTAGAGATCCGAGCTCAGAACTTGGGGGGAACTCTGAGTGCTCCTAAAGTTTCTCTTCTGATCCCCTCTCAACCTGACTGGGGAAGAAAAAAGTGACAACCTCCCAGCCCCACTGTGCAGGTAACAATGCAGCTGTGGCCAGGCTGGTAGAACACAGTAGTAGAACAACTCTTCCTTTAAAACCCTCCATTTGTTGCTTTTCCCCCCTCCTCTGAGATTATAGTACTTCTGCTGCCAAATGAGCTTTGAGATCAGATAAACTGGAAATAGGTTAAATTGTCACCAAAAAAACACATAAGAATGAACTTCTGGACTTAAACCTGTGAATTACTGTTCTTTCCCCCTGTTTGCATACTTCACTACTTTTCAGTTTCCTTCTGACATGGAAACTTCTATTATGATTGCAGCCTTGCCAGAAAAGCTAAAAGCAGGAAATGCTGCTGGATAACATTCACAGGAGCTTTGTAGGCAAAGAGGTAAACCTACATAAATATTTTAAGGCTCAGACACTTCTTGAATTAAGTTGCAATCACTCTGTCCAGCTTTGCTCATTCAGTCCTTTCCTGTGTTTAGTGTGGTTGACCAAGTTGAACAGATTTTGTGGAAGCTGCTGGGTAATAGAAGTTTCTACTGCTTGTGTTTGTCATTTCTCCCAAAGTACTGGAGGTAGCTGCTCCTGTGCTTGATGTTTCCTCCCTGCTGTAACATGAGTTGCTTGACAGATTAATGCAAGCATTTTCTTATCTGTCAGTTTTTACAGCATGCCCTGAGCTCTGGGAGTATTTTTATTTTTTTATTGCCTATCATCTTCTCCAGAAAATGAGTGATTATTTGTACTTTTTTTTTTTTTTTTTTTTTTTTTTTNAGCAATATTTACTTGCTGTACTACAGTTCTGGGACTTTTCCATGTGCTGAATACCTTGGTTCATAGGCAGAGGTGAGCCTGATGCTTCCAGGCTGAAGAGAGAAAAGAGAAAAGCAGTGCAGTCCTTCATCCATTTTCCAGACTTGGATTTTCATCCAGATCTACAGATGGAGCCTTGAGTCTGTCTTGCCCTCCGATATACTGAGGTTATGCCTGTGCATCACCCAAAATCCTTTATGTCTGCATGAGAAAATGAAATAATTAGGTAGGAGGTCTGACAGTGTTTAAACACACAAGGTTGTAATCTCAAAAGGCAGGAGCCCAGGGAGCTTCCCCTGAGCTTTCCCCAGCACTTAACATAGCTCCAGTTTAAAGTTTTGTGGCAGCTCATGTTCCCCAGGGCTTTGTGGAAGAGGGTCCTGGAATTATCAGGTAAAAAGATGTTCTGCTGTAGGGGGAAGAGAAGATATGTGCCATAAGGAAGACCAGCTTTGGAAGAGGATGCAGTGCCCTAGAGGAACATGAGCTGTTCACCCAATTTCCTTAGAGGATGTCTGACTCCTTAAGGATTGCAGTTTCGTGTGTTCCCAGCCATCTGGAGTGATTTACATCCCATTCTTCCCATTCCCAACTCCTCAAGGCCAGGAGATGGCCTGCATTATGATTTAGTCTGAGACTGGAAGTGGTAGCTGTATCTAGGAGAGGAGATTCTTCAGCCAAGTTCTTAAGTGTTTCAGCTCTGTAAGATGGATAGCAATCCTAAAATGGGGAAAGCAGGGCATGGAATAAAGATGAGAAATATTTTCTTCCAGAGACCTCTTGCATTTAGTACAGAACTGAAACTTGGTGATGAACAATCTGTGGAACTGCATCTCAAGGTGCTGTGTTCATTTAGTGTCTCAGAGATCTATGCAAGAATTGAACAGGGATGGTACAGTCTCAAAAAGGAAAGACTGAAGAGGGTTGTGGTAAGAGCCTTATACTCATGAAACAACTTCTCCCTTTGCATGGAAGGGCCATTAATTGTTCTCTGCTAAGGAGATTTCCCCCCTACTCCTGTCTCAATCTTTATCAGCTATTTGTGCTGCTAAGACATCCATGGTACGAGGAGCTGACTCAGAGCTCAGACCTGCAGTGCTCTGAGGGTCTTGATCTTTGGGACAGAAATACACACATCAAATGTAATTCTGCTCATAAAACTGACAATATCCAGACCACGAGGCCTAAAATATGGCCTTGTGGGTTTTTGTGATTGGAACAGGAAAGTCAAATGTCTTCGTTCTCATTCCTCCCCACTCCAAAAAAAAAAAAAAAAAAAAAAAAAANATATATTTACACATCTGTACCCACAGATGTCCCTCTATTTATAGACACTGTCATACATTTCACTACACACTCAAATAACACCCAGATATTTAAGCTTAATCCTTCCACATGAATATACCAGATAAGGGAAATGCCACAATGAAGAGACACATGCTATCTTCATCATTCTAGACATATTTCTAGGCTTAAAGTGATGCCACAATGTTGGATGTTGGTCTTTTAACAAAAACACAAAGTTGTATCCAGGGGTTTCCACTCCTGGAAAACCTCTGTTAGAGTTTGAGGAAAGTTTTCATTTCAACAGAAAAAAGAATGGGCTATTCTTATGTTTATTCTTATGTTGGCACAAAATCTGGGAAATCCATCCTCTGCATTCCTTGTGCTGCTTCCAACCTGCCACTCAGGGTTCTAAAAACAGGTAGGGCTCTGCTTCTCCATTTTTTACTGGGGGACGTGAGAAGGACAGTAGCACAGGACACAGAAAAATTAATCAAGAAATTCGCACAGCAGCAACTTCAGGCATTTGGGAAACATTCAGCCCATTTAGAAAAAAAATTCACATAAACGTGTGCTGGATAACAACACTGGAAAATAAATTACAGAGAAAAGAGAAGCTGATATAATTGTTGTAAACAAAGCCAAGTATACAATTAGAGCTACTGAAGGCTTTTATTGTGATAAAGCCAGTTAATCCAACAAAATCCTTGCTCAGTTCTTTTTAAAAACAAACACCAAAAAAAAAAAAAAAAAAAAAAATCTGTGCCAGAGAAGCAAACTCCACAGAGGAGCTATGTTTTATCTCCAGTGAAATTTAGTAAGAGGGTAAAGAGCAAGATAAGTATTTTCTGGAGAGCTTTTATTGAGAATAAAAAAACAACTGGACATCAAACCTTAACATCAAAACTAAGAATGAGGAATAGCAGGGATGGAACAACCATGCTTTGAAAACAAAGGCTGCACATTTCTGTTTTTTAAGCTATCTAATCAGCTTTGCTCTGCCCCTGTGGATGCACCCTTGCTCTTCAGCATTGTGTCCCCAAAGGGCACTGAAGCACTCAGAAATGCACATTTATCACTCTGCAGCCAGAGAAATACCAATGTGTCTGCCACAGAAGCCCCACTGCTGGGTCTCTTTCCTGCAGGCAAGGCAGGAGCGCCACAAGTCCCTGGACTAGGATGTGGCTGGTTTTTGAGTTGCCTGGGCGGCTCTGCAGGGGGAAGCAGTGCAGGGAGATGCAGTGGCACACACAATTTAGGGTGTAGGGAGATGGCAGTGCTAAATGGGTGCTTGAGACTGGGTTTTACAACACCTGGCTCCAAGCAGGACAAACAGATCCATCTTCCACTAGGAAGCATTATCCTAAATAGGGCCAGCTACATGAAATTCATCAGCCAGGAGAGATGGGCTGATGCTGGCAGCGCTGCTGGGGGAACTGCTGTGCAGCCTGGAGAGGGATGAGGTCCTGTGGGGAGAGAGGCAGCAAGGCAGTGGACACCTCTTCCCGTTTCAGCACAAGGGAAATGCCTGGGGAGCACCAGAGATGCACTCCAAATACAGTAATTTCACAACTATAAGGCGCACTCTTTTGACTAAAATTTTGGCCCGAACCCGGGGGTGCGCCTTATAGTCCGGTGCGCCTTATATAATGGACAAAGTTGCGAAATTTGACGACTCCTGGGGGTGTGTCTTATAGTCCGGTGCGCCTTATGGTCGTGAAATTACTGTAGATGGCTGGTCCCAAATGCATTGCAGGATGCCAGGGAACCTCCAAGGACTGAACAGTCCAGAGTCCAGAGGTGGAACCCAGCAGCTCTCCAGACCACCTCTCACACTAGGAGGGCAGCCACACTATGGGATGCAAAGGAAGAGGGGTTACGGAATTGCACAGGGCAAAGCAAAGGGAGGAAGAGGCAGGAGTGGGGCGGTGGGTCAGTGATTTGAGGAGGAGCAGAGGGGTATTAAAAGGGGCAATCATGTAAAAAGTTTGCTGAGGGTGTGCTCTGTGCCCAGCCAGCACAGCCTGGCCCTTGTTAAATGCTTTTTAACCCTTCTCAGGCAGGAGAGCTGTGAGTGCAGCAGCTGGAGCTGGCCAGGGGCTCAGGCTGTGGCTGGAGTGAGCCAGGACATGGCCTGGGAGGAAGAAGTGCCTGTGGTGGGGAGTGTGGGTGTCTCTGGCTCAGCTCTGGGTGTGACAGCACCTCTGGTCCCCAGGAACAAGCACAGGGGCTGTGGGACCAAGGGTGCCATCCACTGGAGAGATGCACTCTATGATCCTGGTGGGATCCTTCCAGAGAATTCTATAACTCTGTGATAGAGAAACCTGGCTGTGGGCATTGCCTACTCAAAAATGGTTTGGGCCTTACTACTGTTTGGAGCTGAGGGTGTGGAGCTGCAGCAGCCTCACATCTCTTAGGTCATTGAATCCAACATGCTGTGTTTTCTTGGACAGTATCAAGATCTGACCTTGGTTTCAGAATCCATAAAAACTATGTAGATCCTGGCGAAGTTGCTTGAGCTGTTCCTTGAAGTCAACCCTAACAAAGTAGACACTTTTCAGATGTTTCTTCTCAGTCTGTATATCCAAGATACAAAATGATCCAGGAGGGTGTTGGCTTGCTTCAATTTGAGAATTTTTGTTGCATAAACTCATCCAGTGGCACACTGAGGTACAGCACAATTTCTTACCCTTCTTGTCATTTGGATAATGAGGACATTTATAGTCACAGCAGGAGCACTGTCACAGGGTAAGTTTCCTTAATGCTCTGTCTGAAACACACCAGGTGACTAAAGAAAAGAAAACTTATTACAATTAGTGCTGCTTGAGAACTTCTGGATGCTGTGCTTGCTGCCTGCACATCCATTGTTCATCAAAAGTGAAATTCGGTGTGAACGTGTTTCAGTGACTCTATCTCAAGGATGAATATGCCCTGCACATCCCAGACCAGCTCAGACTGTGGAAGCTTTCAACTCCCTGCCAGACTTTTGCTGGCATCTGTATTGTCAGGTTATAATTCTGCCACTGGCAACACAGGGCTGTTGCTCTCCTGAAGGTCTCAGAGAAAATGTAACAAAAGCTTTGCCTTCTCCAACATCAGCTCCCTGTCCTGATGACCAGATATGGCCCTAAAGCCAGATTTTCTTAAGCTTTTCCCCTCCTGAGAGCAGCAGAACTGGAAAAAAAAAGGAGAAGCAAAAGCTCCAAGAAGGATAATAGAGAAAAGCAGCAGTGAAAAAAACCATCCAAACAGATTTCCTGATCTCTTCTGGCAGAGAGCAGACATCCTGATAAACAGATGGGATAATCCTTAGCCATTGTGTGCTTCACTCGTAGGTTGTCTCTGATATTAAATACCATTAAATACCTGCCACCTGTCCTTGGAGGGGCCTCTGGGTTCCAAAGGTACAAGAACAGGCTGCTGAGGAAGCCTTCCAGGGTGTTCATGGCAGCCAGCTGGCTCACTGGACGGTGTCCCTGAGGACTCTTGGTGGCACTGATGGGGTTGTGTTAACTGTGAGCCACTCTCTGGCATGTCCAGCTGCCTGGCTTGGGTATCTCTTGAGGAGGAAGATGATGAGCTGCTTCATCACCTGGGAGAGGTGACTTTTTTTGAGGCCCCAGCATGGTGTTTTCTCTTCACTGTTTATACACAAGCACTGTCCTGGCAGATCTGAGAGGTTTTAGGACTTAAAACTTGCTTTCTCTTGGGAAACACCTCTGGAAAGTTCCTGGGGACATCAGTTCTAAGTTTTTGTCCAAGCAGCAGCAGCATATTCCTCTGATCCCACCAATGCTTAACATGGTCTCGTCCACCTTATTTGGTTTGATTAATTTATGGATAAGGTTTTTCATTTTCATAAAGTTTCACTTGCAAAGGTTTTCAGTACCCAGGCAAAGCTGCCTTTTCTCTACGGCCCATGTACCCATCAGGAGAGTCTTCCACCCTTTACTGGCCCAAAGTCCTTTGAAAATCTGGCTTATTCTCAACCTTTTCCTTGAATACTGAGCATTTTCTTCTAAACTTTGTCCCAGACCTCCCTTGCTTGCAGCCATGTGTGAAGGACTCCTGAATAATTCAACAGTACAAAGCTGCTGTCAGTACCCTCAGCTTGGCACTGTCCAAAGTGCCAGAGGCTCCACCACATCCTCACCTGCCCCTCCTGGGACGCATAAAACTCCCAGACCATTTCTTCCTCCACAAAAACACATCCAACTTCTATTAATTGTAGATGTGTCCTGTATCTAGCAAGCAATTAACTCCCAGCAATCTCAGGCAGCAGCCACATTCCCAAAACTGTGAAGGTGATGCTGGAACTTGCAGTCAGCAGAGGCAGCCCTGTGTGTTGGTATTAGGTACACATCTCTCTCTGTCTTAAATGTTTATATGTTTATAGGTGCACATGCATGCTGTTGATGAGCAGGTTTCTCTCTAAAACTCAATTTTCTTACTTTAAAAAAAGGCTCAGAGGACGTGTCCTTCTTGTGAATCCTGTCTGGAGCCTTGCACTGGTCCTTGCTCTGTCCTCTTGGAGGAGAGCAGTTGATAACATCACACACATCTAGATCTTATCCTTCCTCTAAGAGTGACAAAATGATGCTCTGCAGGACAGGAAGACAAATTCACACATTCCTCTCTCCTGGATTTATGAGTGGAATTTTGATCTTTGATGTGTTGGTCAGCTCTAAAAGTGTGGACTTCACTGTGCTGCAACTCAGACTTCCTCAGGCTTTTCTTTCTACCCTGAAATTCATAATGCCTGGCTAATGAGCTTAGGCATGGATGTCAGGAGAGTAGCTGCAGTGCAAAAGAGAGAAAAAGCTTCAGTTTGCTTCTGGAACACACTTTTCTGCCTATGGTAAGAGAAAAAGATGCTTTGATTCATAGCAAATGAGCCTTTCCAAATAAACTTGGCTGGGCTTGCAATGGCATCCTCCTGTCACTGCAAAATAAATTCCTCCTGAAAAAAATCCCTTTTGATAAACAACTCTCAAAGCGATTTTGTCAGGTCAGAATTTAAAGAAGAAATTTCCTGCCTGCAGCGGGCCAAAAGTCAGGAAAAAATAGGGATGGATCCTCTCAGCTATAGGCAGCTGGGATTTTTCCATCCTGGGTGCCCTTTGTTCATAGTGTGCTCCCAAAGCCATGCTCCACGCTCTGCTGCTGCCCTGGTTAACAGAGCAGGAGGCACAGAAAAGCTGTGCTGTGAGTGAATCCTTGGAGCTGGGGTCTGCACCAGCTCTGGAAGAGGCACCTGCTTGGAGTCAGAGCAGACATCCTCTGCAAAGACACACTCCAGCTTCACTAGGTTGGGCCACAGCCCGTGTGCTCCGTGGGGAGGGCAGGCTGGGTGAAACGCCACGCTCTGCTGGACACAGATGACAGAAGCCAGGACGGGGCCTTTGGGCCTTCAGCTGACAAGTCCCAGAGCTGGAAATGGGGCAGGCTCCTCCCTGGGGACCAGGAGCTGCTCAGACTAGTGCAGAGAACCATGAATTTTTTCTGTGCCCATGGGGGGTGCAACCTGGCCAAGCAGGGATAACATTTGCCTGCCTGTGCTGTGTAGTTGCACAGGTATGAGCAGTGTCTCTGAAGCTCCAACTGCCAGGAAAGCTTAAACCTCCCCGCCACACCATCAAGGATTTTTATTTTGGCATCTTGATACCTCTTTCAATCTCGTATCCCACAGCCCTTGGGTGTTGCTCCTGAGTGGCTGGTGCAGGATGTGAGCCAAGCCCAGATTTCCCACTGGACACTGCTGACATCCTTGCTACCATTCCTGGTCTCACAGCCTGCTGAGTGCTTGCTAAGCTCTGACCTCCCTGCATACACCCAGGTAAGTTAATTGCCATGGCAAGTTTTTCTCAGCCCAGAAATTACACCTCTCCAAAATTCCTTCTCTTGGAATAAGCAGGTCATTTCCCTTTTGGGAAATCTGTGCAAGTTCAGCAGGGTCAGGAGACACTGAGGACAGCCTATTTGTCTACTCCTATGATTTCTAGAGGAAGAAGACACCAATATGATCAAGGTGTTTCTCTCCTAGAGCAAAGGCATCTTTCCCAGAGCCCCAGTCTCTGGTTAAGGCTCTCTAGGCTTTGAATTGAAAGCTACTGAAATGCCTCAAATGTTTGACATAACCCCGGCCCCCTAATCAAACTATCATTTCCCTCCTTTTTCCAGTAATCTCACAAAGTGTGTCTTCCCAAAATACTGTTTTCTACCAACTCACCTATAACATATGCTCAATTTCCCTTTGGAATGAAGGCTCATTCCCACCCTGCGGCACTGCTGAAGGGTTTTCCAAAGCAGATGATACCATTGCCATCTTTTTCCAGACCCTCTGCAAACTTAAGCTCTGCAAGTCTTATTTGGCCCAGACATCTTCGTTTCCAGTATTTCTTCTTTCAGTCCCATTCATCCATTAAAAAATCTTCATTTGGCTGAGCATGTCTTCCCCTGCTTGGCAAATTAAAGCTATTTTGTCAAAGATTATTTATGGGTCTTGTAGCTCTCTGTCTCTCCCTCTCAATCCCCTTTGTTCCATCCCAATCAATATTTTAACCATCCTGCTCCATTTTTATGTGTTCTACTCAAGTTCCTGTGCTGTTGTGCCCTCCCTCTCTCTGCCTAAATGTGCATGAGTGTGATGAAGTGCCTCCAAATGAATTTCAGAAATCGAACTCAAATGCCATCTTTTTGACTAACAGTCAGTGATACCTCCTGACTGTTTATGGAGGGCAACAGAGCCAACCATGAGAAATAAAGTTCAAGGAGAGGGACAGGAGAAGGAATTAAAAAAAAAAATAGGAAAGAAATAAATGAATGAAGAGTTGGGGAGAGAGAAGAAAGGAGTCTGCAATCCCTCAGTGAGACAGAGAATCAGAATCTATGAAAACTGGATGAATTATTGATGAAATAAAACTTTTAAAGGATTTATATGCTAATTAATAACGGAGTTAATTCTTATTAAATGGCAAACCCTCTGATTATGCCACCCAGCACAGTCATGATAAAAGCAGCTCTTCTTTCTGTAGCTCCTGGCTGTTCTAAAGGCTGCCAGGATTTGTCCCCAGAAGTCGCTCAGAAAAAGGAGCTTTCAGATTCCCTTCACACCTCTTTTGTTATCTGTGTATTAAAATCAGCAGACAAGAGAGGTGCTGACCTGATGTGGAAAGTCCCAGCCACATGGCTACATGAGGTTCAAAAAAACAACAGTTGACAGAGTTCAGTTTGCCTAATGGAAAATGGTGATTTCTTTTACTTTTAAAAGTGGGTCTGTAGAAATTTACAGATATGGGAAGCATCTGGCAATATGAGTCTGCTCAACTCAAGGGTGAGTGCAAGAAATGAGCATTTTTTGATTTTGAGGTGGATAACTAGATATTGCCTTGACCTTCTTAGGCAAAGGGGAAGATCTGCATCACTTGAAATCTTGGATCTGACCTTTTCTGAAGTGGCATTCTTCAATTCAGTATGAAGTTGTCAGATTCAATCATACAGCCTTTAGATGGAAGGGAAAAAACTAATTCTGCCAGTTCTTTGATCAGCCTGGAAGGTCATTGCAACCCCATGCTATTTTTTTGTCTGTGAGCAATGCACCTGTGAGGTTAACATGCTGAAGATATTCCAGCATGAATCAGCTTTTAGAGTCTCAGGAAATGGCTGTTGAAGAGTTCTAGTGGGGTAGCCCTGACTAGATGCCAGGTGCCCACCAAGCTGCTCCATCCCTGCCTTTCCCAGCGGGACAGGGCAGAGAACAAGATGGGGAACAACCAGCAGGGTGAGATAAGGCAGTTTTATTACAGTGAAAGAAAGAAACAAGGGAGAGTTTGGGTGTCCAGAAGTCTCATTATTGGAATCCTTTCTCACCCACACATGCAGCTTAAACCACACCCTTAAACCATCCCTACACCAAACATACATTGGGCTCTTAGCAGACCCAGCAGTGTTGGCCAGCCAAGTGGCTTCTGCTAAGTTTGCATCCCAGTGCTTCCAAGCCCCATTACCTAACGCCCTTAACACAGCTTTCAGCAGCCCATGAGTCTAGAGAATGTGATATATCTACTCAATGCCATGTTTCTTTGCCCAGGAGTTTATAAGCCACCAGAGCAATTCCACCTCTTGCCACTGTGAATCACTTATTTAAGAATTATCATTAAAATCAACATACAATCTTCACTTAGAACAACAAAAAAACCACAACTGAACTAAACAGAAGAAAAGTTGCCCACACCAAATCCAAAAATAACATCACAACACAGAACAAAAATGGACAACTTACACAAAATCTGCTGCTGGACTCTTCACTGCAATTACAAGACAAATTCTCCACTATCATTCCACATAATAACACGGTTTAATATTTGTTTTGCCCATTATTTCTCCCAATTAATAGCTTATCTCAAAGACCTTATGACTCCCCAGCATCTCCACCAAAAACTGTCATGGTTTGACACTGGTCAAACGCCAGGCATCCCAAAAGTTGCTCACTCACCCTCCCCTGACACAGCTGGGCAGGGGAGAGAGAAATTTAGCGGAGGGTTCATGAGTTGAGATAAAGATGGGGAGAAAAACACTCCAAGGGCAAAACAGGCTCAACTTAGAGATATGAAGTGAATTTATTACTAACAAAATCAGGGCAGGATAATGAGAAGTAAACTAAGCCCTTAAAAACATCTTTTTCCCCCAAGTGCCTCCCTCCTTGACACCAACAGTGCAGGGAGACAGGGCACAGGGATTTTGGGGTCAGTTCATCACCTGAGGTTTTCTTCTGCTTGGCTCAGGGAGAGGAGTTCTTACCCTGCTCTACTGTGGGCTCCCTTCCCATGGGAAACAGTTCCCTGTGAAGTTCTCCAGTGTAGTTCCAACCTCACGAGCAGCATCCTCCCAAAACTGCTGCAATGTGGGTCCCTCCCAGGGGCAGACAGTCTTCCCAAAACTGCTGCAG
>PYHW01009816.1:4632317-4644692 GCA_013186435.1 Turdus rufiventris | reverse complement strand
GGAGATAAGGACTACTGCCTCACCTGGTTTCAACAGAAGGTGATAGAACAGATACTTTTGGTCACATCCTGTATTGCAACCCAAGGCACTGAGGCAGTTTCACAGCCCAGATAGGAGCAGTGTCATGGCACGGCTGCCCCACACCCCTCTGTGTGCAGGCACAGCCACCAGCCCTGCAGCTGGCCAAAAGCAAAAGACTGTTGCTCTGGGCTGTGCAGGCCAACCACACCAGCCAAACAGCCAAAACAGGGATGGAGTTCCTCTGGAATTTCTATCAGGCTGGGACAAAACCAAAGTCCTGCTTGTGAAAACGCTTCAGGCCTTCCTTAATTGGCTGTGGGTCATCCCTGTCCCAATGCCTCTCATTCAGGCAGTGACTCTGCCGCAGGGATCCTGGTGTTTTCCTTCCCCTGGCAGCTTTGCAGATGTTGAGAAGGTTTTCTGTACAGCCACTTCCCAGTGAATTATGGACCAGCCCCAACTGCTCATTCCACTGCAGCTTAGATGAAAAGATGGAAAAAAGCAGAGACCATTTTTCTTCCTTCTGTCTCCCGGGGGCTAAACCATAAACACACACTCAATGCATACCTATAATTTGTCTCTCTTTATAAGCTAAATGTTCCTTGTAGAAACTCATTTTAAAAAACCAACTCTGCTTCCCAGATTTTTCTCTAGTGTTTTTTTGGTTTTGGGTGGGTTTTTTTTGTTTTTTTGTTTTTTTGGTTTTTTTTTTTGTTTTGGTTTTGGTTTTTTTGGGTTTTTAAAAATTATTTTTTATTACAGTATAGATGATCTAACTGCTGTTCTTACTGCTCTGGTTAATTATGTGATTAAATGCAGTAATACTCATGTCCTGTAGTTTCATCTGATGCCAGTTAATGCTAAAATAATTATTTAGGGTATGTTTTACTTCTTACAGTTACTATATTCTGTAAAATGTACTCTTGAGATGAATCCCTAAACCACTTTTCTCTCTCAGTTTTGCCAGTGGGGGTAACACAGAATCCCATCTTGCATGGGTTTGGAGGGCATTTCTTTGGACACTCAATTCTTGCAGAGTGAAACATCTCATCATCTGGACTTTGCAGGACTGAATAGGAGGGAAAATGTGCCTTTACAAGACACCTTCTGGGGTGATTTTTGCAAAACCCAACTGCTTTGAAAATGGAAATATTTGAAAACTCAACCTCTGTGACTCATTGGTCTTCCAGTCTGGATACCTTCATAGGTTCACTTTGCAGACAAAGCTCCAGGATGAAGTGATGTATCCTCCTGATGGATGCCTGTGAGAGCTTGTTTGCCCCAGGAAAGGGAATACTCCAGGAAATAACCGTGCTGCAGTTCCCAAAGAAGTTTCCATGAGCCATTCTATACAGACAGGCTTAGGTTGGGGATGTTTCACTAAATAATTATTTTTTCCATAGAGAAAAGCATTGGAAAGAATTGACTGAAACCAAAATATCAGAAGAAATGCAGGAGTTTGGAGAAGAGAGAGTAGACCAGAACTAATACTGCTATCCCCTACAGCTTACCACACCAAAAATATCACAGGTTTGATTGACATGTAAAAATCATGCTGTACTTCACAGCAATTTTGAAGCACTGTTACAAGTAAAGCACGTAAATACGGCTGACAAGCAGGCTGGAGAGACAGTAAGGGAAAACAGAAACTGAAGAAAACTTTCATTGATCAAAACTTTCCTGTAACATGGGATAGGATCACATGAAACTCTGCCTTAAGGCCATGTCTAGTGAATTTGTTAAGGGTCCAGTACTGAAACACTTGCTTAGCTTGAGTTCACTGAGTTAACTGAGACTTTGCTTAATTTCTGTGCTGACTTGGAGTTAAAAGTATAAAGACCAATCTTGGTGTCCCACTGAATTCTGTGAAAAGTACTCTGAGTATTTTAAATTAAAAGAAGGATGTTACAACTTTTGCCAGTTTGGTCAGATCATTGAAAACTATTTCAAGGACAACTGGTGAAAGAGACAGTCTGTATTTAGCCAGCTAAATAATACATTAATGGAGGAAATTTGAATTGTTTGTTTGTACAATTTACCTTCTTTTCTTTCAAATGGGGAGGTGCAAAAAGAGACTTCTTTAAAGTAAAGTTTCCAAATATTTCTGGAGGCTTTAAAAGGACATGTATGGGGCAAAATATATATGTAAATATATGTCCATTTAAATACTCCTCTGTGTGTCTGTTCGTATGGAAACACATTTGCTTTAATCTCTGAAGAGGGTGGAAAAGTGATTTGATTCCTACCTAATTTTTACCTGTCTGGTGCTAATTCATGTGACAAATCCTGCCACGTGGTAGCTGCTCTGGGAAGTGCCACAATGATATCATATAACATCTTGTTCTGGTTCCAGCCAGGACAGGGTTAATTTTTGCAGTAGCCAGGAAGGGCATGGCCTGGACCGTTCTGTACCACCTCACATCCTGCCCAGCTGGAGGAGGAAGGGGTCATTTCTGCTGGGGTAGTGGGCAGTGAGAGACCGGGGTAACATCATGTTCTGTGGGGTGAGCGCTCGAGGATCATTTGCCGCTCTTGTACACTGTTATTGATATTGTTGCTGTTAGCATTTGTGTCTTATTTCACTGCTGTTTCCAGCAAACTCTTCTGATCTCAGCCCCTGACCTTTACCTTTAGTGCATCCACTGTCTGCAGCCCATGGCAGGGAGGGTGGCAGTGAGAGAGGGAGTGAGTGAGCAGAGCATGGTTTGGGCTGTCTCAGTGGGTTTTTGGGTCTGGCTGAGCTGGAGCTCATTTCCTCACAGCAGGTGCTCTGCTGTGCTCTGCACTGGCAGTAGAAAGGCACTGGTAACACCCCAGTGTTTTGGCTCCAACACTGCTGGGCAGTTTGGGCACAGCACTCAGCGCTGCCTCTCCAACCTTCCCCTCATCATCAGATCCTGGGAAGGGACACAGCCAGGCCAGTGACCCAAATCAGCCAAAGGGATATTCTGTACCACATGGCATCAGCTCAGATGTAAAAACCAAGGAAAGGAGGAGGAAGAGAGGGTCAATTCTTGTCTACAATGTTTGCCTGCCGTACCAACCACTACAGGGGCTAAAGCCCTGCTTTTTGGCAAGTGTCTGAACAACACTCGCTGATGGGAAGTAGAGAATAAACTTCTTTTTTTCTCCTTGCTTGTGCATGTGCAAACTTTTGCTTTTGCTTTATTAAACTGCCTTATCTCAGCCTATAAACAGTTTTCCATCTTATTTTCCCTCCCCTGTCCAAGCTGTGAAAGGGAATGTAAAGTGGCTTGGTTGGCACCTGGTGTGCAGACAAGGTCAACCCACCACAAACGAGAACTCAGCACCTCTCATTTTAATTCCTGAATATTCAATGAATTCCAAGAGCTAAGTTACGATGTTTGAGGGGTTTTTCCCCTCAGGAAATTCTTGAGTCAGCTGGAACCAAAGAAAGAGAGCTCACTCTTTATGCTGGTTTTGTTCATGATGACAAACTGGCATGTGGGTCCACCTGTACTTGGTTTTAATTCCAATGGGAACTTTTTGTGCTATTCCTATATGATTCCTACACCTGGGCTCACAAAGCTATAGGTTCCTTCCTGCTCACAACAAGTTGGACAGCCAAGATCCTAGAGGTAAAAAAAAATAGATAGCAGAAGATGTTGATTTAATACTGGAGAAGCAGTTGGGATGAAGAAAGACAAAAGAGGTAACTGCATCCTCAAGCGCAGGCTGGAGATGTAGAAAAATGTGCTCCATTAGCAGCCATTCTCATTTACAGGCCCTTGTCTTTGTGAAAACTTCCAAGCTGAAAATTTTACTCATATGATCACAGGGAAAATGTATCCAACAGAGTTAACAGGAACTGAAACTGCCTGTACTCTCATTCCAGTAGCACTGCATTTCCCTGGTATGTGTGTCCACCCGACATATATGTCCTCTCTTCCCAGATAAAAGCACCACACCTGGTGGATATGTGCTTTTCTGAAAAATTGCACACAAATGAAGTTACTTCAGAAAAAAATACTGCATTTAAAATTCAAAAATTAAAAAACTTTCTGAATTAAAATATTACTGATGTGCGGTGTGATCCTGGCTAGGAGTTATGAAACTTCATTTGTAGTTGCTAATGTGAACAAAACGTTGTCCTGTTCTCTCTAGCAGCTTCCTGCTCCTCTTTCTCTCTGCTTGCTATATTTAGGTCACACAATTTTCAGAGCCAAAGATGCCTGTTACCAAACCTATGCTACAGCAAGGCCCTGGAGTGATCAGATGATTGCTAAAAAGAAATAAACCCTTAGAAGTATGACACCTTGGAAATACGCATTAGCTGAGACCTTTCCCATTTAGATCACTGTGGAAGATAAGCTTCTCCCTTGGTTACTCATCTTCAGTCTGGACTGACTGGCAGGTGACCCTCATCCATCCCTGCAGGTGTTTGGCAGGCCATGGGAGCCCAGTGCAGGTCTGTGAGGTTGTGTACGAGGAGCAGATCAGCTGAGTGTATGCTGGCACGTGCCAGATTATTCCTCAGAAATCCAGGTCTGGGGGTCTTGCTGGATGACCCTGTGCCAGTGCTGGGGCACCCAGGGGGTTCAGGGCTTGTGCCAGCAAGCAGAGCAGAGCCAGAGCACACCTCTGCAGGACAGGCTTCAGAAGAGAAGCATCTGGGGAATCTCTGGGGCTTTGCAGACTTTGAGCTGATCCAAGGGGGAATTTCAGTGTTTCCCTTACCTCATTTCCCAAGAAACCTCTAAAAAAGAGAGAAAATGAGAGAGACAGAGACAGAAGAAACCAAAGGTTTTGACTGGCACCTCCTCCCTCTGCTTCGGACCTTGTAAAACAACTGAAGGCCCTGACACATCTGGGCTCTTGTATTTTCCATCAAGACGAGTGCATTTCATTTATGTCACACTTTCGAGCACGCTTGCGTGCACAATGAGCTGTGCTGTCTGCCAGTGGAGGAAATGGAATAAAGCAGAGCTGGCCAGGACATCATAAGGGCTGTTCCAAGACCTAGCAAAGCCTGGCTGCATTTTCGGGTTATTTAATCTCCCTGCTGTTTTATATTAAAGGGATAATGGCCACAGACAAGAACCGCTGACACTTGTCAGGTAGTGATCAACTGGCTTGTCTTGCAGGTCTGGCTGTAAATCAAGATATTGACTCCAAGGAGAAAAAGCCCTCAGATGCCTCCCCCAGTCCTTCAGCGAGGCTTCAGTGTGCTCCAGCCACGCCTTTGATTAGAGCTTCTGCCACCTGTCAGAGCAGAGTTTGGGGCATTGCAGGCTGCTCCTAAAAAAAATGCTCATGAAAAAACCTTTGTGTCCCTGCAGTGCCTACGTGGGGATGCACAGCTCCTTTGGATGGCGGGGGTAATGTGACAGAATCCCTTGCTTGTTCCCAGGCTGTGCTTTGGCTCAGGCTAAGGACCAATAGGTCTCATGCCCTGCAGTGAACCCTGGAGAGCTCCTGGCTTGCACAGAGGGCAGCAAAGGTGCAAAATGAAGACACATCTCTCATGTCTTTGCTGCTGACTAGCAGCCAGCTACTTTACTCTGTAAATATTCCCATCAGGATAGGCCCAAGCTCTCCCCTTGAGCAGGTACATCTCACAAACTTCCCTGGTGCCAGGGACGAGTGGCTGCAGTTGGGATGGGGAGCTGGTCCTGGCATGAGGACACGGCTGGCATGCCCAGCAGCCTCCTGAACTGTGCAATATTTACTTCCAGGCTGCCATTGCTGCCTGTTTGCTGGCACATCATGCTCTTGGGCTGGGTACCCAGTGGTGATTACAGACTGAAAGGTGCAGGCAGATTTACTGGGGTCGCTGAAAAAAATCCATTCTTTGTAGTTCATTTCCCTGCTGGCATCCCGTGTACTGATTGAATCCTGCTCCATGGCTTCCCCTCACAGTATGTGATTGTGCTTCTCTCACCAAGACAGGCACATTATTCATCAAAACACAACGTTCAACTAAATAAATTACTCAGAACTTTTTCAAGTAAGTGAAGTGAGTTTCACCCTCTCTTTTTTTCCCTGCATTTACTGCAGTGCTAAGCAAAGGCACCCAGTAGCCTAAAGGGATATTCCAGATATTAATTTCCTAGCTTTGTACTTGCACAGTTTCAATTTTGCAGTGGCTCTGAGCTGCTTTCCTAGCAGAATGCAGAAGGGAGCTCAGGTTGGATTTTGTGCACAGTAATGGAAAGGCTGAAGTGTTGTTCATGCCAGCAAAGAGCCTGGCCCTGCCTGAGACGTGCCCCTCATATCTTGGACATTGGCCCTTCTAGGGCTGATTTAACACTCACATTGATTTAGAGTCTAGGTTGGCATGGGCCATCCTGCCTCTGCTGCTCTACAGTGAAATCCTGAGGTCCACAGCTTCAAATGGACCTTTAAATGTCTTTTATACCAAAGACTCACTGCCAAGATCACTTCTAAGAGGGATAGTGAAATGTCAGAGCAATGCAGCAATCTGAAAGCCTTCAAGAGTTCAAGCGTGCTCCAGATGCTGGGATGATGAAGGAGTACAATGGCAAAAGAGAGAAAAAGCTAGGATTGTTTTCTAATCTCTTTGTTTGCTTTGGTCCAGATAAACCCAAATATTCTGCTTCTCAAGCTTGGGTGATGCTCTGCTTTTTCACAGGAGAAAATTCTGCTTGGTAGGGCAGCCCTAACTCCCTGTGGACTTGAAGCAGAGACTCACAAGACCATGCTTGGCGATGACATCCAGAATGATCTGTGCCATCACCTTTCCAAGGATGGAGGTGAGGCTGACTGGCCAATAATTTCCTATGTCCTCCTTCATGCCTTGTTTGAAGAAGGAAGTAACATTGGCTTTTCTCCACTCATTGAGCACCTTTCCTCTTCTCCATGATCTTTCAGAGTTGATAGGAAGAAGGGAGCCTTGCAATAAAACTCTGCAACCAACAGCAAAGGAAAACTGAAGCTTGTCTTTGTCAGCTCTTCAGCTGATGGTCTGTGTGATGCCTCATCAGCCCTGCAAGACAAAGTCCTGCTGTCCTTTTGCTCATGGAAGTTCTCCATTACATCCCCTTTAGGCAGTGCAACCACAATCCAGTCACCTCCTCAGCATCTCAGCACAGCTCTGGGAGGTTTCTAGAGCAAAGACAGCTTACACCAGTTAGTTCAGGTGGTTAAGTAATCATCAGTGAGTCTTGGATGAGGAAGGTTTGCTGAGGAAGGTTTGAGAGATAAGATCCTACTCATCCCACCATCCAAAACTGTGCAGGCTAAGATAAAGCCAGTTTTTGTTCTTCTCTGTCTTTAAAAAGATGTTATGGCATAAGGCAAGAATGTTGTTGTTCTTGTTGTTCTTGTTGTTGTTAAAATCAGAGGAGCTGCCCACAACCAACTAGGGAGGTTTAAAAAGTGTGATCAGAAGTGTCTGTGCCTCTGTGGGCAGCACACTGTGTAAGGAAATTTTATTTTTCTCCTCCCTGAGGTGGTTTCTTTGGGAAGAAAGCAGTCAGCAATTGTGGCATTAAAGAGATCAGCTTTAGATCTCTGAGTAGAGATGAAAGGGGAGCATTTATTGTCTGCAAGCCACTGCTTCTGGTTTTCTTCAGAAGCAGCCAAGTAGCTCTGCACCAGTTCCACTTATTTCATTTCAATGTCTGCAAGACGTTCTTCTTATGCAATAGGGCTGCACAGTTCCCTTTTTCAAAGAAGAGATAAAGTTTCAAGAAGAGCAGCAGGAAACATCAAACATATTAGCAGAGGAACTGATGTCTTCTTTCCATGCTTTTTTCATTTCAGAAGGAAAAAATACTGCAAATGTGAAAAATTCCTAAGGACAAAGTTTATAACATCAAACCCCATCTCCATCCCATCCCATCCCATTCACAAAATAAGCAGTAGCTGCTTCTGCTCAGACAATACCTCCTAAGCTGTAAGATCAGCCTCCTGTGGTTCAAGGGTGCTTTGCAAGGTGGAACACTGCAAAGCATCAGGAAAATGGGGTCGTGTCTGTTCCGTGCACTTCAGTTCTGCCTACAAAGCCAAAAGATGAAACTTAGGCACTTTGATTACTCGTTTTGTAGGAGAAAATTGATGTGTGGTGTCCAGTTCTCCTGCTGCAAGAATTTCACAGGACAAATGAAACCATTAAAATGGAACATAAGAGGATGACACTGTGCTCTCATATACAAAACAACTCAAAAGAACAAAACAACAAAAGAAAGGCATCTTTTGTATTTTAGGCTCTATCACAAGTGGGACACCCTACTTGGACCAATTAATATCTGGACTGGCTGTACAGGGGAGCCAAGGCAGTGCTGTCTGACCACAGGTGGGAACTAAAAATGCCCACAAGTTTCAGAGAGAGCAGGGGAGCAGCTATCAGCCACTTTAACTGCAAGGAAAGAGGGGATTTGTGTGGTTGTATATGGCACAGACAGACGTACCCTAATGTGCTGAAAGGTAGTGCCTCTGGCTATTTCCACCCATGGGACAAGTTCTGTGTGCCCAAAGGAGAAATACAAGGTTCAGGGCTTTTTTATTAGGTGTTTGTTTGTTTGTTTGTTGGTGTGTTTCCCCCACAATCCACCAATTAAGATCTACATTGTACTCTAGGCTGTGCAAATGCAGATGGCTAAGTTTGTATCCACTTCTATGCTAAAAGCAGCCTAATTTAACTTTCAGAACATGTCAAGAGCTATAGTGAGGTCCTGGTGCAGGAYACCAAGAGGGATAGCTCAGCCCCTGGCAGCATCCTGGCTCAAGGTGAAAAAGGAGCAAGAACTCCASGCTGCTATTGCAGGTAGTAATTAGGGGGAGCAGTTGCAAGGCACGGAAATTTTCCCAGCTCACACCTTTCAGCTGTCATCAGAACAAAGTCCTAAATCAATATTATTGGTCCCTGCAGAAATCCTGGAGATAAATTAACATACCCTCCTAAATTACAGGCTTTTCCATTCCTGTCAGTCCCTGGATAGAAACCATCCATTGCTACTTCACTGCAGCAGTCCCCAGGAGCTGTCCCAGAGTTTCAGATGCTCCCACATGCCAGGTAACACAAACCAGCCTTTGCTCAAAATGAAAGCAATTCTCATATCTTTATGTTTGTAGAAAGGTCAAAACAAGAACGAATATAACCCTCTCTGGCAGAGCCTTGCTCATGTCACCACCTCTAAGGGCATCCCTCTTCAGCCATGGGGATCCCTGTTGGCAGAGCTGAAGGTGAGGATCCACAAGAGTGGATTGCCATGAAATTCCCTGGCAGCAGTGATGGGTGTAGCCCTTTCCAGGCTCATGCAATATGATTTATATCACCTCTGCTGCTGTATGTTGTCTTCCTTGTCAAAAACGTGGCAATCTGTAGAGGATTTAAACAAACTGCAGAGAATGAGTGGGCTGGAAAAAGTATTTCCCTCATTTAGACCAGGAAAAGGAGGTCTTTGTTTTCTCAAGAAGTTTATTTAAGGAAAAATCTGGAGAAGAAAGGGAGAACAGAAGCACCTCAAGTTGGGGAAGAAAAAGACTCTAGATGTGACCTAATTTTTTATGCTAGGAAATACTCTTCTCTACTTATCTGTTGCTCTCACATTTTAGTACACCTAATAGACACTTTGTTAATTTTGAACAGAGCCCCTCTTGAAAAAGAAGTGATTCCTATGTGCATAGAGCTTTTCAGAGTTGAAGGTCTCAGGTGTTCTCATTGTCTTTTAAAACATCTCAAGGTCACAGGAATATGATGAATAAGCAGGACTGAGCTGCATTTTATTGTTCGTGGGAGTTCACTGTATGCGCAGCAATTTTCTCCATTGGGGCTGGACTATTGTGTTGTGTAACAGGGAATTAAAGACAGGCCACAGAATGAAAGCAAGATGCCTCTCACCTGTATTGTCAGGATTTTATAATCACAAGCAGCCTGCTGAACTGCTCTGATGGGCTCGCTTTTCTGCTTTCCCATCTTTCTGCTTGTTTTCGGGAGGGTTTGATTTTGTTAGCTGGTGTTGGAACCCTGCAGCCTGGGAGTTTTGAGCTTTCTGTGCTTTCTGACACTGACCCTCAAAAGAGCACTGCTTTTGACTTGAGGCCTTGGAGAAGGCTTCCAAATTTGAGTGATGGAACTGGAATCACAGGTGTGTAGCTGGAATAGAAGTGTGTAACTTCACATGGTGAAGGGTTTGGAATTTGGGGTTTTTAGAATATAGTAAGAGGGATGGGACAAGATGGAGGCTTTAGGGCGTTGACTCTTTCTCCTTTTTGTTCCTTCTTCTTCATCATTTCAGGCAGTAGTTTCTGTTTGGACAGTTTGTACCGCACTGCAGTTACAGGTGTTGGATCATCAGGTGAAAAGTATAAATAATATAGGTGTTAGCTCTCTATTAAACTGTTTAGCTTTAAAAGACCTTGTAACTAGCTGAATTTGCCTCCATTTTGCTCGCTTTTAGCTGGTAACTAGAAGTATTGCAAAACTCTCTGTACTTTAGATAAGATTTAATACACAACCAAGTTTGAGCAAGCAATTCATCTCCTTTATGTTTTTAATCCTGAGTGAAGGCAAAAGAAAAATGAAGACAAGCCACTAATTAGGTGGTGCCTCAAACCCATCAGCCTGAAGTTTGGAGTATGTTTCCATGAAAGGGGGACAGGGGAATAGCCCCGTTTATAACTTTACAAGAGGGCTCTGTAACCTGCTTGGGCTGCACATGTGAGGGAGGATGGCTGCGTGCTGCCTATGGCCTCCCAAGCATCATTGTCCTTTGGATCTGTGCTGCCAGGTGGGATTCTGTGTCAGGGCCGTCCTGACACAGCCACAACACCAGCCACAGTGGTGTGTGGTCTTTTAACACTGTTCCAACACTGTTCCTTGTTTTTTTTCACAGGTTTCAACATTTGCCCAGCCCACCCTGAGAACACAGAGACCAGGCATAGAACAGAGAACAGTTTGGAAGGGGAAG
Source organism: Turdus rufiventris (assembly GCA_013186435.1). Classification (NCBI taxonomy): domain Eukaryota; kingdom Metazoa; phylum Chordata; class Aves; order Passeriformes; family Turdidae; genus Turdus; species Turdus rufiventris. Next base: position 4,633,776 of record PYHW01009816.1, on the reverse strand, counting down.
AAATGGATCAGTCAACAAAAAAACCACCACTCTACTCTCATCTCAAGAAGTTCTGAATTGTAGAAGAGACAACTGGAGACTGCCATGGACCTTTTGCCATGGACAAAACCAGCCACAGTTGATTCTTCCATGTCTTTGTTCTAAAAACTTATTTAATTTGTGCGGTACAAAAATACTTTATAAGGATCTTTAAAAGTGCCAAGAATGAAGACAGAGTTCAGCTGGAAGAAAAACGAAACTCTGGTACAAAGCAAGGAACCCAGATAATAAATGGGTCTAAAGGAATCAGCCTCGAATGACTGCATAGCATTCCTTTGGTGGAAAAAATGGTGACTGGTTTATTGTTAAACAGTCCATATTTCTTGTGGGAAGTAATCGTGCAGAGTAGTAACACTAATGTAAATAGAAATTCTCTCCAGAAATTGTTTCTGAGAATGCCAGCAGTCTTAAAATAGTTTCTTGTTCCCTCCAAATAGACACCACTGAACTTACAAATTGATGTAATTCCAGCAATGGGCCTGCAGCTTTCCTCTGCAGTCATGCTGTTGCATTAACAAGTAAGAGGCAAATAGAATGCAGAGAAGGCAGAGTTACTGAACACCTTCTTTGCAACAGTCTTCCCTGACAGGATCAGCCCTCAGGGATCTCTGATCCAGGAGACCAGGGTAAAGGATTGATGGAAGGATGACTTCCCCTTGGACAAGGAGGATTGGGTTAGAGATCACCCAGGCAAAACAAATGCATGGGCCTTGATGGGATCTTTGAGAAGGTGTGGTAATTGGACATGCCTGAGGACTGGCAGGAAGCAAAGGTCACCCCAGTCCTCAAAATGGGCAAGAAGGAGAACCCAGGGAATCACCAGCCAGTCAGTCTCAACTCAATCCCTGGAAAGGTGATGGAACATCTCATTTTGAGGCCATCTCTATCCACAGAGAGGAGGAGGACAAGAAGGTGATCAGTAGCAGTCAGCATGGATTCATAAAGTTACATTAGGTTTGACCAACCTGGCTGCCATCTACAATGAAAGATGTAGATCCTATCTGGATGGAGGAGGGGAGAGCAGTGGATATTGTTTATCTGTACTTCAGATGGACTTTTGACACTCTCACATGGGCAAGCTCAGGAAGTTCTGTCTGGAGGAGTGGATGCCAAGGTGGAGTGAGAACCGGCTGAACAGCAGATTCTGGAGGGTCAGTGGCACAGGGGCCAGTGGGAGGCTGTCACTGGTGGTGTCCCCCAGGGCTCTATACCGACCCAGTATTGTTTAACTTATTCATCAATGACTTGGGTGAAGGGGCAGATGCCTGCTCAGCAAATTCACTGGTGACACGAAGCTGGGAGCAGTGGCCGATACCCCAGAGTGCTGTGAGCCCTTCAGAGGGACCTTGACAGGCTGAGAGATGGGCAGGAAGAACCTCCTGGAATTCAGCAAGGGCAAATGCAGGGTCCTGCACCTGGG
>PYHW01009816.1:4611614-4628768 GCA_013186435.1 Turdus rufiventris | reverse complement strand
TTTTATCAGTCCCACAGTGGGACTCAATGGCCATTAGCAGAAAATGACTGGCTGGAGGAAGGATGGGTTGTGAAAAGATAAAGAACAACGACCTGCCTGGTTTCAATGGATGGCCCATTAGCAGAATATCTGCTGTGGAGATAAGGATCACTGCTCCCACCCTCACCAGATGGTGATAGAATAGATACCTTTTATCACACTCTGTACTGTAACCCAGACAAGGTCACATCAATCAACAGCTATTCTCACCCTGACTTTCAGGGGAATGGAAGGATGCTGTCAGCATAAAAATTCTTTGGTGGGAAGGGTGGTGGTTCTTGCTTACTTGGGCTGGTAAGATATGAGATGCTGAAGTTGGACAGGGCATCTGGATGTGAGACTGGTTATTTAAAATGGAAATCAGCAAAGAAAACAATATGTATGCTTTCCAACCAGACCTTGTCAGTCCAGCAACATTATTCATGTTTGCTTCTGCTCTGTTGCTTTACAGTCAATAAAATGGAGTGTTGTACATTTTCAGTGTAAGTTGCAGTCATTGCTCCTAATAATTTGCACTTTAGACAGGTGATCTTCAAATAATCCAAATTACTGGAATGCTAAATGTCTCAGAAGAGGGCCAGACCACTCAGGAATATAGAGAATCATGTATACAATTTGTAGGTGCTTTATTAGTTACCCCTTAAAATCCCTCAGAAGTCCATGGATCCTTGGGATTGGATGGAAAACCACTGCCCCAGATAGAGAAGATGAGGGAAGCTGCTGGTGTAACTCAGCTGGGGAAAAGCAAAGCTGTTGGAATAATACTGTCTATTAAGAAAACTGAACCTTATGCTATTTGTCAAATAGTCACCTTCGGTTATGGTGATTTCCAAACAAGCTTGCTTCAAAGGTCAGAATTTTATGCTGAACTTTTAAATGTGGTTATTTTTGCTCATTTACATAAGATTAAATTATTTCTTAGTTCCCTTCTATTATGTTGGACAGGCACAGTAAACAGTACTAATGAGACTGTATCTGTTATCTTGTAGTACATACAACTAATCACCAAGTAAAATTAAAATAGACTGAATTGCAGTTTGAAACAGTGGACAGGATTTAATGAAAAATGACATGGAGGTAGCTGCAACAACTTCACTTTTTGATATATTCAGATTTGGGAACAGGCTGTAGGTAAACCTTTTTGGTAGAGTCACTGAATTTTCTTAAGAAAGGATGCTCTTTGATGTTTGATCTTTGCATGCTTTCAAGCCTAATCAACAAGATTTAATCAGTGAAACAGATAGCAGCTAACAAGCTCTGAGAGATGTTCACGTGTTAGAAAAACAAATTACTTGTGGGTAGAATTGCCTCGTTAAAGGTTTAGGGCTGGACATGCTTCAATGATCTCAGACCCAGGGGGAGCTTAACTAGGCTTGGGAAGAAGGATGCACCACTGATGGTGGACACAAAGAATGCAGAATTTATGGGCCCCAAGGACATTTAGCAGAACTCCCAAGATAAGGAAGAAAGTAATAAAGCAACTGTGCTGAATCAGCTCTGCCTGCGTAGAAGGCAATTCCAGCAGGGACAGATCACAACCAGCAGCTCACAGACCACTGACCTGAGAAACCCAGCTCAGAAGGAGAGAAACCTGTGCATGGGGACTAATTAGCATGAGAAGTGAGAGAGTCATTAACCAAAAAAAGAGCACTAATTAAAAAGAGAACTATGTAACTTGTAGCCTAACCCCTTTGTTTGCTAAAATGTAAAAATAGTAAAAAGTTGTGATAGCTGGTGTGCTTGATTTGTGGAACATCATAGAGCACCCAGGCCTGCACGACTCTGAAATAATCTCTGTCTCAAGTGTGCAATTATTGGCTTATTGCACTACAGGAAATGAATCTGATTTCTGTGGACAACACAGGAGGACAGACTGTGGGGGTATTTTATTTTCCTTATTTTATTTCATAATGACTGATGGACCAAACTCAGGTTTGTTAGAGAAACTTTTTTTCTTCTTGGTTTGGATCCTAAATTTACTCCTGAAGTGCTTTACAAATATATTGTATAGAGGGAAAACCAATGGAAATACATTGGCAACATATTTATTATAAAGAATTAGGTCACTGTTATATTTTTTACCAATCTTTCCGTGGAATGAATGTCATATTTCCTGAAAACTAAATATAGCAATGTGCATTGAATGCTAATGTGTAGATTTCTCTGAGTAAAAGTGTTATAGACAGATCTTTAGAAAGCCTGCAGGGGTTCTGTAAGGATTTTAAAGATAAGTTGTTGATTATTTGTAAAATATTGCAGACCAGTTAAGGAAAGCGGTCAGAATTAGTGTGTCTTGTGTTTCTGTAAATGTTTTAAGGGATAAGGAGTCAGAAATGTTTAATTTGGAAGTGTCCTGCTTGGGCTAGTGTGGAATATGCCACTTAAAGTAGAATTAATGACTTAATTATCCCTGTTTTTCCAAAAATGCTCTCATTGAGGACTTGCTTTGATGCTTCATGGGTTTGCAGGACTCACCAGGATATTATTAGTTCAGACCCAGAATGAGGATGCTGAGGGAAGGCAACTCTGCCACAGCTTGAAATACAGTGGCATGAAGCCTAACACTGAAATAGGTTTTGCCTGATTTTGCATCCTCTGATGTGTGGTATAAGTCGTAGGAAGGCAGAACCTAGGCATCTGTTAAATCTGCATGTAGGTGACTAGAAAGAAGCTGGAAGATCTTTCATGAGCCTGATCACTCTGTAGAGACAGTGCTGTCAATATTGTACTGCCATGTGTGTGACAGGTTCGTTACCTTGCGCTGGTCCAGGAAACTCAGATCCACAATGTTTTCTAAAACTTGTATATCACCCAGCCAGGCCTGACTAGAATGTCTCTTCTCTGCCTGCCCCCAGCTGGGCATAAACAAAAATAAATTCAGACACGTTCCTTGCTTTGGGACATGTCCTTGAAAATATTTAGAATTTTATTTCCCCATCCCCTGAAGTCTACCAATTGAATTCTTCAATCTCGACATTTTTTTTTTTCATTTTGGAGAAGAGGAAGGGTGGGTGAACAATTGGTCCTGTCATACTGGCAGCACAGAGAAAGATGGAGAGGGAAAGTCCTGTCCCTTGGCAGTGTTTGGTTGTCCCAGAGAGCTGCAGGGTTTTATGCCAGCAGGAATTGGGACAGCCCTTCCCCCTGACCTCTAGGAACAGAGCAATGTTGTGCTGTGGGTAGGACAGGCCTGGGCTTTGGGAGAGCTGGGAAACTGCAAATTACCCCAAAATATCCACTAAACACCATGGCTGACCAGCTGCTTCTACAGGCATGAAAGCCAAAACCTGACATACCCTACACTCCTCGTTTTGTTGCTTTATTTTTGTAGTCTTGCTTTTGTGGGGTCTTTTTCCCCTCTCACACCTCTGGAATTCATCAGGTACCCAGATGTTTGCTGTCAGAGGTGCACAGTGACCATTCAGTAAACAGGTTCAGGAATTCAGGAACCCAGTAATTCAGGTTCAAGAATGGCCATGGTGCAGCACAAAATCTGTGGATGAAGGCAAAGGCTATGTAGAGCAGCCCTGCCCTCTGGAATGAGCACAGGGATGAGGCAAGGCAGGGGAGGGGTGCATGGGGAGCTCTCTGGCTGCTCAGCTGGACTAATGAGCTTGTCCTGTTAGTTCCCTCTTCAGAAAGCTCACACTGGCAGAATCATCTCGGGAGGAAAAGGGGGACAGCGATTTTAGGCGTCCTAAGAGACTTCTTAAAAGCACAAGTCGTGTTTGAGCACAGAAAGCTGCAAATGTTTTGATGTTAATTGAAGGATGTTTCAGCCTGATTTAATTTGTTCATTGCCCTGCTGACAAATTATGTAGCTCCGTGATATGGTGGGTGCCTTTATGCACTTTATCCTAATTATTGATAAGTAAGTGTGAGCAGTAACAGTGCCTAGCCCTTAATGGGGGGAGGGAGGGGTGGGGGAGGAAAGCAAGCAGTTTGAATCATCAGGGCTCCTTTGGCTGTGACTGGTGGTGAGAAGATCATGTCATTTCAGGGCTGGGAAAGCAGGCATCTTAGAGGATTTATCCTGTCGAAGGCCTGAGACTAAAACCCCCTCCTGCCCCTTCATTGCCCACTCATCAGTTCTGTGAAAAACAAGCACAGAGCTCTCATGAAGTGAGGTCATATTGGGGAATTTTGACTGTGGAGCAGGGATCTCTATATGGCTCTTGTCTGACTGTGGTGGTTTGATAGGGGCTGTGTGCCACGTGCCCACCAAAGCCACTCCATCCCTCCCTTCCTCAGCTGAACAGGGGAGAGAAAATACAATGAAAGGCTCATGAGCTGAGATAAGGGCAGGGAAAGATAATTCACCAGTTAGTGTCACAGGCAAAGCAGTCTCAACTCGGGGAAATTACTTTAATTTACTACCAATCAAAATCAGAATCAGATAATGAGAAGTAAAATAAATCCTAAAAATACCATTCCCCCCAACCCTCCCTCCTTCCCAGGCTTAACTTAATTTCTGATTCTCTGCCTCCTCCTTGCCAGAAGCACAGGAAAATGGGAACAGTCAGCTCATCAAATGTTTCTGCCACTGCTTCCTCCTCAGGGAGAGGTGTCCTTCCCCTGCCCCAGCATGGGGTCACTCCCATGGGAGACAGTCCTCCACCATTTCCGCCAACATGAGTCCTTCCCATGGGCTACCTTTGTTCACAAACTGCTCCAGTGAAGGTCCCTTCCATGGGGGTATACCTTCAGGCTGTAGAGCAGGGAGAAGAAGACAACATGGGCTAGTTCCAGGTCTTCAGTTAGAGGCTTCGAAATCATATTGCGAAATTTAGGAGCAGCCAAGATCTCTTCTCTGAGGAATTCCTGTCCTTGTCTCACTTCTGTGGAGGTGTTTAGCCTGGGAAGGATTTGGTCTCGTGGTGTGGTACCTGAGAATGTGGCACATAATCTGTGTTGTAATTTTGTTTCAGGTTCTGGCTGCTCCTTTCTCAAGTCAGTTTTTTGGCAAGGGGAGCAGTTGCACGTTCTGCTTCCGGAGTGATTAAGTTTGAGCAGAGTTTCAAAAAACCCCAAAGGTGCTAATGTTAGGCAGTTGCATATTCTTCATACAAAAGTATCCTTCTGGGCAGTCTTCCAGGATTCTAGATAATTTCTTAAGGAGAACTTTGGTGCTTTGCAGTGTGCTGTGTGAGCCTAGCATGTAGCAGAATACATAATACTCATTCCAGCCACTGGACACTATGGTGATAAGGAATTCTAAGAATTTTGGTTAAAAAATATATCCCTGATTAATAAAAACATAACACTTACTGTAAGAACAAGTGCTGGAAGTAGATCAAATCTTGTCCTTTGCTGAATTACGGAATTAAGCTAAGGCTCTAAAAATCTCCCAACTTTTTGGATGGGATGGAAAATGTTTTGCAAACTGGAAGGGTTATGAAAATGGAAACAGTGGGGTTTCCAATCTAATTCTGTAACAGGAGTATATAATGAAGAAGAAGAAGCAGAAACTGATGCTATTGAATTTGTGCATAAGGGTTACTGAGGCTTCGCCTCTTTCTCAAATGTGCTGCACTTGCATGAAATAGCTGAAGATGAAAAATGAGGTTTTCAGTCAGGACCCAAGTCACATTGTGACAGTTAAAATGGGTAAATAAACTTCTTCTGAAATATGAAGATGCAAATTAACAATGAACAGGAACACTCTGAAAGATGGCCTGAAGCTTCTGACAAAGGAATGGCTAGGTTTTTATTTTAATTGTATTGTTATTATTCACCACAGTAGAATGTACATGTAGGTTTCTGAAACTTCTTCTGGACCCACTTAAACAGGTCTGTGCCTTTTTTTTTTTTTATGCTGGGGCTTCCAGAGCTGGATGCAGCATTCCAGGTGGGATCTCACCAGTGCAGGGTTTGTGTCTGATGTGGAGTGTTTGTCCCCTCCACAGGCAACCCAAGCCAGACCTGTCTGAGAGGGTGTTTGGTAACTTCTCAGCTCCATCTTCGGGGTTTTTTCCCATCTTTTAGATCTGCCTGTGGAAGCTGAGTATGATACAGCAGTTCTTGTTTTTGTGTCATGCCTGCACAGCTGTCACTTTGAGTGTGCGTGGCAGGGTGATGGGATTGATGGTGAGGAGAGGTGTGAGCGAGTCCTTCACTGCTCTCCCAGCCTGAAAAAATTCACTGAGCGTGCTGAAGCTGGCACTCTGCAGCAGGACTGCTGAATCAGCCACCCAGGGAACCCCTGCCAGGACATTGCTAGAAGCAAACCTTGTATTTTCCTGCAGTGGTGCAGAGGGACTTCGAGGTTTAATGGGATGACATTAATTAGCAGAGCTCCCCAGCTCAAGCAGTACTGTAGTTTCCTATTGGAATAAGGCTTGCATGATCATTACCTCTGTCTCATTTTTCCTCCACTCCCAGTAATTCCTGACCCTGGCTGACAAATTTGATCGATCTAATGAATGTGCAGCGTTCCCAGAGTTATTGAATTTCCTACAAATACTGGGAAAATTGTTGGTCAAAGGGACAGTCCTGGTTGACTCAGAAGTTTGGGGCCTCAGCTTGCAGTTGACCCAAATAATCATCAAGGCAAGCTGAAAGGAGAGATGAACAGCAAATGTCTTGTGAAACATAGACAGAATTTGTGAGTATTGCAGTGGGGAAAATAGAAAGGAAAAAGTTCAAGAATGCAAATACGCTGGGAGAAATTTCAGTAAATTTTGGCAAACTGGCTTGTTTAGGACCCAGAATAGGGAGGAGAACTCCCTGCAAAATTATGCATGAGCTGTGCAAACCCTGGTCACTTCTGGTGCTTTGTTGTTGTGGGATGCATCAGGATTTCGCCAGCCTTTGGCCACAGTAGGGTAGAAGGATGACTCATGCCTAAAGCATGGTCAGGTTTGGAATTAAAAATTTAAGTCACAGATGGACCTTCGGATGTTTTTTTAAAACAAATCTGTTTCAAAACTCTCTTTGAAGGAAGACTAGTTGAGAGATACCCCAAACTACTCTGTGACTATTAATACTGATTGTGAGAATCTGTCAATCCTGCAAGTTAGGAGATTAGGGAGAGAAAAGACATATCTCTCCTGCTTTAACAAGACCTCTGTCTAAAATCTCCTGGACACCTTCTAGGAACTTCAGTCTTAGCCTCTCATGTCAGAGTATATGGAGTGCATCAACATTTGGTTTTTGATTTGGTGATGCCTTGGGTGTTTCATGAAGAAATATCAAGAGCTGAATAAGTCAGCTCTTTTTCTGACCAAAGACTTAAAATTTGGTTGTTGTAATGGATATGTGTTATAGGGAGGAAATGCAGAGAACTTACAACACTTTAAATAAGTAGGCAAGACTAACACCAAAGCTATGCAAATTCAGGCTGGGTGCTGAACAGTCATCTTCTGTACTAAGTAACTGTCCTTGGAAAGCATCCTCCAAGTTCCTTCAGCTCTTGATGCCCTTTAAATTATTACAACTGTATAGCTTCCTTCTGGCAAGTTATTTATTTTAGCACAGGCAGAGTTGGGTGATGACCTCTGGTTGGTTATAGAAAAGAGCAGACTTGAAGGTCTCCTGGTCTGTGCTGAAATGAAATTCTTTTGTATAAATGAGATTTTTCTTCAAGTTTTGTTTGCAAGTAAAAAAGCTTTAGTATCCATTAGCATTAATCTTTTCCCTTTTAGTACTTTCCTTCCAATATTTTAATGAAAGATTCATCTCTGCTTTTATGAACAATATTAAAACAGGCCTGTTAGCAACTACCACGAACAACCATCTTTTAAAACTGGATCTACAGAGTACTAAAATCTTCCATCCACTTCCTTGGGAAACAGAAGAAACAAAGAGCCACATTGGCCACTGAAGTATTCCACTGCAAGATTCACCCTTCAGCTGTTGTTCTGCTTTCTGGAGATTGTTGTGGTGTGAGCATGCATATTGCAGTGCAGCTGTGCATCCTGGAGGCACAAAATTTTGCAGCAGGAATCAAGGAAAGCGAAGCAGTAGAGTGCATCTTCCTGCATTGAAAAACACAGGTAGTGAGGCCCATTCAAATTGCAATTATGATGGGTGCTGCTGAGCAATACACATGATATGGGAGATGCTGGAACTTAATGGAAAGCTGTCAGAAATATTTGAATTCTCTTTGGTGATTTGAACCAGTCTGAGTCCCGAGAGCTTGCAGGGGTGAGTGTAACTGCTTGTTTGGGGTCTGTAAACAACCATACTCCATTGGAATTGCAAACCCCAAAGCACTGCTGATTATTCTCACTCCCAGCACGGGTGCTTTTGCTTTGGGGGATTAAATGAAATGCCATTTGGAGAAATTGAGGGGAGTATTAAATGTCTCTCTAAGACATCAATCACTTGGGGCTGCCAGAGTATGTGGGTGTGGGACATGAGTATGGACTGGGATTTCTAAATGCATTTGTCCCCAGGTAATCACCACTCTGTGCTTGCTCTTAAGGCTATTTTTGCATAAAGCCCCTAATTCTTAGACTGATTTTTGAACAAAACAGCTCTGAATGGCTGTGGTTTTATACCAGAGCTCTGGAACTTAATTTGGAAGTTGTAATTGTTGCTTTTCTTCTCTTTCTTACTTAAGGTGGGGTGGGCTGGGAAAGGAGGGCATGCTATGTTAGGCAGGACAAGTTTTTTTGTGAGCCACTCTGGATGATTTCCTAGTGAACCTTCTTTGGCTCAAAGCAGTTTCTTTGGATAACTAAATTTACATTGGTGCATCAAAGCAATGAACTCAGCCTGACTCCTTCAACCAGTCTGCACCTTTGACAGGGACAATTACACTCACTGCCTAGGAGTGAGGTGTTGTTCTCAAAATAGGGCTAAGATGGTGCTGTCAGGGGTGCAGGACTTTCTGATTTCACACTGTGGCAGTGCAGCAGTAAAGGATTTTCCTTATTGTGCACAGTAGTTTTCCATTGCTTATTAATTCTCTTGGGTTATCCTGTTCCCTAGCTCATCTGGGGGAGGTGGAATGCTTGGGAAGGAAGGTCATATCTCCCTAAAAGTTCATACAGCCTTTGGTAGCCTGGATGACACCTCTCGCCACACAGAAGAAAAGGAGTGATGTTTTGTAAAGCCTCTATTGTGAAGGAGAGAGAAATCCCAAAGCTTCTGGCAATCTGCTGCTACAGGGAAGTACCTTGGCATTGTCTGAGCACATCCCATGTGCTGCTCTATCTTCAGGTGCACTCTCCCATGTACCTCAATTCTTTGCTCTTTGTGTGATAAAAGATAAGATCATCTTCTAGGGTGCCCTTAGAACTCTTGGTTTCCTTGCTTGCTGCCCTGCTGCTTGTCATTCTGCTCTCATTGCTGCTTTGGTATCCAGTATGGAGAATACTTCTTTTTCCTCTTTTTCCATGTCCTTTCACTGCTTCTCTTTCACTCTCCCTCTTGCACTTCTGTCTGTTGGTGAAGATGCATCTAGACCTGTCCTGTGCACCTCTTCCAAGAAAAATTGTCTTTGGTCTGTGGCTCTTTTGCTTGCCCCTGTTGAAGAAGAAATCAATAGTTTGCAGGAGTCTGTTTTGCTCCATGCTAGGTACTAATGGAGCATTTAGTGAGTGCTGAGAGACTTGAGATGAGGTTCAGCAATTTCTCTGAGGCTGCTTGAGCTCTCTGAATCACGCACAAGGAATGAATCAAAATGCTGCCTGCAGGCTGGCTTAACCCTAAAAATTACAAAGGTGTACATGTGAGCCCAAAGGAGAGAACAGTAGGGTATAGTTACAACCCAAACACACCATGTAAGCAGGCAATAAACACATTTCAGAGAACTGGGGTGCATGGTTCAGGGAACTGGCAGCCCATCAGCTGATATTGGCTGATGACTATAGGGCAGGTATAAACTTTAGTACAGATTAATCTCTGACCTGTTGCTGCTTCCTTGGTTCCCTAAATAGAGAAAAACTACCTCTACAATCTCATAGGGCCAGGCTTTAAATAGTCTGGGTTTGGAACTGCTGCTCTGGACTGATTAGTGCTCAGCTCTGTGTTCCCTCTTGCCTGGTTAAATTTGGCTCCTAAGTCTTTGCCACTCAGTTCTTGGTTGAGATGAGATCTTTCACACTTCCTCAGCTGGATACAACTCCTCTCTCCTCCTCATGGACATTTTAGCATTGCAAATAACCCATTTTATCACGGGCTACAGAATGCAAAAGCTTTTAGAGAAACCTCACCAAACAAATTAGTGGCAATTGTAAATTAGGGTAATTACACAGTTCATGGCTGGAGAGACTAGCTGAACTCTTGGCACAGTCTGTGCAAAAATATTAAGCTACCTAAAATCCTGGGCAGCTGCAGAATGATGTGAAAACAGACTTTTATCACCCTGTTGATGTGTCAGTTTGGTATTAACTAGGACAGTGTGATGCAGTATTTTGCCACCTCCTGCTGCTGTTATTCATCTTTACTATGAAAGCTCAGTATTCTCTTTTGAAAAATACTGCAACTCACCACCTTGATAAAGATTATCCTTATTCTGCTGTGAAGTACTACAGCCCTCTCAAGAGAAATTGCATTTAAGAGGAGAGTTGAAACTAGTGCATATACAGAAGACCAATATAAAACTGGAGTTTTATTTTAGATATTGATTTTTCACAGTTTCTTTTAACCCACAAATGAGTACGTTAAAAAAAAACTAAAAAAAACCCCTAACAAAACAACAACAAAACACCAGAAACTCAAACCAAAGCAAAACAGAAACAAAAATGTGAGTTTTGCAGGGAGAACTTCGAGCTCTGCTTGTTTGCTCAGAGGAAAGAAGAAATATTTTTCTTTCAGACCAATATTGTGTTTGTATTTGGTACCAAAAGAAAGAACAGCCTTAAGAAAGGTGAATATATTGCTGTTGGGGGTGAAGTTGGTCTTTTTGTTTGGTTGTTTTGTTTTTAATTGCTGTTGTTCCTTCATTGAAAGGACAACACGCAAAATATTTATTTGATGGTGTATAGTTGTCCTTATAAAATAAGGTCATCTGTCTAGTGAGTGACAACAATCAGAGATAAAACTTGTGGGATAAGAACAGTTTAATGATTTAAGACTAATTGAAATATGATAATAGATGATAATGATAATGATAATGATTAACAAGTGTGATGCTCAGTGCAATTGCTGCCCATCTGCTGACCAATGACAGAGCTCATCCTTGAACACAAGCTTCTGGTGACTGTCCCAGTATATTTACAGGGCATGATGTTCTCAGGTGTGGAATATCCCTCTGGCCAGTTTGGGTCGCCTTCCTTGGTTTTGCTCCCTCCCAGCTTTTCTTTTGTGCACCTCCTCACTGAGGTGACATGAGATGACAAAAAAAAAAAAAAATCCTTGACCTAGGCTAAACATGATTTAGCAAAACCCAAAGCATCAGTGTGTTATCAACTTTATTCTCACACAGAATCCAAAACACAGCACTGTACCTGCTACTGAGGTGAAATTAATTCTATCCCAACCAAAACCAGGGCATCACTGTAGGTCCCTTCTACTGAAATATTCCATTCTATTCTGTCCTGTTCTATTCTAGCCTGTTCTTCTGTTTCTGTTGTGTCTTCTTTTCTCCTCTCCCCATCCTTTTACTGAGCAGTGGTTTTGGTCCTATCTCTGCTGGAGGAGGTAATTGTAAAAAGCTCACAGGGGCCTAATGCAGAGTTCACTGCTGTTAATGTCATTTACCACAGCCAGTGGCCATTGAAAGGCCAGTGAACCTGGAGTAGGTAAAATAAATTTGGTCTCCTTATGCCTCAGAGCAAGACAAAGGCTTTGATCTTTTCCTCGACACAACAAAAAGCATCTGGGGTAGGTGGGCAAACTAAGGCACGTGGCAAACCTTAAAATATAACAATATATAAAATATAACAGTATTGTCAGTCTTTCTCCAGCAAGCTCCAGAGATGTTCTTTGAGAGAATATAGCCTTAATTCCCACTGTGTTTATGTCACTGTTTAACCCTTGATGGCAGCTCAGTACCATCTAGCCACTCACGCCCCCACCACAAATCCCCACCCTATCCCAGGTGGGGAGAATTGGGGGAAAAAAGTAAACTTTGTGGGCTAGATAAAAACAGTTCAATAACTGAAACAAGATAAAAGACACTGCCAGTAGTAGTAACAATAATAATAATCATAATGAAAAGGAGGGGGAGAGAGGAAGAAACCCCAGGAGAAGCAAGTGATGCACAACACAATCGCTCATCTCTCATTGGCTGATGCCCAAACCATCCCTGAGCAGTGATCAGCAGCTCCCAATCAGCTCCCCCAGTTTACATACTGGGTGGGGTATGGAATATCCCTTTGGAATGCCCCAGCTGTGCTAACTCATGGCTTCTGGTTCAGTTCCTCAATGATGGAGCAAGGAACACGGAAAAATCCTTGGCTTAGGGTAGGCACTACTTAGCAACAACTAAAACATCAGGGTGTTACCAGCATTATTCTCATCCTGATTCCAAAACACAGCACTGGACCTGCTACTGCTGATTCCAGCACAGCATTCACCTCTTATTCCATACTATTCACATCATTGTCCCACACTTCCCTTCCTATTTATGATAGATAGACTCACAGAAATCAGAAATTCTGGGCCTACCAGGCTATAAATACTTCACCCTTATGCTGAACACTCCAAATCCACCTGAGCCATGTTTCCTTTCCCTAAAAATAAAATTTAAACCCTTTTTCTTAAATCTATCTTGATCCTTGGATTCCAGTCAAGCAATTTGATTTTTAAGGAAGTTTTTTTACAACTGGGAATGTGTTCCACTCTGATTTGGTGTTTGTGATAATATTCTGTAGGAAAAGGACAATCATTTGGAGAATGGTGTGAGACAGAACAGGGTTAGGGCCTGGTGCAAATCCACTGGGACTACTGGGACACTGTGTCTGGAAAAACTGGGAACAGACAAGCCTTGAGTCAGGAAAGCAAAGACTGACAAACAGCAGGGAGATTCTCTGGGAGGGTTTTAATGTAGGAAATCAGTCCAGGAGACCAACACAGATGAGACAGACTGTGTGAGTCTTATCAGTCACACTTATCAGAGGGAAGTATTTATGGGATTTTGTTCCTACCCTTGGAGTGTTAAAGTGAATGAGAGTCCCTGCTGGTGAAAAGGTGGATGTGCTGGCAGAAACCCCTGTCCTGACCTTGGGCAGATGTGGAAACTTCAGCTCTCCACCTGGCTGGTGATGCTAGGCCAAGATTTTGGGTTTTTTGGAGCTTCTCCAAGACCTGCTTAATATCCCCTGGGCATGGCAGTGAGAGCAAAGCCTGGAGAGTCAGGAAAGTAAGGAAAGACAGAAGGACATACACTGGCATCTCCTTCAGACATCATCCAAGAATCCCTGAAGCGAGTGCCTCAGCTGAGAAACTTGCCTCTGTTTTTTGGTCTCATCTTGCCTGTGGTCAGAGCAGCTCTGACTCTTTTTACTGTGACAATTTCTTCTGTAAATCTCATACACGGGCTGTCAGAAATGGAAGACTCTGTCTGGGCTCCTAGATGCTGTGGAGCAGAAGATATTTTATGGGAAATGGTGTGCGGTTGCTTTCTCCCTCCCCTACACTCTTTCCCCACTCACTTTTAAGCTTCCTTAAAGTCTTGCTTTATCTCTTTTCCTTGTCCTTTTCTGTTTAGACAAGCATCACTTGCACCCTCTCCCATGAGGATATTTTCCATGTGCTGCTGTTCCACTTTTCCTGAGGTCAGTTGGTTATCTGGGGCCCCTGGTGGTCCTGGCTTCCCTTTGATCCTTAATGCATCCTGTCACCAACTGGAATAAGCAGAGGCTTTTTGGAGCAGTGGCTATGGATGTTAGATACAAGTGTGCCGTCATTATTAGAAGCTGGCCTCCACTGTGGAGAGACATTTCTCAGCTAGATCCTTGGCAACACTGCAAGATTTTCCAGTATTTTAGTGGAAAGCAGTGTATTTAGTCTTACAGCACTGCCTTGAAACATTGGGATGGGTTTCGCCATTTCCTTGGGGAGGGAATTGCAGCAAGTCCTTGATGTTGGGAAGCCCACCAGGAAGGCATGTGTGTGTGATGTAACCCAGGGGCCAGGAGCACTCAGGGAACTGATGATGGAGGAGAAAACACTCTCACCTGTCACACATGGTCCTGCAAAGACTGGCACACAGACAAATGCCATCCAGGATGGGCAAACATGCTGGCCTCAAGTCTGTAAAGGGGGCTCCAAAAATGCCAAATCCCATCCAATACAGACATGTTTTTGGAAGCAACCTATTTACCTATCTCTGCCTTTGAAATTGGATGCTCAGTCACCCCAAGTTTGGGCAGATTCTTTCAGTGTAGATATGGTGAAGCTTTTTTAATTCTTTTTTTTTTTTTTTGGTTTAACAGTCTCTTCCTTTGCTTGTGGAAACTGCCAAAAGCAATCTAGGAAAAAGGAGCAATTTTTAATTAAGCCACATGTCTCTGCAGACCTTCTTGTTCCTCATCCAAACTGCCTAGAGTATGTTTTATCTCCACTCTCTGCTGCTGATCTGCTGTCCATGGGGTGTCAGGCAGGGATGGGTACTGATGGTATTTTGGAAAGCTTCTTCAAACAGTCTCCATCCCCATGGGTGAGCTTCTTTGTTTACTCAACAATTTAAAAAACCATCAATGACCCGAGTTGTGGTGCTGCCAGTGCTTGTCCAGCCTGAGGACATGCTCATGGGTGGATTTACCAGGCAAGCTACAGCTACCCAGAAAAATGTCGAGTCACTTTTGGGATGCGCTTGATAAAGACACCTAAATCAGAACATCAGTTCTGAGCAGACAGGTGCTCATCTTTCATGCAGGGATTCCACATCTGTGCACATCAGCTGTGTCTTTTGTTCACCAAAGCACAATATGAGATATGTTTTTAGGGTAGAAAATTCTGTTTAATGTGTTCACAATTTATTTGGAGTCCAGCACAGAAGCATTTTCCTCGTACTCAGCTCTGCCTTGCTTTCTCAGGTGAAATGCTTGCAAGGAAGGAGAGCACTGTGCTATCTCCTTTCATATACTGATGGAAACATTGCTCTATTTTGTCTTCCAGCAGGCATTCCATGGAGCTTTATTTATATTTTTAATGCAAAGCCATTTTTTGTGCATCAAAACCGGCAGTTAAATTAATATACAGTATATAAAAGCATTATAGAAAAACAAGAACTCTGGCAGCTGCTTTAGAGAAATTATTAAAATTTAAAAGGCAGTTTTCCAGTAGAAGAAAACAAAATAAACTAATTATTTACCATGGCTACACCGCTAATGGAGTGTGGAAATTATTTTATTAATGTTTTTGGTATTTAAGAGGGTGGGATTGGATTTTTTTTCTTGGTGATAGCTACAAAAGATCTGCTTCTTTACAGAAAAAATGATTACTCTGGAAGTTAACAGCACTTTCTGTGGTAAACCTAGTTGCTCTGGCAACTGCTTTCCATCCAGAAGATAATATTCAAGAAATAATCCTCTCTCTTCACTTTTAGGCCTACATCCTTATAAGTCAACTCTGTTTACCCCTCTAGATGCTCCTGGTATTTCTTCTTGAAAGAAACTGTACAGAGGTGCCGGTCCATCAGACAAGCTTTGCAAGAAGAGCACAGCAAAAGCTTTATCTAACTTCTAAAAAATGTGCTTGGATTCTTCAAAGTCTGGGAGGTTCCAATATCAAAAGCAGCAGAGAAGAGAAAGATCTTGTGTGTTCTTTGGTGAAGAAGGTGCAGGGTTGGGATACAAAACTGCTCACAAGGCATCTGTATCTCTGACCTGGCCCTTCTAATACTTTTATGTCCCCTCACTCATTTTTTTTAATCAGGACTTCCCTGTGCAACTATTGTGAAGCCTCTGAATATAAATCCTACTCTCTAAATTGACTGCTGTATTTCAGAGATGTATTGAAACTTCTTGATCTTTACTTATAATATATAACATATAATTTATCATCTATAGCTTCCCCAGTAAAGGCTTAGTTCACCTCAACTTACCCTTTAAAATGAACTGGGCTGCAGACCAGATAAAGATCACTGGCTCTTCAAACATCTGGGAGAAATTCACCCCTGGATTGTGACCACCTGAGAAAATGTCATTTTTTTAAAAATTGACCTGGCACCAAGGAAACAGTGATTTTCTTGTTAACTGGATAGCAGGGAAATAAATACTTGAGCTGTGCTAATTGATTGTGCTGAGATGCCTATTGACCCAACAATTAGGATGTTATTTCAAGAGGATGCTTGTGTGAGATGATGTGGGCTGGGTTTGGTCTGTCCAAACTGTTCCCTGAGTAAGGGGAGCAGAAATGTTGAAGCAGTGGAAGACAGAGCCCTGTGTAGCCCCTGCACGTCTGAATGAGATGTCTCCCACTCCATTTTGCCTTCTGTTTTACTTATTGCAAGAGGCTGTGAGCACAAGAGAAAAAACAAGGCCCTGGAATGTAAGAACAGTTCTTTAATCTTGCTCATCAAAAGGATATTAGTGATGCCTTCTGCTTTTGCATGTGGTTCTTTGTAATAATTTTGGAAGAGCAAAACCCACAGCTCTAGCTGGGTCTTACCTCCTCAAGCTGATCTGACTGTCAGCAAAGATGTCTCATAATTGAATATTACTTCAGTCTGTTTTAGTATCTAAGTTTATTCCTTCAAGGCTGGAAACTAATTACATTCAGGTTTAACCTTAGCCTAAGCAACTTTCTCTGATAGGCCTTCAAAGTGCTAAATTCCAGAGGTTGCTATTTACTTTTTCCAGCAGTTTGGATATAAAATTGTAGTGAGGTACAATTGCAGGTACTGCTTCTGAGGAATGTTAACTAGTGCTTTCCTTTTAAATTTAAAATCATGCTGTGAGCTGAAGTGTAAAAACCCAAGAAAATATAAAATATTTAGCTGACTTGATATAACACAACACAGTGAAAGAATGCAATCTGAATGGAATCTTTTCTAAGCCCTCTGCAGACCATTTTTTATGGTCCCCTTGAGCCTGGGGTTCCTGCATTGAGGAATTCCTGGGCCCATCTACCTTCCCCAGAAATTCCTCACATTTCCTTACATGGCCCCTATGGCAATGTGGAGAGCATTGTAGTTAGTCTACCACCAGAAAAACTGGAGTGTCTTGCTAACTTATTCTTGTCTCTGCACCTTGTAGGGTTTGAGAGCCAGGTGTTTGC
>PYHW01009816.1:4580588-4598606 GCA_013186435.1 Turdus rufiventris | reverse complement strand
GCCAGTAGCTGAGAAATGACCTTAATATTCAGCATCTTAGTGCATTATTCACTGCTGGGGCAAGTGTGACAGCAGTGATGTGTCTTAGATCCTAATACTCCTTGAGCCCAGTTTAGCAGCTCTCGGACATCAAAGACTGGGATGCTGATGGTTTCATCTACCCAAACACTGCCATCTCTGCTGGCAGAGTTCTCTTCTCAAACCTGGGGCTCTGGCAGAGATTATTTGTGAGATGGGGTAATTAGAAGACAATACTTATTTATTAATGTGATTCTGCTGCACTCGGTCTGAGCTCCTGTATCAATCAGTGGCTGAGTCAAGGGTGGCTCTGCCAGGCCAGTCCATCCCTTTGGGCAATGCTGGCCTGGTTTTTGGCTTCCAGCCTCATGCTATTCCTTGGATGCCTGCTCCAGAGATGGCTATTACAGGCTCTGGCCTTTGCTCATGGCTTTATTTCTGCCAGCATATGTGCAATAAAAATAGGCATAGCAATCCCATCCTCCCATTTGTAATGAAGAAGTTCTTTTGTAATTACTTCAGAGTTAGCAGGGTTTGGTACCAGAGGCTGTGGACTCCACCTTTTAAAAGATAAATTATTAAATAATTGCCCCAAAAGAAGTTTGGTATTGAGCTGGGTGTTGCTCTTTCAGTTTTGCTTTTGAAAGTTATAAAATCTAGCATTGTCATATTGAAAGTTAGAAGATAGATTATCCTGGGGTGGGATTTTCCTTTTTTCCTCTCTCTCCACCAGCTTTTGCAATATCTTCAACTTAAAACAAAAAAGAGATCAGAAGAAAAAAGTACTTTAGTTGTTTTCTGCCTCTGACCAAGAAGATAGCAAATGGATAAAAACCCAAAATCTTCAGACTTAGAGGAGTAGGAAAGCAACAAAAAACTTTTTGTAGTCCCTTAAACAAGTACATTAGTCCTGAGCAATAAAAATGAAGAAAATAATGATTCATGCCCTCAAAAGTGTATTATCCAGATGATTGAAAAATGTGAATTTTTTTCACTTTGTATTCTGAAAAAGGATCAGAAAATGAAAATTTATAACTTTAATAAGCATGGTTTTACAATTTTAATGTGCCTTTCTTTTTAGTATCAGTGTTGTGTATTTCTTCTGCTGTGCTTCATCTCAGCACCCACCTGGCAATTTTAAAGGTTACTCTTGGTGGTGATTATCCAGTGTAAGGTGAAGTACCTGGTTATCTCTGCCTTTATTCCCTTCTGCTCCTATGGACCCCAGCATTAGGAGCAGCTGCTTGATTCCTGAGAGGATTTTACAGGGAGGATGGTTGTGATAGACGTAATAAGGTGTAACAGCCCAAAATTTTTTCTGGAAGCTCAGATTTATAGTGAGCAAGTCCTGCCCCAGCCACCCAGAGATATGATGTCTACTCCTGGGTGTTCCCAAAGTCCCTCCCAGCAGAGTGTGTGATGCTGTGAGTCAGCAGGGTGGGAAAAGGCAATGCAGACCAGGACCATGCAGTGTGTTTGCAGCCATGGAAACACAGCTGTTGATGGCAAAACTGTTGTGTTCTCACAGCAGCTCCTGCCCTTCCCTGCTTGCTCCCAGCCTCTGGCAGAGAAAATGGAGGTGCAAGGCAAACTTTGGGATGTGCAGTGTGGGGTGAAGCACCATCCTTGCCACCCAAGCAGGGCACGGAGGTAGTCAAGCCTTTATCCTGTTGTAACTGAGTGCAGCAGCTGAAGGAAGCTGCAAATATGGGCTGTCTCCAGCACAGAGCACAGGTGGCAGCAGCTGAAGTAAGTCCAGCTTTTCTACAAATGACTCAAGGAAGTCCAGTCAGAGCAGCATTACCCTTTCAAACCAACCCCAAATCTAGCTGCTGTTTGGGAGTTATTTCCAGTTGCTAACATCCTTGATGGGTAGCAGAAAATTAACATTCCACAAGGTTAATGGTCTCTGCTGCTCCCTGAGCTGTCAGTCAGTTTGTTCATTAATCCCTGGAAAACATCTTTGGCTATGCTGAAGCAAGGTATGTGAAGAGAATCTCAGATCTCTCTTGGACACAGGTCTGAGAGGGACAAACTGAGACAAGCCTAACCCCAGTTCCTTCTGCAGTGCCAGAAATGCATGCTGTGCTTCCCAGAGAAATCCAGCTCCACTCACTCCATGGAGCACAGAGCAGCTTGAGCTCGCAGATGGGGCCATCAAGGGCACTGCATTCACTGCTTTGTGTTGTCAAACCCACTCAGAGTAGGCAGGAGGGATGTGCCCATGCATCAAGGAAGAGGAAATTCAGGAGCTCCAGCATCTCTTTGTCTCTCTCTAGCCATAGATACCTTCTGCCCGTGGTTTAAAGCAATAAAATGCAGCGAGATCTTGCTGATCCCCTGGCTTCTGGGTGAGGCTGCAGGGCTGCAGTGGCACGCATGGGCTGATGTTTGCAAAGAGGGGTGCTTTGTGTGAGTCAGGATTGGGCTCTTGCTCCAGAATGCCCTGCTCCCATATTTGCCAAAGCATCTGGCAACCCCCAGAAGAAATCATGCAGGCAGAAACACCCCTGTGAGCAGAGCAGGACTCCATCCTTTGCATTCCCATTTTCTTCTTCCTGCTGTACAGAGGGATTTGGGGGCAGCAGTGCCCCAAATTTCAAAACCCATGAAGTGCACTACCTTTTGCCCTCTACCTAGGGCGGATACTGTGACCAACCAAGGCAAATAACATTTTACTCTTCTGTAATGTAACAAGAAGAGCAGGTTAATATCCAAAGGCCAAGCTGATGGTCAAGGCTAAGCCTGAAATTTCAAGCAGCTTGCAGATACTGCAGGTAAATGCCCTGTTCTCCCATTGCTCATCCTTCTGCAATCCTGGTCATGTTTTCATCTTGCTTGGTTTCCAGAATTATGACAACATGCGGGACATTAAAGCTGAGCTTGAAAGCGGTGCACTTCAGAGGACTTTCTAGGATCTGCATAATATGAGGGTAAATCTTTGAAATGGAATTTTACTTATTTCCATATTACAGCAGCTGTTTTCCCCAGTCTTTTAAGTGAAATTGCAGGGTTTTTGTGTGAATTGTTTAATAACTTGTTGAAAGAAAGAAAGAAGTCACCTCTTTCCTGACAGAACACTGGATTTACAGCAGCATGAAGAGGTGTATTCCAAAAAGTATCATTTAGGGAAATGGGGAAGCTACCCCCATCCCTTGCCACCCTGTTTTGTTTTGTTTTGTTTCTGGAAGAATTGAACACCGTGCCCACAAGGGGGTTTTGGAATGATTGGCTCACATTCCTGCTCTTCTCTCTGATCCTGACGTTTTGTTGGGATTGTGTTCACCACAATGTGCCCTCTTCCTGACACCAAAACTGATGCAAGGTGTCGGTGTGGAGGTTGGGTCTTTGGACACCTGGGTGCTCAAGAGAGACCACCTGAATCTCCTGAGACTTGGAAGCAACGTTGGCAAATGAAAACATGCTGGGCTTTGGCTGAGATGGTCCTTCTGCAAGCCAGGAGGGTTTCAAAAGGAACTGGACAGATCAGTGTGCCCATGTGTGAGACTGGAAGAGAACCCCCTTAGGAAATCAAGCTCCTCCAAAAAGCCAGGCTCATACTTTCTGAGTCTATGAAACCCTGCTGGCTTTCTGATTTCATAGACCAAGATTTAGATTTATATTTTTTAAAAGATTAAAATTAAAAAAAAAAAAAAAAGAGAGAGCTTGGGGCTTGGTGTAATTTGCAAGTAATTGGATCTTCTCAAATGCCAAGTGAAGAAACAAAGGGTCAAAAAAAGAGCTTTGTTTCACTTGTAATGACAAGAACAGTTATGGGATAACACAGCCCTGTCCTGCTCCAAATTATTACTTACTCCTGTTTTATAAATCTTCTGCAGCCTTCACTAGCAATTAATTTGGCACGCTTTTAATTATACGAACTGACACATAATTAATTAAAAGAGGGTAGCTAACCCCAGCTATTGTGGGTCACAAGTTTTGGTGTCCCTGCTGTGCACGTGGCTTGTCTGTGTGTCTGGCAGCTCTTTGTCCTGCCTTTGGGTGGGATGGCAGCACAGGGCTGGAAATACAGGCAGGGATCACGACACGGTCACTGCCCCTGCACCACAAAGATGCTGCTCTCCCAGCAAGTTCTGAGCCTTGAGCAGAGGGCAGCACCTGGGCCTTGCAGTCAGGATAATTACAGTGGCTGTCAGGATCATTTCAGTGCTGTGCTCATGCAGACAGATTTCCATCCTCTCCTGATGCTGTGCACGCCCTGCATGTTGGAATGAGCCTCTCTGGAGCCCTGTGAGAAGCTGCTGCCTGCCCTGCAGGCTGGCACAGAGAGGGGCTTGCTCTGCCTGGGAGGAGAATGAGCAAGTTCTTGAGCATATAAGAAGCACAGGTTTCCAGGAAGATAAAAACAGCCATGATTTTTCACAACACAAAGCAGTGGAGGACTTGTGCTCTGTGGTGGATTACCAAAAATCACCAAAAAGCTTTGTCCAGACCTCTTTTTTTTTTTTTCCTCAGCCAGTAAAGCAGTTGGATGTGGGCTTGTGCTATATGAGCTCTCTCTGTCCTTGGAGGTTTCCAAGGCAAAGGCACAACCAACCTGGAGCAAGAGACTGGGGAGTTTAAACCTGCAGAAGCCTCCCCACCAGCACATCTGGAATTGCTATGAACCAGCTGCTGCAGTGCCAGTTTTTGCACTTGAATTATTGAAACTTAGCCCCTCTCAGCACTGGCTCCTTGCAGCATCCAAGGGCTGAGAGGGCTGGGACTCCTCTTATCCAGCTCAGTGCAGGCTCATGGGAAAGGGAAAAGGGTCCAGGAGAGGGGAAAAAGGGGGAAAAAAATCATAAGAGGATGCAACAGCTTCTTGCCCAAGAAATTAATGATCCATCAAAGACTCTCTGCTATTTTCAACTTGATAGGCAGGAGAAATACCAAGTTTGGATCACATGGGCTTGAGGTTAATTAAATCAAAGGAAGGGATGAGTTGTGCCTACTTGGGTTGGAGAATGCAGGAAGCTGTTTGTGAAGTTCACTTGTCTGAAGCGACCTGGAACACAAAGGCAGAAAGATTTTGGGCTGTCTTCTTGTTTTGGGGTGGGAACCAGTGTAGAATGTGAGTCCCAAACAAGAAGGGTTCTTACAGGGGAAGTTTAGGTGGAAATCCTCACAGAAAGGATGAAGGTGAATAATCAGAGAGGACATAAAGACAATTATGTCTCTGGGCTCATAAAACACAGGGAGGAGATGAGGTGTCCCTAAAAGGTTTTTAAATTCACCAGAAACCCAAATTTTGCCTAATTACTACTGAATTAAACACATGACATTCCACACACTGAATGTTTTGGGTCGTTTCCTATGCCTGTCCATGAAATACAAAATACAATAAAAAAGCAGGAGCATATTTATTAATTACTTTTCTGTGCTTCTGGTCCTTGTTTTATGGGTCCACTACTCACAGGAGGGATGAGGAGTCTCCAGTGGGCTTCTCTGGAAGGAAGTGGTTGAATTGATGGTAGCCTGTTTCCCAAATTATTGTCATTGTTGTTGCTTTAGTTAAAATGGAAATATTTCATGGGAAATGTGATAGTGTTCCATCCGGCTCTGTGACTGCTGGGAAGCCAGTTGCTGACTTTTTATCTGAGAAATAAAGTATTCAGAATTTTACAAATATATATGAAAAATGATTTAGCTATAGGATTCTATCTGTGTGTGTCTTTTAAAGCTAATATTGGGGTTTTTAAAAACAATTACAGGTCTAGTTAATTATAAGTTAGTGATTGTTAAATATGTCCTAACTTTTGTGTTATCTTTCCAATTTCCAGATGTTTTCAGAAATATTTCCTGTGTTACAGCTGAAAAAGGCTGGCTGCCTTGGAACCTCTTGACATTAAATGTATTTTGAAAAATAATGTAAAAGCATTTCATCAGCAGATTTTTATTTTCAGCTTAGCAGTTCAAAACAAAGGAGTCCAGGGCTTCCAGCCAGCTCAGCCAAAATACCACCACTCCTTTCCCTCTGACCAGTGCAACCTATTGAAATGAGGAGTTTAAATCAGCAAAGAGAAAACAAAAATCTTTCAGCAGAAAATGGTAAATGAGCCCTACAGGTTTTTTTTAAATGAAGAAGAAAAATCATCTCAAACTCACTTGTGAATGGATGTGTTTTACAACTGATGCTAATCCTCAATGCAAGCCAATTTATATCCTTGTCCAAAAGAAGGGAGGGATTTGGGTTTTTTTCCCATAGTTGTTGCACAGTGGTGTGTCTATACATCCTACATGTTGATGTATAGAACAGACTGAAGCTGTTACACGAGCTTGGAGTGTTTTGCTCCTTCCCTGCTCAGCTCTCCTGCACAGGAGTGCCTGAGCAAGGTGCATGACCATTGCCACAAGCCAGTGCCAAAGCATCTGATTAGGTACTCATTTCTTTTTGACACATGCCTTATAAGTGTTGGTTTTTAAATACTTTACCAAGCAGATTATGTGTCCAACAACAAAGGATTTTTATCTCTTGTGTGAAAAAAAAAAAAAAAAGGTATTTTTCTAATGTTCTGCTGTAAATGTGCGGGTTTGTTGGCTTGTTGTTCTTGTTGTGTTATTCATCATTGCAGGAATTGTGGCTGAAGCAGCAATTTCCCAGCTAATAAAATGGAAATCCTGTCTGCTTGCATGAGAAAACTAACAAAGCACCTGGAGATGGCTTGTGGAGAAAAGATGGAAGAAACAACCATATGGGATGAAATCTCTCAGAGTGGAGTCTGTCCAGTGAGCTGCTCCATTTTGCATAAGCTGTTCGGAGAACTGATGGGCATTTCATTCTGTGACTCAGGAGTCAGGGAGATTAGGAAAAACACGACAGAGAAATTCAGCCTCAAAGAGGCTCTCAGAGATGGAGGGGAATGCTGTGTTGAGTTCTGCACCTTGGGAGCAGCACACCAGGTGCAATCCTGCCTGGCTCTTTCATGGACACACGGCCACCATGCCAGGTTTCAGGGCTGTGAGAGGAGCCTGTGGCTGAAATGAGAGATGTGGCTGGCAGACCAAGGAATCTTCGACTTTGCCACTCAGATTCAAGTGGATGGTGACATATATGCACACACAACATCCATATGGCACAAATTCAATTGAGAGGGGAATGAGCAAAACAATTTCCCAACAAACAAGTAAATGAAGACCATGCTTTCTTCGCAGCAGTGCTCAAGCTAGATGAATACTGATTCATATTTCTTGGAAAGAGAAGTGCTGGGGAGGGAGGTGCCATATTCTTCATTGCTGTTAATGTTTTAACTGTTTTATGCATTTTTTGTTTGCTTTTTTTTTTCCCCCATAACTTAAGTTCTCATAAAACCATAGTAGCATTTTAGCATTTTAATGCATTAGATCATATTTTTTGTAGCCAGCAGAATGAATCCTGGTCCAAAACTATTAAGAGATGCACTAGGAGCCTTGGGCAAGTAGAAAAGATTAAGCAAAGACCAGAAGTGGTGGAGGAACACCCAGAGTCTGAGAAGGAGGGGAAAGCCAGGCAAGGAAACATTCAGGTAGGGATATTTTCACCTATTTTTTAACATGTAGATATTTGCTTCTTCATTTCTTGTACTAAATATTGCTGTGCTGAAGGACAGCAAGCACAGCTTTGTGAAACTTGGATGTAAAACTTGCTGTGGCAAAAGCTTTGCCTGGACTTGCAGTGGAGTTTGTGATGCTGATCCCTGTGTAAATCCAGTACCAGGATTAGTGACTCACATGCAGGCTGGCCTTTCCTGCTGCCATCCCTGAAATCTGAAATCCCTGGAGTTTCAGCGCACAGCAGTGACTCAGAGGAGGTGCTCAGCTTTCTGTCAGTGATCCTCACCTTGCTCTCTGACTCCTGCCATCTATCCAGCATCCACAGAGGATTCTCTAAAGGCTCTGTCAAGTACTTGAACTTCTGCTGCAAAGAAATTTATAAATGTGAAGTGTAGCTAAATCAATCTGACATCCACGAGTGCTCAGTGACATCCACCTGAAATCAGAGCAGTTCTGAATGGCCAATCGATGGTAGGAGAATCTGCATTAAGATGGGTGAGAGCACTGCTGTGCTACACTTGCATCAGAGACTTAGGATTTTATGCAGTGAGAAAGAGAGACTGCAAGAGTCAGAAGACAGAGGTATCATCTCCTCCTCTCTAACTCCAAATTGTCAGTACAGAGACCTGACCCCATCTTCCACTCTCTGACTTTATCCCTGTCTATCCAATTGTCAAGTTTTTCCTCTGACTGCAAGGCAGAACAACTCATCTAGCCAAAACCAGCATCTCTAAATTGTACCCATGATTCATTTACTGTCTCTGTGTTTCAATCCAAAAAGGATCTGCATGAAATCCCAGAGCGTGCAATGATGTATAGACGAGCTATAATGGGAACAGTCTTCAGAGGACACGTAAACCTTTTAAACAATGCTTGCCAGAACAGAACAGGCTGTGGTGGAAAAGGGATCCACACCCAGTGTGGCTTTGCCCTTGGCCTTGAAACAGAGATAAGATCAAGCTCCACAGGTGGAAAACCCCATCCCATCCCACTTTGTCCCAGGAAACCTTGGTAGGGGGACTAGTGCAGGGACCTGTGTGACAATGGGTATAGCAACCAGTTATTTCCTGCTTTCCCTCCAGTTCCTATAGACATCACTCCCTGAAGTGTGTGGCTGGCTCCCAGCTCTCCCATGCCTTGCTGGCAACTTGGATCCTCATTCCCATGGAGCTTACTCAGGGTCCAGGTCAGACAGGCTCCCAGATGGATGCTGCTCCCAGCTCAGGTTACTTTACTCCTTGCAGAAGATATTTCCACCTGCAGCTCACTGCTTGGCTCGATGATCTTTGGCAGGGCACAGCGACTCGACTAAAGGGCAGCTTGACTGAAGTCAAAGTTGTGTACATCAGTCATTGTGGTGAAGACAAAGGAGGCAGACACATGTCACTGCAGCTCTGACGGAAAGCTGGGCATGCAGAAAGACAGCAGGGCTCAGGTCCAATCATAGAAGGTTGGGGGGTGGGAATAAATATGTTTCTGGAAGCTTTTTGACAACCAGGAGATATCCAACAGCTTCTGAGATCAGTCCTCCCAGGAAATTTTGAAGACCCTCTCATTCGTGTGCTTTAACTTCTTTTATTAAGAGAGCCAAGCTCATGCAGGAGGTTTGCACAGAGCAACAGCCCACCCAATAAAAACCAAACCATAAACACCCAAAAAAACCCAGCATAAAAGACATGCAGGATGACTAGATGACTCTATCTTGAGCTTTTATTACCATTTCCAGTGACAGACCTTCAAGCGCTCCCTATAAATAGCAATTAGTTAAACTTCATCGTTAACTGACATGACTCCAAACTGCATCGGACAATCAAGCCTTCAGGTAAGAGTGCAGCAGCCACAAGCATGGCACGGATGCTTTAGAACAGAAATACTCAGCTCTTTCTGTAAATTATTGCCCCATTTCCTCCCAGCTGGCTGAGAGTGTTGCTGCAGTGATATCAGCTAAGCCTGTGCACATTTATTTCACAACCACTGCACAGCCAGCAGCAGAAAAGGTAGAGCTCTCAAATGACACCATGACTGGAGTTTGGCTCTGTGGCAAGGCTATAGCTGTGTGTCTCCTCAAATATCTGCTGAATAAACTAGGAAAATAGCTGGAGTCATTCTGTTTATTTTCCTTGCTGCTTCCTGTCAGCTCTAGATTAATAAATCATTGCTATGTGATGGTGGCTATGAGGGGTGCTTGTGATGAACTTTTGATGACAGACTGCAAAGAGACACCATACACCAGGGCTGTGTGAGCTGTGCTACCACAAAACTGAGACATGAAGAGATCTGTGGGTTTATTATTCATAAGCTGTGAAGAGCTGGGCCTGAAAAGAGCCTAGGAAATCCTGCTCCACGTGGCCATGACCACAGTGCATAATGAAACCTAAGCAGAGACCCTTGGTACCAGCACTGATGGGATCTGCTTTTCTTTTTCCATCCGTGCTCAAAGTACAGCTTCCAGGCTGGAATAGAGAAGTGACTGGACAGGAGATTTCTTCAATGGCACCTTTGGTCGAAGGACCTGTGCCTAAAGGAGCAGGTTTAACTGTAGTTTGGGGCATCTGGAGACAATTAAGACTCATTAACTGTGCCCCCAGATCAGCTATTCAGGGCAAAGAGGATGGACATCTGCAGGGATAACCAGTGGCTAAAACAGTGCCTCAGTAGGGCAGTGAATCACCCTGACTCACCCATGTCTGCTCAAAGCTGGCCAAAACCATGGACTTGTTTTTCACAGGTGATTCTGAAACCCCTAAACTGGGGTCGTTGTAAGTGAATGACAACTGCTTCTGGTAAGATGGAACAATGGCACTGGCGTGGGAAGGGACCTGGGGAAGAAGAAAAGATTGTGGGTTCTGCAAGATAACTTAAATGCTATTAATTTCTACCTGTAATATAGAGAAATTTTGAAACCATAGAGAAATGTTGAAAACATAAACACTTTTCTTCTAGAGTTTGTACAGGACAGGATTTGTGAAGGTGTGTGGTCCAACATCTCACTCAAAGCAGAGTCAGCTTCAAAAGTAACTCAGGAAAGAAAGGCATCTTGTATCCCAGCACAACCAGGTTGAGAATGTGGAGGCAGCCTTTTACATGAAACCCGTTCTTATTCCCATCAAACACATTCTCATAAACCACAGGCAACTATTCCCACTAATTTCAGGAGACTGGCTAGCTGCTGTCAGGACAGAGCTGCCTGGCTGCAGTGCAAATGACAGGGAACATGCTGGGTATAGAAGCCAGGTAGATTCTCACATTCAGGAAAGGGAAAAGTGATGCCCTCCTTTCTCTTTTTTCTTCTCCCCATCTGTTCAGCAGTTCTTGGTCAAGAACTGAACATATTTTGCCTGTTGAAAGCCTTAGTGGGTTCCACACATGACATGAGAGAAGAGGGGAGAGAGCTGTTCCTTTTCAGTCAGCTGATCTGTTACCTCTGTAAAAAGGCTATTTGAAAACCAGTTGCCATTGGTTGGATGTGCAGTTTTCCTTTAAGTTATCATCAGTGATAGAATATGCACAGACCCTTTTTGGTGCTCAGAATGGTTGAGGGCAAACCTAAATTTAACCCAGCCCTTTGGCTTTCTCCTTTGGGAGAAAAGCATTCCTGATATCAAAGGCTAGGGTTTTAATCAATGCTATGCTGAGAAGAGAAAAAAAATTTTAAAATAATAATTTAAAAAACAACAACAACAAAAAAAAAACAGAGTTCAGGCAGAGTTGGTTGTCACCCTTGTGGGAAGGATGACAGATTTTGTGCTACATGCACAATGTGATGTGTCCCAACCCCATGCTCAATGGACAGCACAGGTGAGTCTGAGCTCCAGGTGTTACTCATGATGATGATTATTATTTTAAATTTTTACAGAAAGGAGAGGGAAACAATTCCCACACTGTCTCCCTGCCATCGTGCAGCTCTGACCTATGATGCTCTCAGCAAGAATGCCAAGCCTGAAGGATCCTCCTGCCCATTTCCTCTCTCTTGTGCCTGTGGGTGGGCTCCCAGGAGCTGGGAGGAGGCAGCAGCTGCTCAGAGTCACCAGAGCTGTGCTGGCAAACCCAGCATCGCAGCTGGGCATCACAGACTGCCCTGCAGGGGTGCACATTTAGCATCTGCATGAATCCCACGGAGTTTGAAACAGGTTTGTGTTGGAAGCCTGAAGCCTGGGAGATCTGAGCTTTCTGCCACTGACCCCTAAGGGAACGCTGCTTTTGACCTGAGGCCTTGGAGAAGGGTTCCACATTTGAGTGATGGAGTGGGGGAGGGTTTTGAGTTTGGAATTTTTAGAATATAGTAATAAGTATGGGACAAGATAGAGGGGTTTGGGCGTTGTCTCTTTCTGTCTTCCTTCTTCATCATTTCAGGTAGTAGTTTTTGGTTGGATAGTGCTGCACTGCAGGTCACAGGAGTTTGGGTCAAAGGTATAAGTAATATAGGTGATAGCTCTTTATTAAACTGTTTAGCTGTAAAAGACCTTGTAACTAGCTGAATTTACCTCCATTTTGCTCACTTTTAGCTGGTAGCTAGAAGTGTTGCAAAACTCTCTGTACTTTAGGTAAGATTTAATAAACAACCAAGTCTGAACACAAGAAAATTCATCTCCTTCATGTTCTTAATCCTGACTCTTGAGTGAAGACAGAAGAAAATGAAGACAAGCCGCTAATTAGGTGGTGCAGCAAACCCATTTACAGGTTTGATTTATTTGGCCCAAGAAGCTGACCCACAGGAGCGTTTGACCAAGGAGTGTTCTTGGTGGGCAGGTGGTTCTCACCACGTATTGGAGGCAGCCTAGGAGACATTCAGATTTTTTATTCTGAAAACATCTTGCAGCTCAGAGCAACGTCCCCTGCCACCCTTTTTCCCCACTGTGCCATAAGGGGCTGTGGAAGAGGGAAACTCTGCTCTGCTTCTGCCTGCTCAGCTTGGGAGGAGGAAGGAGCCATTGGAGAGTGCCAGCATCCCTGGCCAGATGTAGGCACTGCAAACTTGCCAGCTGGTATTCCCAGCCTGCTCTGAGCATCTGGATAAGGGTCCTTTAACTCACCTACTGCAACTTTACACCAGGCAGTCTTTTTCTGAAGAAAGGACACAGCCTGACAGCAGTGTGGTTACAAACCAAGGTGTCACTGTTGGCTTAGTTTAGAAACTGAGGCATGGGTAAATTAAAGCCTCCTGGGCTGGAGTGGGCAGCAGAACCTGGAGCACACACAGGGCTTCTCTCCTCCAGACCAGGCTGGAGATGTCACAAGGACAGCAGAGACACTCCTGCCTTGCTGGTGGTGGGTAAACCTGCTGCACAGACAGTCAAAGGGGGCTCATTAAAACAGTGAACCTGTGAGATTCCCCTCTGGGCTTCTCCTCTTCCCCTTGGGTAAATTGGTCCTGCTGCTGGATGCACGTGGGAGCTGAAGTAAGGCAGGGCCAGTGGTTCAGACAGTGCTATTTGAGATCCTAAACATGCCCTTGGATGCGTCTCCTCACACACACGGCACACAGACCCTTTTTGGCTGTACAAGAATGCATTTGCAGCAGATCACCTTATTGACGTGTCCATGTAGCCACAGTGATACATGGACAGTGCATTCTCCAGAGTCCCTGTCACACCTTCCCCTCCAGGATGGAGCTGACCATTTCTAACCAAGCCCCACAGCTGTGCTGTAGAGCAGGTAACACTGCTCCACTGAGCCCAGATCTGCACCTGAATAAACGGCATGAATATGGCTGTTAGACACATCTGTTGGGCAGAGACCAAAATCCATCAAATAAGCTGTTAAAGCAAAAACATCTTGTTCAACTCTGATATGACTCCTAAAATTCTGATATTTCTACTGTCTTTCAAAGAGTTCATATCCTCTGGTTATGCACAGAAGAAATCTGCAAGTGATTTCTACCACAGGCTACAACCAGCTCTAGACTAACCTTAGTTTCTTTTCAAGCTTTAATCAGTGAGGAGTGGAACCAATCGATCATGTGCAGACTTCTGGTAACATAATTAGTTAACAGACATCCTTTGTCTCCTTAAGCTCAAAAATGTTGCTCTTTCCAAGCCCTTAAATGGATAAAAAATTACATTATCTTTTGGGGTTGTTGTGGTGTTGGCATGTCAGATTTTTCAGAGAGCTTATCTTCAGCACCAGCACAACCTGCCACTTAAAATGAAACAGCAGGGGTATTTTATTTTCTCATGCTTGGTCTGAAATCAGAGGTGTTCTTAATTAATTTTTTGAAATGCTCTTTTAAAAGGCTATAAATTAATTAAAAAATGACAGGAGATGTGGTATATTACCAGTGCCAAGTATGATTCAGACAAACCATCACTAGAAAATGGCTCTGACAATTCAAAATCCCCAAAAAATCTATTATTAAAGCTGTTCGGGCTTTTTCTTCCTTTCTTTTTTCTTCCTTTCCCCCTGCCCCTCATCATCAGCCACAGTGCTAAACATAATCTCAGATCTAGCAAAGCACAAATTACTGGGGATGGCTCTATTGTGTTTTATTCTGCTCTCTGGCATTAGCAACTTCTTGGATACACTCACAAAGTAGGATGATTGCTGGGCAAACAATTTCTTCCAGCATAGCTGGTCTAAAGGAGTGTAGGAGTCTCCCCCCTTCTCTCTCTCCTATTTCTGTGTCCAGTTTGCAGACTGATGTAGAAAAGGAGTTGTTCCAGCCAGTCCAACATCTCATTGCTCTCAGCACCATCAGCCTGAGGTCTCATCCAGGTGAGTCTGGTAAAAGGCTGAAAGTTCTTCAAAAACTTTTGGAAATGTGGTTTCCAAAGGGCATTTTGGATGTTGTGGGGGGAAAAAAATCTCCTCAACACAAAAATGGAGAGGAAAAAGGAGTTTTAGCATAACACAAAGCAAATGTACAGTAATTACACGATTATAAACCACACCTGATTATAAGCTGCACTTCTGGGTACGGACCAAAATTTTAGTCAAAATGGTGCGGCTTATAATCATAAAATTACTGTACATTACTCTTTCAGTCTTTTCTTCAGGTTATTCTGCTCTGCAGACCCCTCTCATAATTCTGAGCCATGGAACTAATTTTTTTCAGACTATGCCTGAAAAAACAAGTCCATTTCCATCCTTCAAACTCCTCCTACCAATTTTCTTCTCTTTTGGCTGGCATCCTGCAAACAAGCTCCCACTGCTGCTCTTTCACAAACTCCCAGCTCTCTCTTCAGTTAAGCTCTTGCTAATAAACTGAAAAACAAGCAGGGATTGACAGGATGTGATCCCTGCTCAGCTATTCTGCAGTGGCTGGGTTTTAATTGCTCTGTGTCACCTTTTGCTTTCTATCCCCAGGCCAGAAGTCACAGCAGTTTTAATGCAGGGTGCTTTTCTTCTGCAGTATTTGCTGACCTCCTGGCAGAGGGTTTTTTTTTCCTCTGCCAGCACCTCCAGAAGCAAGAGGTGCCTTTTTTGTGTCCCCAGCCTGCAGAGCACATGGGGTACCCCCAGACCTGAGAAGGGCTCCCCTCATGGGCTTTGTGTCTCACATTTGGGTCTTTCTGAGGGAGCTTACCCCCACTTTTCATCACCTCAGTGTCACAGAGGTCTGGGGTTGCCTGGGCTGACCCAGGGAAGGTGAGTGCTCTCTCAGAGCGCTGCAAGTTGCTGCTCCTCACTGGCTGCATGTGTGGATTGTCCCATGGGGAATGGCAAGGAACAAGCTTAAGAGGGAATTAGGGGCTTCAAGTAGAAAAGGCATGGAAGAGGGGGTATCTCAAGAGTGGAGAAGAGGGATTGAGAACCCTGAGGGGAGAGAGCTGGAGGAGAGTGGCAGGCAGCAGTTCAGGTGGCTGCAGGATATGAAAATCCTCCCACTGCTCAGATTTGCCTAGCAGCTCTCGGTTGACAGCATTGCTGGTGCTCTGCCATACAGATGCAGCCTCCATCTGATGGGAAATAGAGGAGAAGGGGAGTGTGGGGACACATCCTGGGAGGGGAATGTACATCTCCACATCCTGGGGAGATCTGTGCCTGGTACCTTGAAAAGAGGTTGCATTGAAGGCACTGACTCCGTGTTTGTCCCTGTCTGCTCATGGTCCTGATCTGGTGTCTGCCACCTTCCAAGTGAGGGCTGTTTAGCAATCCCACAGTGCTTGGAAGTGAGTAGTCACCACTATCTGCATATTCTCTAATTATAAACACCAACAGTGAAGACTGCTTGCCATAGAAAAGTGATGGTGGAAATAAACTCTTAGCCCCTTTTGTTTTTTTTAATCTCTTGTCACAGCCGAGTTAAAATCTAGCTTTTGACCTACTTGCAAATCTCCAGCTCTTCTGAGAGAATATCAAATACGTAAGACCCCCTGTGAGTCTTCCATTCCAACACAGTGGTCCAAATCCCCCAGTGTTTCTGCCTCATGAGTAACAGGTTGTGTTATTAAAGTAGTACAAGGTCCTCTGAGAGACTGAATTGTCCCCATGCAAGATAAGAAAAAGTCCCAAATCACAGACGGAGGCAAGTGTCATTGGCAGCAATGGTGACAGTGAAGGGTGCTGACACCAGAGCCTGGGGCTGGTCTGCAAAGACAGCTGTGGGGAAGGTCTAAGAAAAAAGGAAAGGCAGCTGCTGGGAAAGGCAGGAGAAAATCTGAGATGTGTGACAAGGCCTGGGGTGCAGAGACGTCTGTGTCCTAGGGTGAGGAGGTGCAAAGTGGCAGCAGGAAAGGTTTGCAAGGGACCCTGGGCCAAGCACTGCAGCTCAGCACCAACAGGAGATCGCAGCAAGGGCTGATATGTGTGGCTCTGTGGAGGATGAAAACATCCCTGGGGTGTGCTGGAGAGGATTTGCACCCACAGTCTGTGTTTAGTCCTCTTGTCACTCTTCAGTTGTGGTTCACTGGAGCTAACAGTGCCTCCACCACAGCCCCTTCAGCTTCTCTTCTCTCCTTTCCCCTGCTCTGCTTTGCCTGGAGAGCTTTTCCTTCGTCTTGGAACATGTGGAACTGTTCTCTTTGCTCTGTCACTGACAGCCTCAGTGAAATCCATTCAGGCTATTGCCGGATCGTAGAAACTTGGGATTTTTGAGCTTTCTGTGCTTTCTGGCACACTGCAGAACACTGCTTTTGACCTGAGGGCTTGGAGAAGGGTTCCAAATTTGAATGATGGCATTAGAGTCACGGGTGTGTAGTTAAATAGAAGTGTGTGATTTCTCATGGTGAAATTTGAGGTTTTTGTAATATAGTAATAGGGATGGGACAAGATGGAAGTTTTTAGGTGTTGTCTCTCTTCTTCTTCCTTCTTCTTCATTATTTCAAGCAGTAGTTTTTGGTTGGATAGTTCGTGTAGGTCACAGTAGTTTGGTTATTGGGTCAAAAGTATAAATAATATGGGTGTTATTTCTTTAATAAACTGTTTAGCTTTAAAAGGCCTTGTAACTACCTGGATTCAGCTCCATTTTGCTCACTTTTAGCTGGTAGCTGGAAGTGTTGCAGAACTCTGTACTTTAGATAAGATTTAATAAACAACCAAGCCCGAGCACCAGAAAATTCATCTCCTTCGTGTTTTTTAATTCTGACTTTGAGTGAGGACAGAAGAAAATGAAGACAGGCCACTAATTAAATGGTGCAAAACACCACTCCATTATCCATACTCCAGGTACCTTTTCTGACCCTGCAGCATTTCCCAGCAGATCCAAGACCTGCAAGAGCCAAGGTCACCGACGAGCACTTTGTGATTTCCCTGGGAATGAGGGCAGGATCGAAGGTGTTTGGAGTGAGACTCCTCAGCTTCCATGCAGCACTATGTACACACTCAGTACTCAAGGCAAAGCTGTTGGGAGCTTAAAAAGAGCACCAATTCCCTCTTACCTCTTTCTCCCTTTCACAGGGCTGTGGTTTATTTGGCAGAGCAGGCAGGGGGTTGACAGGTCTCACCAGGTTTGGAAAACATGCCAAGAATTCTGCAAGAAGACTCCTGGCACACCCACTCTGCCCTGAAAGCACTCACCCATTGTGTAGTATTTTGTACCAAGGACGGAATTTGTGTCCTGCAGGTGAGAGCCCAGTCAATGGAGGGAGTAAAAGAGACACATCTCAATTAAGCCCATCAGAGCAACCTGATCTCCTCTCCAAAGCAGTCTCCATCTCTGGGAAGGGAGAGGAGCATCAAACACAGCTTAGCAGCCTGGGCACTGAAAGGAATCATCTTCAGACAAGTGTTCTTGCAGTCATGTTTGCACTGTGCTCCCCCAAGGTGCTGAAACAATCCAAAAGGCTGAAAAAACCCCTCTGTCATTCAGCAGTCAGCTTCAGCCCAGCATCCCTGTGCACCTCCTTGGAGTGCACCACTGATTGCAAAATGCTGTCAGGGAAGCTTTGAAACATGGCTGAATGTTTCTGTCAGAAGAATGAGGCAGGCTGAAATGCAAATCTAAACAAAAAAAAAAAAAAAAAAAAAAAAAAAAAAAAAAAAAAAAAAAAAAAAAAAAAAAAAAAAAAAAAAAAAAAAAAAAAAAAAAAA
>PYHW01009816.1:4545231-4580538 GCA_013186435.1 Turdus rufiventris | reverse complement strand
CAAAAAAACCCCAAACCACCCAGGAGGCTGAGAAAAACAGCCATTAATTAAATAGTTAAATATAATTAAAATAAGCTGGTCAGGAAAGTGGTTTGGAAAACATGGTTTTAACCCAGGAATGAGGTGAAAGGACAAAACGTGACCTGCTCGTGAAGAACTCCAGTGGCAGTGGGACTTATTTGTGGGCAGAAATCACAAGGCAGATGTTGGCAGCTCCCAAGAGGGAGGGAGTTTTATAAATACATCAAGATTTAGTGCTCAGATAACTGCATATTTCCAAGGGGTATCAGAATTCTGTCCTTTAGCATATACAGCAAGATAATCCAAACCATTTCTTACTTGTGGAAAACTGGTTAATTTTTGTCTTGCTTTATATTCTGACTGAGCATGAAAATACAATTCCTAGGGTGTTCATTTAAAAGAGTGGATTGAAATCGCAATTTTGTAGTAAGTTTAATTTTTGTTGCAACATTTCCTTACGGGGAAATACAGTTCCTAAGTACCACACCACCCCACAACGCATGTCTGTCAAAATAATGCTAAATAATCTTACTAAACAGGAAAAACTTTTGAACTTTGTAATCTAGTCTAAGGGAACCTTATCCATGCTTTCCATCTGTAAGATTTGCAGCAGTAAGTAATGTCATAATGACTTTGGCATCTATTGACATGGCAAATTTAGTAACAGTGAGCCTGCAAGATCTCTGTGTGCACTGCAGCTTTTTCTAGGAAATTGGCTCATTTGTCTTTCTCCATCTTCATGAAACAGGCAGGAAATACAAAAATTTGCTGGAATTTTTCTCTCTTCTGTCCAGGGAACCAGACCTCCAAGATGATAACCTCCAGCACCGAGCCAGTTTGAAGCACTTTGCAAAGCCCTTGCACAAAGGAACTGGTTAAGGTAACTGAGCTGGCCTTCACTTTGCCTTGTGTTTCAAAACCTTCTTATAAAAGGGGATAGAAACACAATGTGAATTCCTTAAGTTGTAAACCTATGTCACATCAAAGAAAGGAAAGAAATTTTAAAAGACCTTTCTGAGCTGGCCTGCTCTCTGCTACTGAAACTAGACTACAGTTAGACTATAATTGCTTTTTCATTTGAAATGTCACCATTTACATTGACTTTCCACTCATTATGTTCTGTGACTGTTCACAGTGCTCTGTGTGATAATGTGTCATGCAAAATATAAATCACAAAACAAAACAGTGACAAAACACAACAAATCCTCTTCTCCTGCTTTTACAGGGAGGCAGAGTAACTTTTTCATGTAGTGAAAATTACCCAGAAAAAAATACACAGTGCTCATTTCTAGCATTTAAGACAGCAGGAAGATTTTCTTTTAGGATTTAGCTTTATCTGACAACCAAGCTGGAAATATTGAATCCTCCTGAATTCTGACATCAAAAACTCAAGACTGGGTACCATTACCCTAGTCAAACACTAGTCTTGGTAACTGCTGAGGGAGTTTGACATTTCGTTCACCTGAAAGTGGTTCTGTAAAGTCACTGCCAATCTACAGGAGACTGAGCTCTGAGTTACAGTTTGAGACATTTTTCTCTTTCCTGTGAGAGGGTATGCACCCCCACTGGCCCATCCTCCCCTGTGATTTGTCTCTCTCCTTGTCTCCCTACAAACCAGCCTTGCAGAAGGATTTCTGCTCCTCCACCTGATGCTTCCTTTCATCCTCCTCTCAAGAGCCCTATTCCTGGCTGAGCACTGGGATTTCTCCTTGCCTGAAAATGCGGCTCAGGGAGCTGGCTGGCAGAGCTCCTGGTGGGATTCAGGCTGGATTATTCCTGCTGCTGCACTTGCCCACCAGCATGAGCAAAACTGATGGGATTCAATTGTCTCTACTTCCTATCCACAGCAAGGCCCTTCTCTGTATCTCTTTAATGCACAGCTCTTGAACACTCTTTATGATTGTAAGGCATTCAGTCCATTACCTGCAATTAAAAAAAAAAATTAAAAAATTAAAAAATGAGAAACTGCATTGCTGTGTTTTAATTGCTTAAACAGTTTCTCATCAGTCAGATCTGGACTTGATGCAACTCTTGCTCTGCTTGTGTGAGACTTTCCCACTCTACAGTGATTTCTTACCTTGATTATTTAATATACTCTTTTTTTACTTGTAATAGATTACATTATCCCAATCTGGGCATAAAAGACAAATGCTTTTCCTCACAGGTCCAATTAGCAGCCATGCTTGGCAGAGCAGACCTACCTTTGTCTGCAGGAATCTTAAAACAGTAGAGAAAGCGAAACTCCTCTCTGCGAAAAAGCTGAAAATTTGCCATGTTGAATTCAATCCCTCTCCCCATCTGCCAAGAAGAACTTAACAGGGATGTTTCTGAGTGCAGCTGGAAAAGGGTACCTGGCTGCCATTCATTGCTTTGATCCATGGGTTTGCAAAAGGAGGAGCTGCTGGATGTGGGAAATGTGAAGGGATTATCCAGCAGTGGCTCCAAGTTAGGAAATCAGTGGAAAGGGGCTGGTGTCTCCATCAGGAGACATCTCCCCCTGGCACTGCTTTGGCCTCTTCTCTCTAACAAGAGAAGCAGCTCTCATGGCAGTTTCTGTTAGAATGAACAAGATGCCAGAACAAGCCATAAAAGAGGTTGAAAGCAGTTTGCCTTGGAAAATAACCTCACTGGAATAGTGGAATTTGAGCCTTTTTAAGGACATGATGGTTTCTGTGACAGCCACACTTCTGTGTCACAACAGCAGCTGAGTTATGGCCACATCTGAAGCAACTGTGTTTGCACCACATCTGTTATAATCCCCAGCCTCTGAAATGAAACCTGATTGTTTGTTTTGCTTCTCTTTTTTCAGTGTGCCACTGACAGGTCAGCTAACACAACCCATGAGAGACAGAGTACTTTAATACAGTAAGGCCATTCTGATTGCTGCCACATCTCATTAATAACTCGTTGCCCTGCTATTGTGACTCCAATTTCACAGCTCCCATTTGCACTCCCTCTGGTTAATCACATCCATTTTTAGCGTGCTGATCTTAATTGGTCATTTATTATGGCTCTGTCTATTTGATGGACACTGATTTCATCTCACCACCAATGCCTTTACCCCACTGCCTCTCTGCCATCAACTGGCAAAACTAAAATCAATGAGAATTAAGATTGAAGCTGGTTTGGAAACACAGGCATTGCTCTAATTGATTCACTTTAACTGTTAATTGTCTCAGCTTCCCGAACCCAGTGCTTCCATGCATGGGTACCACCTTGAGGGATGCACAAGGTTGTGCCAGGCAGCTACTCCTGAGAGATCAGAGCTGCAGCCCCCATGATTGATCTCCAGCTCAGGAGCAGCAGAGAACTGCCTGGAACTGTGCCTGTCACCAGCTGAGCCTGCAAGAGGATGCCTGGAGAGAATAAGAAAGCAGCGAGCTGTGCTGCTGACCTTCCATGGGGAAACACAGCCTGTCCACACCAGAATCCAGGACTGTCATTTACTACAGCAAACGCACTTTGTGCCAGGAAAGAGGCCATGGGCAGCAGCCCAGAGGGCTCCAGGCTGTGCTACACCTGTAAGCATGAAAAGAATTGTCATGGCTGGGTGGGTACAGCTGTTGTGGTTTGATCATGAGAGGCTCTGTAGGGACAGGCAGTATCTTGTCTTGGCTGGAGTGATGTTGCTGGGGACAAGAATGTTATGTAAACAAATTTTGAGTCCCATACCCCTTCATGTGAGCTTTGCCCTCTGTCAAATACGTGGCTGGGAAATGACTACAAAATTTAGGTGTGATTTGCAAGACTGTCAGGTTTTGCTTGGTCTTCAATGCTGCAAGAGCCCAAATTACTAATGAATACCAGAATCATATCCATATATAAAAATAGCAATATCTAGGTGATGACACGAACTTGTTACTGGTAGATTATTCCCTGTGCCAAAAACAAAGGAACTGGGACCCATATTTACCATTGCAATATCCAGGCTTGAAACGTAAAGGAGAATGGATGTAGCAATAAAGGCTATTGGATTTTCCAAATCAGAGATGGAATTCAGTTAAATTACAGTTTCAGCTCCTTGCCCTTCCTGGAGATAGTCCACTGGGAAAACTAAAAAAAATCAGTACCTTCATCCCCATGCACAGAAAAATAGTTCCAACTAATGGTGAGCCTGCAAGACAGAGTGAAAATTCTGGGAAGCCAGGAGGAGGGGAACAAAGCACACCCACAATGAGATGAGCTGGTAATATTTCTCTCTCAATAGCATTTCCAGGACAGAGAGACTGAGCAGGCTGAGAGACTGACTCTTCTAATTCCCTGACCTCTGTCAGGGCATCAGAAATTTAATATCTTCCCCTCTGTACATCTTAAATTTTCATCTGAGCATTTTGCTGTTAGCATTTTTCCATGTTGACAGCTATATTTCTGGAACACTTCTAGCAGATACCTGAGCACTTTGGAAAAAACCCCCTGGCCACACAGCTCTTAAAATATGTCCAACTTCTCTAAGTAGTGGAATGGTTTGCTAACGTGGATAGTGAATTTCCTTAAAGAGCAGAGAAGGTGATAACAATAATAGGGGAAAAAATCTTGGAATGTGCCAAGGTCAGACCATAATGATCTGATGAAATCTGACCCTGGATAAGACATGGAAATATCAGGTATTATACCTGGGGCTAATCATTCTTATTATACCCTTCCTGTAGTTCTTCCTAAGAATGGAAAAAATGTGTGAACCTAGGTTACCTGACACTTAATTTCAAAGCATGCAGGGGAATCTGTAACAGCCTTCTCAAATGGCCTGATACATTACTGCTGTCAAAGGAAAAATTATAATGCACAGGGGGCATCCATGCATAGGGAAGGCTGTGCTCAGGGCTCAGGGGCTTTTGCAGCAGATATTTTTCAAATGCTCCTGGAGCAATTGGGAATGCAAGTTCTGTGGGAATGTATATTCTACAGAAAGCCAATTACATTTGCTTCCCACATCTTTTGGTCCCCCAGGAGCTGCCCTAAACTTCAGCAGTGTGAAGTTACAGCCAATGTCCCATCCTCCAGTCTGTCAGCGTCACGGTCACGCGCACCAGCGCAGCCCTGGTGCCTCCAGCACGAACTGGGCTTTTTTGTGCTCACCTGACTTGTTCCCATCATGGATAGAATGCAGCCAGGCAGTGGAAATCTGCTGAGATGGGTTCCAGGTGTGTTTCCCAGGAGGCAGCTCCTGCCCTCACACGCAGTGACCTGGCTGTGAGAGCATCAGGCCACCAGCAGCCTTGTGCCCCACTGATGGTGGCTGTGGGCACCACAGCCTTGCCGGAGCTGAGGAGGGAGGAACTGAGCTTCTCCCTTTGGCTGGGAGAAAGTGCTGGGCCCTCTGCAGCAGCCAGAGGGGTTGGATGACCTATGGCTGCCTGGTAAACATTCCTGCACATCATAGCCCATTTGCACACATTGGGCATGACTGTTTCCAATGAGATGCCATCTGGAATAAAGGCAACTTCAAGCATGTCTTTGAGCATTCAGACATGTTTAGAAAGCAGACAGGAGCGTGGAAGTTAACATTCAGATATTTCACAAGCTCATATACCTAGGAGCCAAATGCTCCAGCTAAACAGATTGTGCCCCATTAAATCAAAACAGCGCATTGACAAAAGCTTAGCCCACAAGTTGTCATCTAGGCCATGGTTACACAACAGTGTGTACAAAGGCTATGGATATTCTTCCTGCATTTTCAATAAAACATTAATACCTTCCTACCTTCCTCACCTAACCCCAGCCACACTTCAGGGAAATAGGGATTAGTTTCACAGGAGGACAAGCATTGCAACAAGATGCCATGCTCTCTGTCTGGAGTGGTCTTTTGCCCTGGGGTGCTTCTGGGCTCACACAGGGCATCAAATGTAGATGGGTTCCTTATCTACCTCTGAATAACCAAAAAAAAAAAAAAAAAAAAAAGAGAAAGAAACCATGATGATCTATCAGCTCCTTCAAAATTGGTATGTGAATGTGCTGGTTTTGGCTGGGGTGGAATTAACCTTCTCCTCCCTCAGTGGCAGGTGTGGGGCTGTGTTTTGGGTTTGTGCTGGGCACAGGGCTGATCATACATAGATGTTTTTGTTACTGAGAAAGGCTTGCACAGAGCCAAGGCCTTTTCTGCTTTTCATACTGGGCTTGCTGGTATGGGGGAGGTGCAGGGGAGGGTGAGAGGAGACACAGCCAGGAGAGGTGACCCCAGCTGACCAAAGGGATATTCCAGACCCTGTGACATCCTGCTCAGTGTATAAAGTGGAGGAAGGAGGAGGAAGGGCAGTACATTTGGAGCGATGGTGCTTCCCGAGATGGATCTTCCCAAG
This sequence comes from Turdus rufiventris, assembly GCA_013186435.1. Classification (NCBI taxonomy): domain Eukaryota; kingdom Metazoa; phylum Chordata; class Aves; order Passeriformes; family Turdidae; genus Turdus; species Turdus rufiventris. The sequence goes on along the minus strand of PYHW01009816.1, from coordinate 4,574,221 downwards.
TCACCATGATGTGTGATGGGGCCCTGCTCTCCTGGAGATGGTTGAACTCCTGCCTGCCCATTCCTTGTGTTGCTTTCCTTGTGTGCACAGCTTTCCCTATTAAACCATCTTTATCTCAACACATGGCTTTTCCAGATTTTATTCTTCTGATTCTCTCCCAGTCCTGCTGGTGCAGGAGGGAGTGTGGGGCTTGGCTGTTGGCTGGCGTTAAACCATGACAGTGAGCTAAAGTCAAAATCAATGAAGCAAATTCTCAGGTAGACTAAAGCCATTTTAAGTCACTATGGCAACAGAAAGGGCTTCATAATTACAGCAAATTATATTTATAGTCGCTTCGGGGAAATGTTCTTAGACCTCTCCTCTCTAGTTAATTGATGGACATTTAACTTCAAATATTGAACATCTTTGCAAAGACTACAATAGATCTTCCTTCTTTGTATACTCATAGCTGCCAACTAAGCTGACATCTAGTTTTCTTATTTTCTGGACCCTTAGATATTTTCCTATGCAGGTACATTTAAGCTTCGTGGGAATGGACTTGAGAGCTGCCTGGTGTTTACAGGCAGCAAAACATTGTTGTGATGCAAAAAAGGAAAAGGCGGCAGTATTCAGAGAAAAAGGCTAAAGAACATAAGCTTTTCAAAGATACCTTGCATGGCAGAGGAACATGGTGTATTTATCCAAATTTATAATGTGCTTTCTGCCAAGACATCTAAGCATTACATAATGGGTTTAAAACAAGAGCAGCGGCCTGGGACTGTCATTTAAAGCTACTTGGGTTTTGAAGGCTCAGCCTTACCCCGTCCCACTTTGGGGGAGATGAAGCAGTGCAGTGCACAGAGATGTAGAAGTGGCATTTAAAAATCAAGGAGCCACTTCTGAGTCATTCACAGCCAGATGCTGCCCCTGCTTTGCCAAAGCCAGGCTGGCTTGGTGCATTCAGCACCGAGTGGCCACCCCTCAAGCCCCTGACTCAGTAGAGGATGTCTGGCCCTCGTGAAGCAGTGCAGGGAAGAGACAGACGTGAACTGGGATATGTTCTCATGGGAGCACCAGAGGGAATTTCTTTGTCCTCCTTTCATACTCCAGGTGACTCCTCAGTTCTGCTTCTCCTCCTGGCTGGGGCAGGGGGAGGGCATGGGGAGGGCACAGGGCATTACAGGATGGGATTTGCTGTCCCCACAGCAGCTGGCCAGCCAAATACCTCTGCATCACTCATTTCCTTATCACTGGTCTCAGCAATCTGCCCTCTAGTAAAGCAAGCCCCAAGTCCAATCCCAAACAGAAACATTAGGCTTTTCTTTCCCAGTGAAAAATCCTTTCAACATTTGCATCTCCTGAAGGCTCCTGCCAGCATGACTTCTGCCCACCCGTGCCTTCAAGGCAATTGAAAGAATTTGTGCAGGAGGGTGAATTGATCCTCCAGAAATGATACTGAAACATTGTTTTTCCTTTCCACTTCATGATTAAATTAAGCATTGCAGCATTAGCATTTCCTGCATGGTGGATATTGTCTGTCCATCCCTAATTAAAATGCACTTCCTCAAATGGGATGTACTCACTGTGTAAGCTAACTAAGTGGCCCATCATTTTCATTATGTACTCTATTACACATTTACTAGACATAGGTGTATCTAATTATATGTAGTTCCTGCTAGGCTCCTGACCCTCTGAAGTTGTTATCAGCATTGATAACATCATTGATATATCAGCACTGATACTCATCACATAGCCAGGTTGGAAATATTTTAGCACCTGGTCTTTGTGCTCTGTCCTAAACCCATTCTCACACCAAAGCCTTAAAGGCTGCAGCATCTCCCTCAGCTCAGCCAGCAGACCACAGCCCATTTGAATTTTGGGATTCAGGGGCCAAATGCCTTCCAGAAGCTTAAGCAGAAAAACATTAGAGTTGAAAAAACTGCCTAAATAATAAAAGAAAAAAGTAATGAGCTTTTTTGCCAGGTGTAGGTGCCTCTCCAAGCTGCCACAGCTGAGTGCAAAGACTCTGAGTACTCGCTGTGGCTTTTGCCACAGTAATAAAATAATTTTGTGGTGTTAATAAAAACTTTCTATGAGAGTAGAGGTTTTTCAGGCGATAAGGAACAGCCCTGGAGGAATCTCTCTGTTCACAGGTGGAGATGGAGCTTACTTTTCTTCCTTCCTCCTTGGCTTTCCTAGGAGCTTGTGATTCTGGGGTCACAGAATCACGGAAGGGTTTGAGTCAGAGGGGAACTTTTAAACGCCATTCAGTCCAACCCCTGCAATGTGCAGGAATGTCTTCAACTCCACGAGTGTTCTGGCAGGAGTGTTCCCAGGAGCTTGCTGCAGGAAAGGTTCCAGCTTTGTCCTGCGATGCTTGAAATCACATTGAGAAGGGTTTTTCTCTCTCTTAATTTTTTTCAGAAATTAATTTGCCTAGAACCAAGGGAAATAGTAACATGTAATATGGTGAGCCCCCAGGATGTGGAGGGGCCTTGGGAAATGGGCTCGTATTGGGTTTAAATTTCAGCACTTCCTTGTGTCCTCTTTAAAAGTCAGCGCTGCATTTCAGCCCTGCTCTCTTCTGCTTCCCACCTTGCAGGGCAGCCCTGCTGATGGCAGTGTCCTGTCCTGGCATGTGCTGTGTGACCTGGGCCACCCCAAGGCACCCTGAGGACAGTTTGCCCCATAATTGCCACCCCTCTCACACTGCCCCAGGAGCCTTGTCATGCTGGGAGAGTTCCATGGACCTTCTCTCTAGAGAAGGAAAAAGTTGTTTGGGACCACAATCAAAAATGGAGAGCTAACACAGAGGAAGGAATCAAAGTTCCACATCTGTTCTGCTGTGAACACTAAATCAGTTTTAATATAAAGCATCAGTCACAGCCAAGCCCTGCTACATAAAACATCTGCATACACCAACAATTCTTCAATCTTAATGAAGTCTTGCACAGAAAAGCTGCTCCCCTTCTGCCCAGCCAAGAGCAGGGATGTGGAGATGAACTTTAGATGGCAAGCCCCAGTAAACTGGATTTTTGTACAGTCATCCTGCATCAGGCAGGTACACGGCTGTAGCTATCCCTGCAGATTTAGAAAGCCTGGAGAAAGTCCATGGATCCCAACACAGATACTACTTCTCCCCCTGAGTATATCCCTGAATAATATTCTTTCTTGAATACTATTACAGTTGTGCCAAAGACGCAGAGTTAGGGGCTAAAATCCACTTTGTGCTTGGTGCTATCCAGATATAGCAGAGATGGACCTTGCCTCAAAGAGACTGGGTCATTTGAGGTACTTCTGTAGCAGGATGCTGCCCAAGTAGAGCCAGTTCAGAAGGGCTGTAATTCATGTTAAAACAAAATATTCAGGGTTTCCTAGAGGGCACTCATATTCTGGGGCTGAAGGACTCAGGAACAGAATCCATAAAGAGGAAGCCAATGTTTTCTTACTTCTCCACTGCTCTTGCTTGTGACACCTGCTGCATCTCCATCCCTCTGTCAGGGATCTTCCAGGAGCAGTGCTGGGGAGTCAGTGCAGTGGGAAGCTCTTTTCCACCAAGATGAAAGGTGTTGATGGGTCTTTATCACAATGAAACGGTGTTTTCTGCCTTCTTTATCATGGATAATGATTGCACAGTAAAGTTCTGTGGCAGGAAAGAACCTCTTTTGATCAGCCAGCTAAACTTCTTGGAAATGGCACTCGGACACAAGGACTTCTCTGTGACTTTTTTTTTTTTAAGGGCATCTCAGAATGGCACTGCTTTTATGAGGAACATTTTTTTCTCAATTGTAACTTCTCTTTTCATCAGCCCTGAAGTACTAAGGCAGCTGGACTAAATGCTCATCGTAGATCCCTTCCCACTGAAATCTCTTATTCTTCTCTTCTCTTCTCTTCTCTTCTCTTCTCTTCTCTTCTCTTCTCTTCTCTTCTCTTCTCTTCTCTTCTCTTCTCTTCTCTTCTCTTTCTCTTCTCTTCTCTTCTCTTCTCTTCTCTTCTCTTCTCTTCTCTTCTCTTCTCTTCTCTTCTCTTCTCTTCTCTTCTCTTCTCTTTGCAGTGATAAGACTTTTCAGAAAGGAGAAATATGTCTGCTGCAAACATCCAGCCATGGCTCCTAGTTAGCACCTCACAGGCATCTGCAAGAATGGTAATTTTTCTATTGTGAAGAAACTGGGTTTATATGACCTTTTCTGAGGAAAAAGTGAGCATTAAATAATCGTGATGAGGAATGTTTGCAGCATGGTCAGGTCTGAAATGAGCAGAGCAGAGCAGAGCGGTGTGGGAGCCATGGCAAGTGAGTCTCTTCCATCAGTTTGAAACAGAGAAAAGAAGGAAGAGGGAATAGGCAGCCCTGGATTCTCTCTGAGCTAAAGGAGTTATTGGTTCAGGTAGTGTGATGGCCTAAATTAAAGAGATTATTCACCCTTCCTAGTTGTTTTGAAGTATCTTTGGGGACTTTGATGCTTTTTTAAAAACCAGATTACCAGCTGTGCATCTCAGGGAGCTGGGTGAGCTGGAAGATGAATGTTGTTGAGAGATTAATGCACCAGCTGGAATGAACTCAGTGCAGAGAGGAGAAATAAAATCTCCAGCCATGTATACTGCACAGAAAACAGCATCACATCCCTTCAGGCACACTCACACCTTCAATGGGCACATTTTGTAAAGCTCACTCAGGTGGAAAAAATTAATATTTCTTTTGTTCTCCACCCAAAGTCACAGTGACAAACTGAATTATCAGGCAGCAGGTGAAAAATCACTTTGATTCTTTTTCTGCCTTTGCTTTTGAAACCACCTGTTTCAAAACAATTGAAATTGTTCCCACTGGCCTGTGAGGAGCTTTAATGCTCCATCTGCCCTGAAAGAATGTGGCCTCTCTTCCTGTCAAAAGAAGCTGAGTGCATCTTCCCAAACGCAGCCCTTAACCACACTGCCATGGGGTAAAACAGAACTAGGAAATCTCTAGGGAAAAATTTTTAAAAAGATTGCTGTTTGAATACTGGTGAATCACTAAGGTTAATTATAATGCCTTTGTGCAGTGTTTTGGAAGGTACCAGAACACAACAAGCTATGACACTAAGCTTTTTACACAGCAACACCATGTAATTGTTCAGAAAAGACACAGTGCCAGGCTGTTCCACAAGAAGCTGCCCTTTTATTTAGCAATTGCTTTCAAAAGCAGTATTTTCTCTACTACTAAGATCAACAGCTAATTTCTCCTGGCCCTCTTTGTCAGGATTGATGGGGCCAGGAAATATTTCTGTCAGTCTTCTCTCACCCAGTGTCTCACAAAGTCACTTCTTTTCTCCAGTAGTGATTTATTTAGAGGGTGATCAGTTAAAAAAAAAAAAAAAAAGTAAAAACCAACCATAACCCCACTCCATACACCACCACCCCTCCCAAAAAAAATTCAGGGCAAAGAAGGACTCTCCAATTCTTAACTATGATCCACGACTGACCTTAGGTAAAGTGGAATGAAAGAGGAAAAAATACCACCCTGTTCTGTTCCAGCAGGGCTTGCTATTAAACTAGTGTGGAAATCAGGTTTCATAGTCTAAAAAAAAAAAAAAAAAAAAGAACACCACCCTCTATCTGCCATTCTGGAGTTGACTTTGCAGTTTTATTTGCAGCCAACTTCAGACTAAAAGGACTAAAAGTTCAGATGCTGGACTGGATGGCACGAGGTTTGAGGCTGTGATTTTAGGCTGCTTTTAAGAGAGTGTGGATGCTGAACTTGGGGGCAATGCAGCTGGACCATGCCTGCTCTGTCAGGATCCTTTCTTCTCAGACACTGGCACTGCTCCTTGCTTGTGCTTCATCTTGCCCCAAAGGCAGGCAGCTGGCACAGCAATCCTGGTCCCCTTCACCTGGGGAACAGCTCAGGCTGGGCTAAGTGTGGCCACCCAGACAGGCTGCCCTTCCCCAGCAGAGAAGGAGCAATGTCACTGAAGTAGCCAGGAACTGGCAGTGCTGTTTTTATACCCGACCTTCCAACCAAGAAGGGCAAGTTGGGAGCAACATATTTCCATAAATTCTGACAGCACTGAATATATTGAAGGAATTGCACAGTATTCATGCCTTCTGTCAGCTGGGAAAGGGATTGAATTCATGCAACAAATTATTCAGAAGAAATTGTTTGCCAGACTCTCATTACGAGCTCCACAGAACAGAGGAGCTGATACATCAGATACAATTAACTTCATGTTATAAAACCCTTTTGGGATGTAGACACTAGACCCTGCCAGCCCTACTGTACTGTCAGGGCCTGGCTGCTCATGATTTTTACAGGAACCTGTATCTATTCCTTCTGTGTGTGTCTGCAGGGAGCAAAACCCTTTAAAACCTGGGAGGTATTGTCCACTCTGTGTCTGAGGAACAGAGCAACACCCCAGACCATTGCCAGCAGAATCCAAATGTGGCATTTGAGAATGACTAAGCATTCCTCAAAGCAGCCAGATATCAAACTCCCAAGCATTACCACTAAAAAGGATTTTCGATTGTGCTGCAGCCAGCAGGATTTTGCTGAAGGCAAAGCTGGACCAGCACCTGTCTGCTTTTTGAATCAGATCCCCAACTACAAGGTCTTTGCTCAGCGCAGTTAATAAATCTCCTCAGGACAAGACACCTGCATTCTGCTCACCACAACACAGGGTCTGTGGCCAGAGCACCAGTCCAACCTGTGGGGTGAAGAAAGTGCAATTGGTTCACAAAAATGGGAAAGCAGCAAAGCAGATTCAGCTGACACCAAAATGTCCTATAGAGTCTATGCTCTTTCACCAGATTGCTCACAGCAGCTCAGAAAATATTACTCTTGTCTTTTGTAATGCACTCTGTTGGACTTTTAATGCTAATTTATATTCTTGTCAACTTCTATTTTTTAGTCATTTCCCAGCTAAACTTCATTGGCCAATGTGAAATGTATTTTTAACTTGCAGGGGCCTCAGTAAAAACAAAAATAGCAATGGAAATCGTTTCATTTTCTTAACAGCCAGGGAAATAAACATCAATTAGTTGCACCACTCTGCACAGAAGCAATGGGAGAATAAAGAGAAATGAGTCCTGCTGCTGAGTGGAAAGCATTTCTTGAAGCAATTTGAAGGTGAAGTTCATCCTAAGTGCTCAGAGGCCAACACTGTGTGTTCCTAAGGAAAATGTATGTTGGGCTTTTTCAGTATCTATTGCTATCATTTATACAGAAAGAAGTTTTTAGTACTTTTAAGGTAAATGCTGATTTTAGAGTCATTCCGTTTAATTAACGGAACCCAAAATGATGTTTGCATTAACAAGTAGCAAAAGAGAGATTCAAATCCCTGCCATCATTCCCTGAACTCTCACACAAAGGGCACTTAATAACATATCACTTCCTGAGACAGAAAAGAAAAGAGCATTAAAGGAAAGAAAACAGAGAGACATCCTGCTGAGATAAGCATCATTCCTCCCCGACTTGCTTTCTTCTTTCTAGAGCAGCAGCTCTGATGGTGACCATTAGAATAACCCACAGAGGTGCTTTAGTTGCCCAGCCTGTTAACAGCAGGGATCAGATTTGCCTCACATCTAAACACATGGCAAAGAGGGGCAAATGCTCTGCAAAACACTATTTCAAACTGCTGGTAATACACAGCCATCATTTTGTGCTGCCAGTGCAGGGCTGGTTCAAGAAATAGCTGAGATTTTGGCTGTGATGTACCTGCTCCCAACAGCCTTAGGAAAAGAAAGGTTCCAAAAGGTATCACTGTGTTCTCTCAAATGTCAGAAGTGCCCAACATAAGCAACTCACATCCAAATTAGAAGTGTAGGGCCAAGCTAAAGTAAGGAGCAGGTCAGGGTGCATCCCCAAGCTCTAATGTGATTTTGAAATAACATTAAAAGCATCTAGTCATGCAGCTTTTACACATGCAAACTTGTGATCACAGAAGGAAAAAGACCACACAATTGTCAAATTTGAATTACTCACACCAAGTGAAAGCAAGGCAAGGAACAGTCTCCCTATATTGGACAGGCTGAATAAGCAACTGGGGTTTTAATTTGTCTCTGGGACCAAAGTTCTCTTGCAAAGGAGCTCCTGTGGTTGTGCATGTGGGCTGCTGCATGTTTGAGCAGACATTGAAAAGAAGGCAGAGGTGGAAGCACTGAAATCCACATCAAGAGTTTTGGAGCAGGGTCAAAGTGAATGAAAAGGAAAAAGAGAAAGGCTCTGTGATTGCTGAAGAAGTTGAGAGTAGAGAATGTCAAGAATTAAGTTTTCCTCCTAAATCTCACTGAGATGCCCTTTTCCCTGAGGAAAGTCACTGTGATAGTTTTAAAGAGAGATGAGAGGGCAGGGCCATGGAAAATCAGTGACAGGCAAGGAGATGCTTGGTGCTGGCAGCTGTTTCCTGGGCCTCCTCCTCTCATGATGGCTCAGCTAAATTTAAATTGAGTATAAGTCTGTACCAGGGTCAGGCAAATGTGCAAGGGAACAGATCCCACCATCCTCTCAGAGGTGCCCGGTGTCAGGCACACATTTGCTTTAACATCTGCAGAAGTCTTAACTGGCACTGCTAATTGAATCTGAAGGGTTTTGAGGGGGTTTTTTTAATTCAACTAAGATTAGCACAGAGATTTGCAGGAGAAAGCTGTTGCTTGGCCTTAACAAGTGGGAGGTGCTGTAAGAACTGGAGTGCAGGTGAAACAGTGACTGGTGAGTTAGTGGGTGTCCTTGCAGGATTTGAGGTCCAGAATTTGGCTCCTCAAATGTTTGTAATTCACTGTGTGGAGTCTCTATCCACATCTGCTTCAATCTGCCCATCAGGTTTGTGCCTTGCTACAATTAAAGTGGAAGTTTTAAACCATCATTCAAACAGGCTTTGCAGCCAAGCCCAACCTGCCCTAGGGGAAATAACCACGGGAGATGGGATGTGTAGGGATTTTTGCCCAGGATGAATTGTGGCTCAATAAATGCATAATAGGAAAAAAAACATTAAAGGAAAATGTTTGCCACTGTAAAAATCAAATACCCATGATTTAGCAGGTAACAGATTTAATGCTGCCTGTGTGAACGTTATTGTACTCTCCCCCACCCCACAAGAGTGGTTGCAATGCCATAAACTGCTTTTTTTTTCCTACAGTGCTTATGTCTCTCTTATGGAGGAAATTTGATTTTCTAACTGCATAATCTTTAACTATAATATATTGTTAATGTGAATTCCTTCTAAGCAGCCTGGATGGCAAATGCTGAGGATTTGAAAGTGACTGTGTAATGTTATTTGGGATGCTTGAACTGCAAAGGTTTGCGTGCTGTTTAATTTCCTCTGCATGTAGCAGAACACAGTAAGAAGTATTTGCAGTACAGAGTACAGAGTGTTATAAAGAGAGAGAGAGGGGACTAATTCTAGACTGGGGTCTGTTTAAATCAGTGCCCTCAGGAAGGGAATCTGCGAGGAGAAGCCAAAACATGGCACTGCATCAGGATATTCCATGCCCACTGCAGGAGGGGTGAGGAGGGTCTGGCAGCTGGCAGAGGGGCAGTGCCAGTGCAGGCAGCTGCTTCCCTCTCCTGCTCCAAGCCCTGGGAGCACCTGTGCTCCCAAGCCACCAGCACTGGGAGAGGTGGGGGATGTCCAGGTCGATATATTGGAGCACTGAATAAAGAGGAAATAGAAACTGTTTGAGGGTTCCTAAAGCTGAAGTTAAAGAATGGCAGCAGAGGCAGGCACAGTCACGAATCTCTCTTTGGACTGGACCAAAGCTCTTAAATCCAAAGTAGTCCTTCCACATGGGGTGTACTATAAATATCCACTAATTGCCTTTAACATGAAAGAACGGGAACTTGTGGTGATCCACCTGCAAAAGCAAAGAATCCTGTTTGGCTCTGTGGAAAAAGCAGCTGGGAAATGCAGAGGAAGGGAAGCTGGGGCTGCTGCCACTCCCTGCTGTGCGCCTTCCACCCAGCACTGTGAAGTTCCAGGCTGGACTGCCTCGTCAGGAGTAGGGCAGGTCCAAGGAGGGCAAATCCTTCAGGTCCTGCTTCTAACTGGAGCTGTTTGATGCTAAACTGAAAAGAAAAAAAATTGTGTTAAAAGGAAGACCAAATGACCCCACCACCCTTCTGCCAGAGGAGGCAGAGCTATGGAATATTTTTAGGTTTTTGAAATTTAATGGTTTGCACTTCATGATTTCCTGTGGAGAAGACAGTGGAATGGGGGAAAAAATCTTCCTTAGGCTTTCATTCCCCTGTGTCATAGCAAGGCTCTTCCCATCCTTTGCATCATAGAATGCAGAATAATGTAGGTTGGCTTGGAGGAGTTCAAGTCTGACTCCCTGCTCGGAGCAGGTCCAATTACATGGGTTTGCTGAGGGCCATGTTCAGCTGAGGTTTGAGTATCTGCAGGGATGGCAATCCCACAGTCACTCTGGTGCCTGTTCCAGCACGTGCTGTGAAAAATCCATTGCCCTATTAAGTGGAGAGTCACAGAAATAAAGATTTTCGACCATGGCAATTTCCCATAAAAATACTGAATCCATATTTTCTCCCATGATGTCAGAATATTAAAAACAAAATCAAGAAATAATAGCAGATGCAATAAAATATTCCAAAATTAAGCAGGAAACATTTTCACGGTGTGTTTTTTGTCAGAACCATGCAGTTCTTACCAGGTTTTTTCCAGCTTTGACAGAAAGGCGTGTTCTTAGAGTTTGTTGCCTGGTCTAAATCTTTCCAATTAGCTCTAACTAGGACTTTGGATAAAGTTACTGTGTGATGGGGTCCTGGTATACATCCCAGAGTCATTCTCCTGGACTGGGCTCTGGAATTAGAGCTGGTGATGCCATCTTTGATTCTTTAACCCCTGTACTGGCTCCTCTGCCACTGGAAAGTCTCTGACCCAAACAGGCTGCTCTGGGAATCCCAGAATTGGGAGATTGCTCCATGCCCTGTGGCTTTCTTTGTTTTGGCAGGCACACTTTTATGTGCAGTGCTGCTGTTCACAGCTCAATATGTTCGTCTGGCATTGCTCTCTTCTTGCATTGTTACACACTTTGATTTTAGTGACTGGATGAAGTTTTCTGTTTTGCTTCCATTGTTTCCAGGTCTTTCAAAGGGTCTTGGTATTGATTAAAAGATGGGTAAACTACTTCAAAGGCTTCTTAAAGACCTAAGCATGGGTTTTAAGCACTCATCTCACATCAGCACTGGTGGAAGGCTGAGGGGAAGGAAGATGCCTCCCCTGGACGCTTTGCAGGGTGTTCCTGAATGGAAATGGTTTTTTGATCACAGGAAGAGCAAATCACAATGTCAAGGACTCTGCCCTTCCTTTGGTTACTGATGCAAGCCTGCCCAAAGGTTCTCTAGTGCAGGGCAGAAGTATATATACCATATAAATACCACCATAAAAGCAGCACCATACACATTGTACATCTCACCATTTATCTCCTTCTATTTTGGCAAGATTTAATGCAGCAAGATGTCATCTGGAAGAACTCACAGGAAGGGCAGCCTGAGAACTGCTTTTAGAGGCAGGATAAATCTACCAGCCCTCTGCATTCAAAACTTCTGAGCCTTGCCCCTGAAAGCTGGGTTATTTAAAACCTTACACAGATAGAGTCCTTCTGTTCTGCCTCCTGGCACTCATTTCACAGTTTCAAGCCTTTTCACTCCATTTCATTAAAGAAGAGGGGAAAGGAGGAGAAGGAGAAAGTGAAGGAGAAGTGAGAAGGAGAATAGCACAAGCTGAGATCCTGGTCCTGCACAGAATCAATTTATTTCTGCACGTGAATATGTGTACACGCTTGTGTGTATACATGCACATCTATAAACAAATACAAATACATATTTGTACATAAATATAGGTACATAAATACATATTTATATAGACAAATAAATATAGGTAAGTATAAATAAAAACACACACACAGATAAATATATATACACACATATGACTTATTTCCAAGAACAACTGTCCTTTTTTAATGCTGGTCTGTTTCCACAGAGCAGCTCCTGTACAATTTCAGCACCTGACTTTCTGAGCACAGATGTCTGCTTTATAGATGAAGGAGCTGGCTCAACCACAGGTTTTGTCCTGAAGCTGAAAATAAACCTACTTTTTCCAAGTTGCCTCCCAGGGCATTTTTCTGCTACTCAGCTCTGCCTCCTGGTGTGCTCTTGCTCTGACTTGAATGAACACAATGACACCAAAATTCCTGTAGGTGTGAAATAGCCACGCTGAGGGCTATCAGCCCTAGGGCTCTTGTTTAGATAGAGACACAGCAGCAAATAGATCAAGTTTTCCCATCTTTTCTTCTTCCTGGCATTGGCATTTGGTCAGGACACAGCATCCCAGACCATTCCTATGTACAAGTGTAGTAGAAATACGATGCACATCTTTTACTCACGTGGATTTTTTTACCAACAATAAAAAGAATGTATGACTCAGTGGCTTTACCATTTATTATTGCAGTTGTTGGGGTTTTTTTTCCTAATGTATGAAAAATAAGTGATCTATTCAGGTGAGTTGGCCTTTAATGGCTTTCAGCATTTATTGGACACAAGGAGGGAAAGAGCTCACAACTGCCAGATTCAGCTGCTCATGCCACAGGTAACCAGGGAAGCTGCAGGTCATCTCCTATTAAACATTTATGTGGCTACACAAATGAGAAGAGCACAAAGCAGCAGAATCCAGAGTATCTCTAGGAATACCAGTCATGCAGTAGCTATCCTGTATTAATAACATGATTTACACCTGAGGTCTGGCCTGACCTGGTCTGACTGAGTGTGGGGGTGTAGCTGAGAAGGGGCTTCTGTCCCAGCTCAGGAGGTGCAAAAGTGGCTCCAGAGAGGCTCCTAGATGGTCTGACAGGGAAGTTTCCTCAACATGAGAATGGCTTCATGGAGTCTCTGGCCCCTGACCCACAGCTGGGCTGGTGCCAACCCCAGATCATGCCTTTGCCTGTGTCTTGGCAGCCTCCGTGGCTGGCAGTCTCCATCTCTGTGGAGATCTGGGGCTTGGCTATGCCACCCTCCCAGGAAGATGCCAAACTAATCATCCCAAATGTAAGAGCTGGCACCTTGGGCAGCTCCTGTTGTCAGAAGAGGCATTTCTGCCCAGGGGCTAAATGGGCAGAGACAGTGGAGAGCACACAGGACCCTGGCAAAAATTAGTTTGAGGCTGTGTAAAAAGGGAGGGAAAAGCCGTTTTTAAACCAGACACATTTCTGTTGCTCTCCCATTCTTCAACACTCACAAGCATCCAGACATGGCTGTCCAGGGTTCCTTGTGGAGACACAGAAGATTAGAAACAACAGATTCCAAGTGTCCTGATAGCACCCATGACTCTGTGACTGTTACTTTTACAACCCAACCCAGACCTTAGTTGGCTTCAGCAGTCGAGGGAGAAGTCACAGCACTGGTGTTCCAGCACCAATGTGCACCCAGAGATCCTCAGCACCTGCTGCCAGTTCCCAGGAATGATCTGTGCTCCATTCTGGATGGCACAGCTGCTCTCTTGACTTGCTGCATATCTGCCATTCCTTGACTTGTGCCCTGCTGCTTCTTCTAGCACTTCCACATATGTGCTCTTCTGCAAGAAACTGTTCAGTTCCCTTTGCAAATCCCTTCAGGCCTGGAAGGTTTTATTTACTAGGACAGCTCTCCTCCTATTAAAAAATAAAAAAAACCAAACCCAAGAGAGTCAGTTAAATTAATGCATGAATCCAACTGACCTGCAGAAATTTGTATGAATGATGATTCTACAGACTGTCACCAGCCAGCTCCTCTCCTTGCTGGTGTCTGTTGCACACCTGGAGGCAAATTTCTGAGTCATAGGCAGAGCAAACAAGACTTCTGCACTGGCCGTGAGGGATGAGAACAATTTATTGTTCCTTTGTGGAGCTGATGTGCTCTTTGTCACTTCAGGGTTGCCATGGACATCCAGCTCCTGGGCTTGTACAGGTCGCTGGCTCAGGGGACAATCCAGGCTTCTCTTGGTTTTTCTCTGTGCTGTCGTCTGCTGTAGGAACAGTGCTGGGAGAAAGCAGAAGATGAAGAACTCCCAGATGAGATTAAGAACTCCCAGCATCACTCCCAAGGTGTCTGTTGTGAACTTTGAAGCCCTGCACTGTGCAGGGAGCTGCTGGCTCACACAGCACTAGGGGACGCACAGCCCCTCTGCCTGTCCCTGGCTCTTCTTCTCTCCACAGAACTGATTAGGGACATAGTCTCATTCCTAATCTCCTTTCAGGTCCAAACATTAGATCTGCCCTGACAAAGATTTGGTTGGCCTCAGTTTTTACTGATTTTTTTTCTCCAATCTATCTCTCTTTTTTTAAGAAAAGACAAGCAAAATCAGGTTCTTAGGAGGGAAAACTGTGCCCAGAAGGCAAAATGCTTCAATAAGAGAAAAAAGGGAGAGAAAAATACTGTTCTCTTTAGCCTGGCAGCAGCCAGGAAGAGCTGCAAGTCTCTTGGGAGGTCTTGTTACTGAAGATCAAAGAGGCTCACAGAAGAATTGCCTGGTTTGGAAAAAATCTCCAGAAAGCTCTTAGCTCCATCCACAAGCCACTTCCCATCCAGCAACTTAGCCAGTTAAATATCTTGTGAGCCTCCTTCAAAGCAGTGATCTAAAAACTGCAGAGTGTAAAGTGGGATTTTATGGCCCCATGTATATTCACAAATATGTTTATGCCCTGAGCAGTTTGTAATTCCGAGGGCTCTTGCAAGGCAGGGACAGAAGCATCCAGGGAAACAACGGAGTAGGCTGGGAGCATCCAGAGATTTACTCACACATGAGCAATACCAACCTGAGCCAAGAGTCATCAAGCAGAACGACCCCATAACAAGGATGTTCATCAAGAGAAAGAGCACATAGACCTGGCCACTATTGCAGAGCGAGTTAAGGCAAGATTTGCCCAGCACAGAGGTGCTTATTTCTTTTTCAGCATAATTCTGCAATAAAAAGCTCTCTTTCCCCAAGGCATTAGTGGCAGATGACAAGCCATAAGCATAATTGCACAGCTAAGATATTGCTCTTGCTGCAGCTAATGGTTTCTTTCCTCAATATAAATGATACAGGCAAGAATGTTTGCACTTGGTCCTTCAAGTACTCTGAAAATCGGAAAAGACTGAAGCGTTTCCTGAGCTCAAAATAGAGTAATGTATTCACAAATTATATTCAGAGAATTGGTACTTTATTCTGAATGAGGCAACAAATAGAAGGCAGACCAAGTACCCACCAGCCTGATCAAGTGCTCAGCAGAAAGTGCTTCTGACTGTATTTGTAATGCATGGCAGTCACTACATCGCTACAGTCAAAATATTTGACTTTGTTTGTAGATGTCAAAAACATTGCTGAAATTTATCTTTCCCAAGTGACTGTGCTTCTTCCAAGCAAAGATAAACAAATGCTTCTCGCAGTGTTCTCAGCTCTCCAAGTGCTTCAGGTTGTCTCAACTCATCACAATACCAAAAGTCACTTTGAGACAGCAGGAGACTCCTGGGGAAAGTTCTCAGAAAAATACTGTCAGCATGCCATGCTGCCCTTCTCCACCTGACAGCCAGACCCATAAATGAGATGCAGCTCACTGCAGCTTGTACCTGGGTAGGAGCTGTGACTCTTGGCTTGGAGAGCTGCTAAATGACCCAAGGCACACACAGGGGACAGCTTTGCTGCCTCAGGGAAGGCGTGCCTCGCACTGGGATGTTCCACAGGCTGCTGCCCCCTTGCACCTGAGTTGTTGGAACCTGCAGCCTGGGAGTTTTAAACTTTCTGTGCTTTCTGACACTAACCCTCAAAAGAGCACTGCTTTTGACTTGAGGCCTTGGAGAATGCTTCCAAATTGGAGTGATGGAGTTAGAATCACAGGTGTGTACTTATAATAGAAGTGTGCAATTTCACATGGTGAAGAGGTGAAGAATTTGGGGTTTTTTAAATATAGTAATAGGTATGGGACAAGATGGAGGTTCTTGGGAGTTGTGTCTTTCTTCCTTCTTGTTCCTTCTTCTTCGTGATTTCAGGCAGGAGATTTTGGATTGGATAGAAAATCCCGCAGTGTGGGTTACAGGTGTTTGGTTATTGGGTCAAAATATAAATAATATAGATGTTAGCTCTTAATTGGATACTTAGCCTTTAAAAGACCTTGTAACTAGCTAGATACACCTCCATTTTCTCACTTTTAGCTTGATAGCTAGAAGTGTTGAAAACCTCTCTTTAGATAAGATTTAATAAACAACCAAGTCTGAAAAAGAAATCCATCTCATGAGCATTCAATCCTGACTCTGAGTGGAGGCAGAAGAAAAAAGATAGCCACTGCCAGTGAGTAATCAAATGGTTCTTTGCTACTTGTGGCAGGGCAGCTGTGGGCTGGGGAGCTGTGTCTGAGCTGGGCATCCATTCCTCATGGAGGGGATGGAATCCTGCTGGAGAGTCCCAGAGAAGGTGTGAGGTGGTTCCAGGTCTGGGACCTGCGCTGTGTGAGCTGTGACAGGAAGTGAAAAGGAAGGGTTGGTTTTATTTAACCTACCCTGGAAATTGCCTTCTCTGTCACCACAACTGGGCTTTCAGCCTGCCCAAGCGGCTGCACACTGGTGATAAGCATAAATATTTAACATTTCATATTAATGAAGCAGACTCCCGTGTGCCCTAAAGATAATAGCTGGCGAGCTGTCACTCGGAACATTCTAGGTGCGAACAGCTGCATTTTCCCCTGCAGCAATTTTCCTCACTGAGAATAGTGATATTATTAAAGTTTGCCCAGAAAGCCTTTCAGCAGCTCATTAAACACAGCTGTGTATTCTGTGTAGCATTAAAGCAATTCACTTAGTAATTAACTAAATGTATGATAAGACATTTTAACTAATATTGCTTTCCTCATGAGAGTGGTTTTCATTCATCTCAATCCAGTGTCCTCCCAGCTGATAGCACGGCAGGGGGAGATAGACTTCCAGACAGGATGGGGGCATGTTGCCTCTGAAGCCACTTCATGGCCCTGACAGACTTTTCCATCTGAGCATCTCAGGTGCTCCTGCAAATCAAGCATCTGCTCTAGACTTGCCACTGTTCTGTCTCCTGTCTCCACCCTACTCCTCCCAAACAGCAATCTTGGGATTTCTCCAATTTTGCTCTCCCTTTTTGCACTTCTGCGTCTCTCCTCCTGTGTCCACAGGTACCAAGTAGTTTCTCACTCTGTGCTGCTTCTGCTTCTCTCTTGATCCAGGGCCATTTGCAGCCCAGTGGGTTGACCCTTGTTCCACAGTGGCTCTTCCAGGTACCTTATCCGCAGAGCATCAAAACCATAATTTCCCTTCTGTTGTTCAAAAATGGTGGTATGATTTTGCTTTTCCTAGCCATTAATATAACATATGGCATCCACTGAAAAAATGAAGTATATTATTATACCATAATGCCCAACATTCCCAAAGATACATGGGACACTCCCTAAATTTAAAATGGACACACACCCCAGCCTGAAGACAGAACTCAGTATAATAATATGAATATAGTTTTCAGCAGCTTCCCTGTATGTTGTTTTGTAACCAGAGAATGGAAGTTAATTGGCATAAATCTTACTTTGGAATACTTTGCCATTGTCCTAGAGTCATTCACAAAGTTTTGAATTGTTCACTTCCACCAGTGCATGATGTTTGTAAGGGAGATGGAAGATGCCTGAACCAATCCACCTTTCCTTACAAATAGTTTGTCATAGACTGGAACCTCTTTGCTTTGTCAGTACAATGCAGCCTGCAAAGCTCAGTCTTAGACAGAAAACAGAGCAGGATCAGACACTTGCCTCCTCGGAGTATTTAGTGTAAATTTGCTGCCAGGCTTCCCTCCCTGGGTCGGGGAATGGTGTTTTGCATGTTAGTGATGAGCTGTGATGGGATCCCACAAGAGGTCCCCATTGTCACTGCTTAATGTGCTGCTGAGCAGGAATCTGGGAGAAAATTCTGGTCATTATCTGTTCAGGCACTCCAGCACCAGCCTGGCAGAGAAGTACCAGAGACATCACACTCTGAGCCAAAGTCTGACACCCACAAATGGACGGGGCATTTGCAAGATTTTCACCAGCAGCTTATTTAATTGTGATGTTGTCAACAGGCAGCTGTTAAACTGGACATATTATTAAACATATTTTTTCTTTTTCTTGCACAGTCCCCAAGGTATTATTTTTCCTTGTTGCCTAATGGTGCTGTGTAACTATGGAAACCTCCAAACTCTCTTCGCTCAAGTTTGCAGGGGGCAGGGCGAAGCAGGGGCAGAGAAAATGTAGATGTTATTTCTTTGGCAGATTTTTTGCAACTCCTAATCCCACAAAAACAAGACCCTCATTCCCTTAGGGGAAGGTATTTCTCTTGTTCTGTGAAATCTAATGATAATTTGAATACAGACAAATTTTCCATCTCGGTCTTTACGTCCTGGATTTTTCCACTTATCTGGCTGAGCTCAGGGTTCAAGTGCCTGGATGCTGACAACTCATCATCCACGCAGGAAGGAGACAGAGGGAAGAGAATCAGGAAAGCCATGGAGAATTCTAGAGGCTCCTACAGCCTTACTGGTGGACTCAAAGCAGAGAAATGAAAGCAGTTAGCTGCACCACCTAATTAGTGGTTTGTCTTCTTTCTGCCTTCACTCAGAGTCAGGATTGAATGCTCATGAGATGGATTTCTTTTTCAGACTTGCTTGTTTATTAAATCTTATCTAAGTACAGAGAGTCCTTCAGCACTTCTAGCTATCAAGCTAGAAGTGAGAAAACTGAGGTGAATCTAGCTAGTTACAAGGTCTTTTAAAGGCTAAGTAGCCAATTAAGAGGTAACATCTATATTATTTATACTTTTGAGCCAATAATCAAACACCTGTGACCTGCACTGCAGGATTTTCTATCCAACCAAAAACTACTACCTAAAATTATGAAGAAGAAGGAAAAAGAAGGAAGAAAGACACAACTCCCAAGAACCTCCATCTTGTCCCATACCTATTACTATATTCAAAAAAATCTCAAATTCCAAACCCTTCACCATGTGAAATCCCACATCTCTATTCTAACTACACACCTGTGATTCCAATTCTATCACTCAATCACAAAATTTGGAAGCCTTCTCCAAGGCCTCAAGTCAAAAGCAGTGCTCTTTTGAGGGTCATTGTCAGAAAGCACAGAAAGTACAAAACTCCCAGGCTGCAGGTTCCAACAGAGGAACAGGAATCTGTTTCCTGCTCATCCTCTTAGCCAATCCATCTCTTGGTGCACTCTTGTTTTCATCCCAAGGTCAGAGCTGTTGGTCTTGCCCTGCCCTGGGAGAGGGACAGTAGTGGGGGCTGTGAGGTCTCTGCCTGCTCCTGGGGTGAAGGGGGTGGTGGGAGAAGGTGACGGAAGGAGCAGAGCTTCTGCCCCATGGCAGGGGGAATTTGCCCCTGAAGGACTGATCAGCAGTGCACAAAGAAAAGCCTCCCTTGGTTCAGAAGTCAAACACTGCAGGTGTTGATGAGACCAGAAGTAAAACACCCTGAGAGTACCCCATGGTGTGGGACATGTTAACACTTTGCACCATGGTGAGTGTCATCAGATACAGCAAGAACAACAGAGACACAAAGACAAGATGGGGAACATGGATGAGACTCATGATGGAGATTTTATTTTGCTGAGGGCTGAGAGGCTTGCATGGCAATGCAGGCTCTCTGGGAGCAAGGTCTGTGCAGCTCCTGTGCCAGACGTGAGTCAGCTCAGCTGCACACCCTGAGTGGGTGAAGTGACACCAAAAAAACCCCAAGGCAGGCTCAGGGAGGGTGTTACTTCCTGCTTACCCTGAAGCATTTACATCCTTCAGCAGCTGATCCAAGTCAGTCTCATGTAGCTGCTGAGACATCCACAGCTTAAAAAAAAAGAAACCCTGAAGCAAAATGGGGAACCTCTGGAGGCTGACAGGGATTTTACACTGAGTATTTGCTGGTTTGGGGCAGGAAGCTGTTCCCCTTTGATAAGGCAGGGATCACTCCAAGAGCTTCCCAAGCTATATGAGGACAGGTCTAGGCAGATGTCTTGGAACCCAGAAGCCTGGGAGTATTAAACTTTCTGCATTCTGACATTCTTTCTGTGCGTTCTGACACTGATCCCCCAAGGGAACACTGCTTTCAACTTGAGGCCTTGGAGAAGGCTTCCAAATTTGAGTGATGGAGTTAAAATCACCGGTGTGTAGTTAAAATAGAAGTGTGTGACTTCACATGGTGAAGGGTTTGGAATTTGGGGTTTTTAGAATATAATAACAGGTATGGGACAAGATGGAAGTTCTTGGTCATTGTCTCTTTCTGCCTTCTTCCTTCTTCTTCATGATTTCAAGTAGCAGTTTTTAGTTAGTACTACACTGCAGGTGACAGATGTTTTGTTATTGGCTCAAAAGTATAAATAATATAGGTGTTAGCTTTTAATTAGACTGTTTAGCTTTAAAAGACTTTGTAACTAGCGAGATCTCCCTCCATTTTGCTCGCTTTTAGCTGGATAGCTAAAAGTGTTGCAAAACCCTCTGTACTATAAATAAGATTTAATAAACAACTGAGCCCAAACACAAAAAATCCATCTCTTTTGTGCTTTAATCCTAACTCTGAGTGAAAGCAAATAAAAAAGAAGCCACTAATAAACTGGTGCAAGAGCAAACAAGTGGTGCAACTAGCCATTGTCACAGATGTATGCCCCATGTCCTCCTTGGACATCCTCCAGTAAAGAGTGCTCAAACTCAAGCAAAGGGGCTGCTGGTACAATTGGACCTGTTTATATGTGATTGTGATTGTATGGGACTGTGATTCTATGTTGTTTTCGAAACATGATCATGAGATGCAATATCTGAAATCTTCACAAAACCAAGGACATGCCCTTACCTTTTGCTGGCTTTTGGCTGCAGTTTCTTCCTGTGGCAATAGTCTCCTTTTCATCAGCTAGCTCAAAGGATTTTAGGAGTGGAACAGGATGATCTGTTGTCCTAACAATGCTTGCATGGGCCACCCCTGCTAATTCATGCAGTTCCTCATGTTGTTCTGGACTTTCATCAGCATTACAAATGCTCTGCAGTTCTGCATGAGAGGCCTTTAGTTCAGGAACTTCTTGTGAACCTGTTACAGGTCAATGTGTGCCTTTCTCACAATGCCTTGCTAGCAGCTTGGATAACTCACTTTTCTACTCCTCATTGCTCCTGGCTGTTCTGATGATTAAACCAGTCTTTAAAATGCATTCTTTTTAGGACTTAAACACAGCAATGGTTTACCTTCTCAGCACTGTTCTTTTTTTCCATTATTTCACTCCGGTGATGCAGCAGAAGGCGCACTGGGTTTGAAGCCAGCAATAGATCTAAGGAACCTTGGAGTCTTTAAGGTTTTAAGTTTCCAGCACTAACCTATTTTTGCGTGTTATTTTCTGTGGGTGGAGCAATGGATGTCTATGACTGCCTCATTCAGAGGAATAAAAAGATGATTCTTGAAGAAATTTTCAATATACCTATTTTATTGATGGCCATTAGGGTTGGGACACTTGGTTCCTCCTAAGACCTTTGAAACCTCCATAATCAGTTATGATCTTCACCTCCTGGTAATATTTGCCAGGGGAAAAGCTCAGGGAAAAGGAGGGTTTAACCTCTCCCACCTGATAGGGAACAGCTATTTGTCCATGTGGCTTTCATGGGAAAGGGAAAGGGAAAGGGAAAGGGAAAGGGAAAGGGAAAGGGAAAGGGAAAGGGAAAGGAGCCATTGCTCTTAGCTTCCCAAAAGCAAAAGACCCTCAGTTCATTTCCCTTGACAAAGAATTGCTCTTTTCTGAAGTCAGGTGTTCAGCTTCACAGTCTTGCAAGGATATATAGAAAAAACAATATTTTCTCAGTGGCCATCCAAAAAGAGAGAATAAAGCTCCTAGTTTCTTCTGTGACCATGCAATGACAAGAACATTTTATCCATGGTGGGGATCTTTTAAACACAGCCTGAAGATAAAGACTGAACAGATTTCTCTGCATGGATTTGCTATTGCTTGGAAATAGGATCTTTGGGGATACAATGTTCCTTCACCAAGAAAGACCTCTGTTCTTGCTAAATGACTTTGTCACACCATGGGTCATCTGGCCTCAAGACCAAATTCTCTTACCAGAGTTTATTCTCCACTTCAGGCACTGAGCTCCCAAAATTTTAGCTTTGGTTAATGGTCTTGAACTACTCCATGGCACTTAGAGGATTCTTTCCTTGTAAAATAGAGGGGTTTGCACACCCTGAGTGGTTTCAGTGGTTGCACAGACTGCAGGCCATGGACTGGATATATTGCACTTTATTCAGTTATTAGTAACTGAGTTGTTCTCTCTGAGACTGAAGTTGGCAAACCAGACAGCTTTTTCCTAAGGCAGGAGGAGGAAGGGGAAGCAGTGGAGTCAACGTAACCTGTGGGATTAATGGGACTATGCCATTTCCCACCAGTGAAAGGTTTGGCCCCCTAGTATGCCAGTGGCATGCTAGTGGAATGCTATGCTAGTAGCATTCCACAGGGTGTGTTCTAGAGCAGAGCACCCCAAACA
This sequence comes from Turdus rufiventris, assembly GCA_013186435.1. Classification (NCBI taxonomy): domain Eukaryota; kingdom Metazoa; phylum Chordata; class Aves; order Passeriformes; family Turdidae; genus Turdus; species Turdus rufiventris. Next base: position 4,551,741 of record PYHW01009816.1, on the reverse strand, counting down.
TGCTGCTGAAAATAATCCTTTTCAACTGCTTACAAGTGCTCATGCAACTTTCTATGCAGTACTTCAAAAATTATTCACTGCATGTAATTTAAATTTCATTGCTTTACTTGGGGGGCCAGGGAGAAGCTAGTTTAGATAATTATTTTATTTCTGGCTGTAAACACTGGCAAAACCCAGTAACTGAAGTTGGAGTTTCTCAGCATGGAAATTAAACCTCCTTCTTAGGAGACCATCCCTCTTTGAGCTTCCAACAATTCCTGTTTCAATTTTTTCCCAAAGCCCAATACAAATGAGAGATTTCTGCCTTGTTCTTTGCCTCTCTTATGGACTCAGCAATGATGTGTTTCTGTGAGCATCCTTCCAAGTGTGCCCTTGGGAGTTGCTACTGCTGTTCCTGCAGCTGTCTTCACATCATTGCTCACTACAGGGCCAGACATCAGCCTGACCTTTAGGGCCTCATCAGTGGACTGTTCTTAGTTCAGCATCTGTCACAGGAATGCTCAGGAGCAGGACAGGACTTGACTTCAGGAAAATCTAGTGTCTCACATTGCTTTGGTTTCATTTCCTTCAGCATTTTATCTCAGGCTTCTGCTGAGATCTTCATTTGTTGATGAAATATTTCAACAGCTTCTTTAGAAGGATGCCAAGCAAGCAGAAAATCAAAGTATGCATTATGTATGTGAAGATACTAGTTCTCAATTTTTGTACAATTGCTTAGATCAAATCTTGACAGGATGTGGCTGTGAAGTTGTTCCACTGATTTCCAGCCAGTCTGTAATTGCCTGGAGATCTCAGCTTGTGAAAACTCATCACAGCATCAGCCAGGATCCCTCCAGGGGTAGCCTCATGGTGTGGTAAACCACTACAGGAGATAAAAAGTGGAAAACAGATAAGTAGGGAGCAATAAAAAGAAGGAGGAACATCTCAGTGGACTGTGTTAGAAATGATGCCACTTTCTGTCTCTGCTGTGAATCTTCCCCAGCCTGTTTCAGGTGCCTCATGGAAGCCTGTTCTCACCAGCCTCTCCTCCCAGAGCCACCTGCCAGGCTTTTTGACAGCCCTCACAGAAGCCTTTGAGTTGATAAGCACCTTCTAAAGGTCATCTAGTCCAATCCCCCGGCAGGTAGGAGGCACATCTTCAGCTAGACCATTTTGCTGAGAGCCTCATCCAACCTGACCTTGAATGTTTTCAGGGTTGGGGCACCTCTCTGGGCAACCTGTTCCAGTCTTTTATCATTCTCACTATAAAAAACTATATCTTATGCCTGGCCTAAATCTATCCTCTTCTGGTTTTAAACCATTATCCCCCATTCTATTGCAAGAGGCTCTGCTAAAAAGTTTGCCCCCGTCTTTCTTCGAAGGCTCTTTTAAGTACTGAAAGGCCACAACAACGTGTCCCTGGAGCCCCTTCCCTGCTCCAGGCTGAGCAACCCCAGCTCTCTCAGCCTTTCCTCATAGGATTTTCACATCCTCTTTGACAATGTGCTCATGGTTACCTACCACACTCAAGAGAGAAGGGGCTGAGATTCCCCCTCAGTATGCTAGGATGTCTGAGGCAGTGAGTTCAGACCTGTCTGACAGCTATTCTGCCTTTGTTTGTTCTGTATTTCAGACCCTGACACAAAGCAGCTCAGCTGCCCTGGCCCAGCTCACCTCCACCAGCTCACAGGATTGGCAGACAGGGAGTTTCTTCTTATTTTTTAAATTTTTTTGAGTGTTGCATTAATTTTAAATTTCTTTAATCTCTGACTTGTCAGGGAGGGAGAAAAAAAAATCTCATCACCTCTTTTCTACAGATGTAGTTTAAAGAGGAAATGACAGTACGCTTTAATTTTTTTAAAGTCCTCTCAAGCAAAATGAACATTCATTTTGTGCCTGAAAGCATCTATTTTCTGAGCCATAACTTCTCATCTCCGTTATTCACAATGTACCCTTTGGCTTCTTGACATTCTCTAGAGATGTCCCAGTCCCTGGCAACATGTCACTCTTATTAGGACTGATTTCTACAGACCTTGAGTGACTTCTGGGAAAACACTGGGTTCCTCCTCAGAAGACTAGGCAGGCTGGTTCTCAATGTTGCTGGGGGAGAAGCAGTCCCCCAGTACCAGCTCTGAGCACTCCAGCCTCTTAATTTTGTGCTACTACTGCAGGCAACCAACATAAGATTTGACTTTTTGCTTGGTGCTTCACTACGTTCGCTATCTCATTAATCAGCCTTTGATCCATAAATCGAGCTGGGTGTTGCTCAGACAAGTTGCAGATGGGAAGCAATTGAATGTAAGGTGCTGGGCTGGCAGGGAGCAGAACAGTCCTAGACAACAGTCCAAAAGTTGGTGAAGTTAGTGGCAGGAACATCCCTGCCACCAGCACAGGAGAGAGGCAAACCCAAGTAAGTGCAGAACTTTTTAAGCTACCTTTTGCTGCCAGCTCCGAGTCACCTGAGGACTGACTGCTAGAGGTTATTTAACAACCTAAGAATATGCAAGAGAATGTTGTCCTGAGGGTCCTGTAGTCATTGCAGAAACTGAGATACTGCAGGTCAATAAATAACCTGTTATCCTGGCAGATACCACACACAGGAAAGTCCCTTATGGAGTGACTCCGTGACAAGCACTGCTCTTTCTTCTCTCAGTACAATGTTTCTAGAGAAGGAAAACAAAAACCCCACATAGTCAAAGGAGAAATTCCAGCTTAGACCCTGTAGGTTTAGTGCTGGCAGTGAATGCCTTGGTCCTTTCTGCCTTCCTTTGTGGTTACCAGTAAAAAGTTTCCTGTTCTGTGTTTTGTTGTCTACACTCATGCTTCAACCAGAGGCAGGGATCTGAGCCTGCCAGCAACAGCTTGCAGCTCTATTTCCTGCTGCCATGTGACAGTGGCCCTGGCAAGAAGCCTTTGGAAGAGCAGGTGTGCAGACAGGAGTGTCCAGCTTAACTGCAGCAGCTGTTCCTGTAGGATTCCTCACTGCACCCTCTATTTCACATCAGATCTTGGGGAAATCAAGTCTAGAATACCTGTACTGAAGCCTGGTGTGACAGACCCCCTCTAATTTCCTGTTCTTGGGATCTGCGCATGCCAGCACAATAGTGACCAGTCTCAGTACTGAGACCCTGGATTAGTCAGGTGTGCTGTCACTGCCAGAGCAGGTGTCTGTCTTCCAGCTAGACTGCCAGTGCAGAGCTCAGACAGAGCTTTTGGATGTATCCACTGTACACCTGAATGCCAGCAGCTGCTTTCTGGGGACAGCAGCCTTCTCCTTAGCAAATAATGTGTGTGAGACAGGTGGAGTATGGATTGTTCCTGGCAGCAATGGGATGGAGAACACACAAATAATGTGAAGTTGCTTTTTTTACTACTCCTGTGTGTCTGGCTGCTGCCGTGCAGAAACCAACTACAATGGATGCATTTGGTGCCAGGTAACAATAATATTTAGATCTCAGAGGAAATGTGCAGTGCAGCAGGAGTCAGATGAATGTTATCCTGGATAAGAGGTATCTCTGAGCAGCCTCTGGGCCTGCCAGATCCTGCTTTGTTTATTGGTCTGTATAACTGATTGACTATTTTTCTGACTGCACAGCCTTCAAATCAGGTTAACTGTGATGAGTGACTTATTTTCTTGTGTGACTCCCAGCACAAGCAGCAGTTGCAAGGCCCAAGCTGACCGGCTGCGTATCAAAAGTGAAGGAGTAACCAGGCAGAGCAACAAGCAAGTGCTTTGATAAGACCATTGGTATCATTTTTGGTATCATTTTATATTGGGAAGAGGCAGGAAGGGTTTCACCTGATGCCACATCACACAGTGCTGTTTGGTGCAGCATCACCCCAGCTGCTACAACTCCATCGTGCATATCCCTGATAATGGAAACACCATGGATTCACATGTCACCACCACCTCCATAAAACTGATGCTTATTCCCAAATAATAAGAAAACTCAAGTACCCAGAACTCCCGAAGAAAACAAGGGATCAGACAAATGTGAGACAAATGGATTGAAAAAAGAGGGGGAGAGACAGAGAGGAGGAGAAAGCATTCTGACCAGGGCAGGAATGTTTCTGACCACAAATCAATGAGCAGGTGTATTATTAAACACCCTCTGAAGATTTCAAATTACTGAAATCAGCCTGCTTTCAGCAGTTCTACAGCACCTCTAAATTAGCAAAGATTGGTACTGTCTTTGCCACTCTCCTTGGCATCTGATCTTTGCTCCCAGATGTACATTCTTGTAGCAACTCTTGTTGGCTGGGGTTAAACCATGACACAAGCAGGCTGAAACTGTAGGGGTAGCATTCGCAGAGGGAATTTTGAATTTGCTGCCACAAAAAATAGGAGTAACCATCTGGGAGGTGGTGTGTCAGTCACTGCTGCCTGGCTGAGGAGAAAGAGGTTTTTGGCAGAAACCCTAAAACCACTTTGGTACTAAAGGCATCTGCACTCCGGCAAGGTACACCCTCATGGATCCTGTTGATGGCCTTGGTCTGGCATCTTTCATGAGACCTCATTGAAACAGGATTCATTTATCAGCCCCCAAGATGTACAAAAGCAAACTCCGGGTTTCCATGGAGAATCTATTCTGCTTTCTCCCTGCGTATATGAAGTTCCTACCAAGGAGGAGCCAAAGCACTGTGATGTATTTGTTTGATATTGCCTTTAACAATGGGAAAATGTGCACTGGGGAGTTTAAAACATTAGAGATTTACAAGCAATGAGCCAGGCAAAAAAACCTCCAGTGTTTTATGTTATCAGTTGTTTAAAATTCTCAGTCTTGCAGATACAAATTAACTAGATTGAGACTTTGCTATTATTCAGATATGGGGAAACCCTAATCAAAATCACATCTCCTCTAGAATTTTTGTCTGCTGGCATTAGAGTGCATAATTCTTCCTTTATTGGAGCAGGAACCCTGCCCTTGGTCCATTATCAGCCTGCATCGTGCCACTCCCAGTGGCAGCAGCACAGTTCACAAATCAATGACTAATCCTGATCCAAATCAGTTATCAGATATGATGGAATTTTCTTCTGTGCCCTGAGACAGCAAAGAAATAGCTGTTAACATCACTTTGCTGAAAGTATTCCAGTGCAAGACAGACCTGGTATGTGTCTCACAGAAGCACACTGAGATACTAAATGCAGTTTTTGCTCCAAGATGGTTTAGACCCTTTTAGAAAATCTTTCCTTAAATTGTAGCTCCATTTTTTAGAGGGGGTGGGAAGAAAATAAGTGCAGTAACTCTCAAGAAGGAGGAAATTCATCCTCTTTGAGTTTAATCTTTAAGCTGAACTTCAGGAACCAGCTTTCAGGACTGTATATTACTTTTTCTCCATCTTTTTTAATCTGTGCAGCATTCTGAAGGGCTGGATAGTGCATAAAGCAATTCCCACTGGCACAAGACAAGAAAACTCAGCCTTGCTCACACTGCTGGCAGTGAGCAGCTGTCCCAGTGTAACAAGGTACAGTGACTAAACAGTCATTTCACTTCACTGCCTGGGTAACAAATACGTACAAGGCAAATTCCTTCTCTTTGGTAAATGATGCGCAGAGAGTGGCATTTCCATTACATCACCCAGTGCATAAACATAAAAGAGGGTTTAATTCTCTACATGACACAATTACTTTCAAAAGGAAGAAGTGGAAATAAATACTTCAGTGAACATATCTGCAGAAATTTATGAGGCACTAATTGGTTTTCTCCTCAGTGACACTGTCAAGGTCACGTCCTGACACATGCGATAACACTGTGAGAATGGGCGTATTTAAAGTGCCAGAAGATAAGATAAAAATCCTGTTTAAAAGATTATGTCTTGCATCAATTTTCTGCCAGCAGCCAGTCTGCCAGAACACTACAGGAAATTCTTCTTTACAGCTTCTGGGTGTATTTTTGTTCCATAAGGTACAAAGCAATCATTGGGTTGCATGTTGAACGTATGACAAATACTGAATACACTGCTCACTGAAGCTTCTGCTCACTGATGCCAATGAAGCAATTTGTTATTACTGTGGTCTTCAATACTGAAACCAGTGCACCAGGAAGGAGATTGGCAATTCAGTATACAAACATGCCTGTGTTGTAAAAAATGGTGTTTAGACCAACAACTCCACTGCTTTTGCTGCACAGAAAGGAGAAATTAAGAAGGGGAAAGAAAAAGCTGCTGTGAAACCTCTCCAGAAAAAAATTCCCTGTCCTAGACACTGTTCTGAAAAAGCAAGAATTCACTCCCTAACATTCTGCCTTCTCATCCTTGGTAGGGTAAAGGCCCACAGCCACAGTGGCAGGCACTGTGCAGAGACAGATCCCACCCCAAGGGGACAAAGCATGTGCAGCTGAACTGACAGGCCACCTTCTTGCCCTTGCTGTGAGGGACTTCAGGGCCCTGAGCAGCTCCTGAAGTATGTTTGGACTCTCACAAGTCTATGGGACTGGATGAGATCCATCCTAGGGCACTGAGGGAGCTGCTGGAAGGGCTCACTCTCCATCATTCTCCATCAGTCCTGGCTGACCACGGAGGTCCCAGGTG
>PYHW01009816.1:4533496-4544567 GCA_013186435.1 Turdus rufiventris | reverse complement strand
ACTGAACATGAGCCAGGTGTGCTCAGAGGGCCGGGAAGGCCAATGGCAGCTGGCCTGTATCTGGAATAATGTGGCCAGCAGGACCAGGACAGTGATTCTTTCCCTTACTTGGCACTGCTGAGGCCACATCTTGAATGTCCAGTTCTGGGCCCCCCAATTCAGGAAGGACACTGAGGGGCTGGAGCGAGTCCAGAGAAGGACNGTGGAGATGCTGAAGGGTCTGGAGCACAAGTCCTGTGAGAAACAGCTGAGGGAGCTGGGGAAGTTTAACCTGGAGAAAGGATGCTGAGATGACCTCACCACTCTTTACAACTCCCTGACAGGAGGGTGAGTCCAAGAGGGGTCAGGCTTTTCCCCCAGGCAGCCAGTGCTGGTTACTTGAGGGTAGAATTGCCGCCTTAATGTTCAGAGCTGGACATGCTTCAATGACCTCAGACCCAGGGGGAGCTTAACTAGGCTTGGGAAGAAGGATGCACCACTGATGGTGGATACAAAGAATGCAGAATTTATGGGCCCCAAGGACATTTAGCAGATCTCCCAGGATAAGGAAAAGAGTAATAAAGACAACTCAGTGACTGTGCTGAATCAGCTCTGCCTGGGTAAAAGGTAATTCCAGCAGGGACAGATCACAACCACCAGGTGATCACCACCTCAGACCAAGAGAAAGCCTGAGCATGTGGAACTAACCAGCATGAGAAGTGAGAGAGTCATTAAACAATCGAGATGAGAATACTAATTAGGAAGAGAAGTGTGTAACGTGTAGCCAGTGTAGCACTAGTTCCTTGATTTTTGCAGTATCACCGAGCACCTAGGGTTTTGCAACTCTGAAATAAATAATCGACGTCTCTCTCGAGTGCGTACTTATTGGCTTGTCCACCGATTTTTGTGGACAACAGTAGTACAGTAATGAGAGCAAAATCCTAAACGCTTCCCTAATGCCAGTATTTATTCAAAGTATCGGGAAATGAAGCATTAACAGCTTTAAAGGTGCAGTTCGAACTATGAAAAACCAATGGAGCTGGGAAAGAAGTACCTATAAAGAATCTCTTCTAAAAAAGAGACTTCAATGTCCACAGTACACAAACCCGGACCGGGCCCGCACACACTGAAAGGCCCCGCCCCAGGGGGCGCTGGGGACCTGCCAGGGGCTTTTCTTTGCGGCTGTTCACCGCCTGCCTGCCTGTGGGATTGTTAACCGTGCAGGAAGCAGCCAGGGCAGGGGAAGAGTGTCAGCAAACGCTTCACTACAGCGGCACCAAAGGCTTCGGCTGAGAGGCAGCCGCTGGCTTTTGCCTCTCCGCCCTGGTTTATCCCCAGCCAGTCCGTCGCTCACCGCGCTTTGTGATCAGGCAGCGCGCGGGGCACCCCAGTACGGAGGCCGGGACGGGGCGCGGGCCCGTCATGGCGGCGGTGGTGGCGGCGGCCGGCCGGGCGTGTGCCCGCGGTGCGCTCCGAGCGGCCTGGCGAGGTGATGGGGCAGCGCGGGGTGCGGGGGGAGCTTCCGCCGGGAGGGCAGCGGCCACCGGCCCGGGAAAGCACCGCGGGAGGCGGGGGGATTCCCCGCAGGGCGAGGGGAGCGCGCTGAGGGTGCGCACCCGGACATCCATCCATGTGCACAGCCAGACATTCAGGGGCACATCCAGACGTCCAGGTGCACAGCGACACATCCATGTGCACAGCCAGACAGACATCCGTGTCCGCACCCATGTGCACAGCCATACACCCATGTGCACAGCCAGACATGCATCCATATGCGCATCCAGACATCCATGTGCACGGCCATATATCCACATGTACATGCACGGCAGCGCGGGCGATGGGTTTGCGGTGTCCCTGCTGCCTTCCCATGGATTTGAGGTGTGACCTGGTGGGAGCAGCCCCTGCTGTCTCCCCTGATCGAGAGTTTTACCGCAGGGTTGATGCGGGATCAGGGAAGTTCAAGTGGTTCGGATACTCCTCATCTTTACAGGGTTCTGGTCAGGGCAGCTGTGCCTTTGGAAACCTGGATCAGTCACCCATCCAAGGAACTTGGGCACTAACATCTGCCTTAATGTGATGGAGTGATGTGGTTTGCTTTGTAATTCAAATTACTATTTTCTTCCCATTCTTTCTACTTTTCTCCTCTTACCTCAACGTGGACATTTTTAGTCTATAGGAATTCAAGCTTGTTTTCTCTATTTTTTTCTGTAATTTTTCTTTCCAGTTTTTAATGCTCTTCAGTTGCTTTTCAAAACTCAGATGTATTATTTTTTTCCCAGTTGGGGTTAAAATATACTTAGAAGCAAGGGAAAACCTCTTTATCTTCCACAGTCCTCTAAAAACTTTCTTGCCTTTCTTTTCTTAAACAAAATGTAAGCAGTTAATGAATTTCAGGTTTATTTTGATCCTCAGGGCAATCTGTAATGAAGTGGTGCCAAACTGTGATTAGAGCCTGAACATTAAGGGGGTCTTTGAAAACAGGCTGGTGGAGTTTCCTTAGTGGAGGGAAACATTTTCACAGTCTAATCACAAGAATATCCTTAAAAAAATCCAAGCATTTCTTGCAGGTAAACCAGGAAAAATAAAAAGCTGCAACTGCTTTTTCATAATTTATTGAAATCACTCTATCAGCAATATGCTCGAAGCCTTCCTTGCCGCCTTCTCTTCATGACATTTTCTGTTGCAACATTTTCCCTCCCACATTCTGCTTTGCACTTCAAGACAAAAGGTTCAATCTGATTCCCTTTGAAAATCACTGGCTTTTCTTCCCATGCGTGTATTTGCAGAAAATACAGTTTTAAGGAAGGAAATGACACCTGTCTGTCTTTGTTCCCAGGGTTTGCTTCTGTGCCAGTGAAAGGGGGTTGCAGTTCCTACTCCAGCCTGGCATGGGCTTTCCAGACACGGTGCTCCCTCTCTGCTCCCTGGACTGCGACTGTGGAGCAGTGCAGGAAAAGCAGTTTCTTCAATACCTGTAAGTCTTGAGTTGAATACAAATTACTAACTGTAACAAACAGGAGAGGGAAAGAAAATAATGCTTTGGGGAGACACAGTAATGAAAATCTGTGTATATTGACTTTTTTGTATCTCCTGAGATTACAGTGGTGTTGACAGAAGCGAGTGCACAAAATCAGTTTATCATCTTTCAATAGCAAATAAGGGTTTGCTTTATGTCACAGTGAATCCATCTAATATATGTCATTGGGTGGGAGGAGGAAGCAGCTTCCCTCTGTCTCCTAGGCTTTTATTGAGAGTATAAATTGCGTGTTTATCTTCTAAATTATTTTTGAGCCACAGGCAAGACGTGCTGTTCAAGCTGTGCTGCCTCAAAAGTGAAATTATTGAAGTGCAAGAATGTGCTCCACGAAAACACAATCTTGGTAACAATCCTGCAGGATTGTCTGGCGTGGTGCAGTGTTTTCCTCCAGTCCTGAAAGTAATTTCACCCATGCTTACCATAACTGAGGAATGGTGGCTGTTTAAACTCACTCAGGACTGTGAGGGGTTTTTTCACCTGCTTTGTGATTCCTTATCCTATCCCATAGGGGAAGAGAAGAAATGGTAAGGACACAATCTCTGGCAGAGGTAACTACAGCAATCAGAGAGCCAGAATCTGAGTGTTTATAATCCATAGAATTTGAGAGCTCTGCAGAATCAGGCTTTCAGAACTGGTGGTCTTTTCCTGTTCTCAGCATCTGGGTGACAGAATACTGCATTTGTGTTCTTTACATCTGCTAAAGAAAAAGGATTAAACAATCAGGCTGGTTTGCTTCTCATTTTATCCAGTAAATGTTGACTATTGACTGATTCCAAGTAATTGAGGGGTAGATGAGATTCCAAGTAATGAGGGTAGAGAGGTCTCCAAAGACTTGGGAAAGGCTGCAGTGTGAACTGCAGGCTCTGCATGGAAAAGGCTTTCTAAGGATGCCACCTGCAGGAAAATCTGGTTTAGACGAGCAGCAAGAAGATAAGAATATGTAAGAAGCCTCCCTCTGTTGTTATTTTGTTTATCTGAAATTAAACGTGTAGCACCACAAGTGATTGCAGTGTTGATTAGAATTTGTAGGTTAGATTATTTTAATTAGGCTTGTATTCATATTCACAAGCTCTAGATGAGCTTTGTTTTACCAGAAACTTTTCAAGGTGTCTGGTTATGTGACTGAATTAAAAATATTTGCTGGGATGGCATCCTTGTTGTTTAGTAAATTTTTATATATTTAGGCAAACTACCTAAAACTATTGGCTTATTTAGTAACAACCTGGAAAAGATGAAAGTGAACTTCTTTTATGTACTAAGCTGAGACAGTAGCCATGAGATTCAGAAGACTCAGGGGTTTGTATTTCAAACTACAATTATTTAAGAACACTTTTCTTGCAGAAGTAAAAAGCAGAATCTTCAGAATTCAAATGAAGTGGATGCAAACAGTATAAATCTCAAATCCTTGGCAGTGCAATTTCTTCAGAAGTGGCAACATTTAAAATGCAGATATGACCATTTTACGTGAAAGAGCTGTCAAGTGAAATGTCAGCCAAATGACAGGGCTTTGTGACTGAGAAGGGTGACTGGATTTTTCTCTCTTGTTAGTGAATGCTTAATTATCTTCCATCATTCCTTGGGTAATATTACATACTCATACTTCAACATAGCTATTATTTTTAATAGTTTGACTGGTTTCAATAGAAGGAATTAATTTAAATAGGAGAAATTACAATTATCCTAGGCATTTATCTCTGATCCTTACCCAGATAGTTCTCTCCTGCAGCTCTGACACAAGAACATACACAGGGATTTATTCTTGTCCTATGACATATTTCAGTGAGTTTTTAATGAAATAATGTAAAATCATCTTCTTATTCCAGTGTTATTCTTTCCCCTTTGCTCCCTCCTGACCATGGGAAGCAGTTTAGTTTTCATTTACTGGTTTGGCTGTCTCCCAGCCTTAGGAATTATCTTTGACCCCAGGCATCCAGACCAGCATGATTTTCTCAGCATCCATTATGTATCCAAGTGCATGTGAGATAAAGAGCTTTTATTTGGTAGTGGGACTATATTAAAATTATGCAGTCCTGCTCACGGTTAATTCCATTAGCTACCCTTGGCAGCCAGTCATGGCATCATAGAATGGTTTGGGTGGGAAGGACCTTAAAGAGCATCTTGTTCCAAAGCCACTTCTGTGGCCAGGGACACCTTTCACTGCTCCTTGAGGCTGCTTCTTCATTACATTTTAAATCATGTTTTTGTAGTCTTATGTGAGTTTTCTTTGAGCTAAATTGTTCATTTTGACAGTCATGTCTAACTTGATAATCAGAATAAAAAATACTTACTTTTTCAAGTTACAAAGAATTTTTCTTGAAGTATGAACATTCCAAATAAATAATTACAGAGCTGCCTTTTGTCATTATCAGTGGTGCCATAAGAAGAGTTTTGATGTTTCAGTTAAGGATGTAAAGAGTTACATCTATACAACTGGTTTTCAATTTTTTTTCCTTTTACAAGAGAGTTGTCTGTATGTTAAAAACCAGTTGGTTAATTTTCTTTTAGTCAAAAGAAAGGGGACTGAATGCCTTACAGTTCCTTGTACCTGGAGAGGCATTCTCTTGGGTTTTGATTTAATTGGGATTTTTATGGTATTTATTTTGATAATTTTATGGTATTACTTATCAAAGGCATTTAGCCTCTGATTTTCTTTTTGTTTTGAGGAACTGAACCAAGCCAAAGGTGTTTAGTTTGCAGACCTCACCGAAATTTCTCTTCTCCATATCCATCTGGTGCCACTGAGGCATGATAGTAAAAATTAAAAATTAAAGCTTTAATAATCAAAGCAACCTTCAAAAGATAGTAGCATATACTAGCTACATTTAAGGTCCTTGTTTTTTCATAAAATGTTATTAAAAAGAAAATACAATTTCTCAGATGCTGGGATCGTAGCTGGATTTATTCAGTGTTTGAATTGAGACTGACAATCAACCTGACAATCCCACATGTACAGCTTCTGCTGACATTGTGACAAATTGCCAGTTTTAGAAAGTGTGAAATTCTAATCTGAGTGCACTGTGGAAGTGTGGTTAAGGTTTGCAGTTATGTGGAGTTATTCCCTGTGTCAGTGTAGCAGTGTGAATGCATCTTTTGAATATTTTTCAGGTCTAGGGTTTTGTTGTACTATCAGGATGCAAATTTTTTTTCTGGATTTTGAGGAAAATGCTCAAAATTCTCCCACTCTATCTTGGAGCAAAAAACAATTAGACTATAGATGTCTTTTTCTGCCAACAAATTTGCAGACCCACCTAAACAAAATTTTTATGCAATCCACATAATTGTAGCTTTTTCATTTTTTAACAATGTTATTAAATTGCTACGAACAAGTAGCCCCGAGAGCTTCAGATTTGTATTAACCAAACCAAACAGAGGACAGAAAGTCTAGTAGTAGATGAGGTTTTTTCCCTGTTTCACTTTTGTGGATATCCATCTAGCAGTGAGAAGAAGAACTGAGTTTAAGTTTTCAGTTGAAACATTCCAAGTATGTGCAGTTCTTATTTTTAGTCTGTGAACTTCTATCTAAAACCATTTTTATATCTGGCCTCATTTTTGTGGTGTTGCTGTAGTCCTTGTCTCAGTGAGACATTTTCAGTGCCCGGACTGGTACTGCTGCAGTTGATGCCACCTGGTAGTGGTACCCCAGTGAATGCTGTGTGACTCAGTAGTGGCTGTCTAGACTGGATGCTTTAGTCTTCAGGACTTGCCGGGTTTGGATAAAGGCCCTGCAGAGCTCACAGATAATACCCTCAGAGATGACACCTGCAGAGGGTGGAGGCAGAATTGCAAACAGGAGCATGTATTTTGCTTAAGCAGCCCTTTTTTTTTTTTAATGGCCTCACTAGGGAGGTGGAGATTTTTGTCTTCTCATTATCTTTCAGCAGAGCTCAGTATCAGATGTGCATCATAGCTTGCCATTTTAAAAGGTTGAGAGGTCTCCTTTGGGAAAGCATCTCTTTCTTTGAAGAAAACAATGTTTTGAGTGTGGTGACTTGATACACTTGAGAATAACATGGCACTAGATCTCATTTCTTATAGATCTTATGGATCCATGCTTTTGTGTTCTTGGCCAGGGTTAGACAGGAGATCAAGAAACTGATGTCATATGATGGCAGCCTGTTGTATTTCAGAGGTGAAATGGCAAGAGCAGTTCTCATTTGGGGTGAACACTGATTTGGATGAGTGCTGTGGAATCTCACATGTTAAAAGTAATCCCTCTGGTATTAGTATGCCATTGTTCTATTTTTCTCTCATTAATAAATCTCTTTGTATTATCATCTGCAGAATATTCCCTTTTGAATCATGGAGGAGAGGATTCAACCAAGAGGAGTTAAACATTTTCCATAAGTAACATTACAAAGCCTGAGTGGGTCTTGGAATTAAAGACTTCCACTTTTAAAACTAAGAGGAGAATGTATTAGAAGCATAACTTCTCAGAGATAACAGATGGTATGAACTGAGTTGACAGTTTTTGAACAGTACGAGTTCAGCTGAGGATGATTAAGGTGTATAAAGTCAAACTCCATCTTTGTTTTGGATGGTTCACTGCTGTTGTTTTGAAGTAGGTTTTTCATGTAATTGTGAGAATGACTCCAGCCACTCATAACAATTGAGCTTGAAGTTGAATGTTAATGCATGCAATTGGAAATGACATCTAAGTTCTTTGAGTCATGTTCAGCCACCGCAATGAGTTGTAGGTTTTGCTCTTAAGGCAGCTGCTCTGTGTTTGTTTTTTCCTAACACCTTTACCTAAATTATTTGTAGTTAAGGATGTTGTTCTTTGGCACATTTTGTAACATGGTGGAGAGAGAATATGATATCCTAAGGCCTAAATTTAAAAATACAGTGAAGCACTCCTTTTCCTAACCTAAGCTGCTTAAATTGCTGTTCTTTGCCAAATCCTGGTTAGAGTAGTTCATGTAGCCTGCTCTGTGCCAGCCTCTGTCCTAGGAATCTTTTAAGTACACGTGGAAAGGGGGCTGGAAGCAGAAAGTTATTTTTTGGGATGGTGTTTGTGAAACAACAGAGAGAGGTATATTCCTGCAGGAAATGGGAGACCAAGGTTGAAATCCTTCAAATCAGGAAATATGTGGGTCTCCAGGTTCCAGATAAGTGTGTTGAACTTCTGGATTAAGTAAAAAGAGTAAGTTAATTAAGTTAAAGGCCTGCATGCAAAAAGAAATGTCTCATTGTAGTAATTAAGCAGCTCTGTATGGCCTGTAATTTATCATTAAATTTCTAGTAGAATATGCAGCAGCACGTTCTCTGCTCGTTCATATTTCATATGCATGAAGCATTTTTTCCTAAATTCTCTTTTTGTTTGGAGGTGGTGGCAGATCCATTGGTGTCTGGAGAAGGAATGGGGTTGAAATATCCTACCTTGTAAGATTTTATCTGCTAATAATAGTGTGTATTCCAGGCTGAAACCTGGAAGATAATGTAAGTGATTGAAAAGACCTTACTGAGTTCCTTAAGGTAGTACAGCTGCACAAATGTGGTGGTGTTGTTGGTGGACAGCAGTGCATTGAAAGAAGCATGTTTATTATAGCAAGTTCTTTAGTCTTGTTATTATGTCAGTATTAATGTCTTTGTATCTCTGCTGCTGTGCTGCCACAGGCTATTTGTCACCAAAACCCTTAGGAAAAAATTACTTGTGTTTGAAAGAAGTGAGCCTACTTAGTTGTTTAATAAAATTGATTGTTTTTTCTCCTTTTACTCCCTTCAGTTTTCCAACTTATTGCTCTTTGTCTTTCTTTGTATGCTCAGCAAACTGTGAACTCATCTTGCAGGAGACAAATCTTATTTTAATCTCAGTTAGTGAGTATCTAGGATACTGGTTTCTGATGGGGCTTACAGCAAGTTTTTCAATACTTGTGGTTTACTGAAGTGTGGCCTAATATTCATCTGATAAATACCTGTCTCATTCCTGATATTCAGAGATAATATAAAAAGACACAAACCCAAAGATTAAGCAAAATGCAGTGATGTCACACAGACTTACTGTTAGTTGTTAGTGATAGCTTGCAAAAAACATGCTTTCAGCTCAGTTTAGTAGTTGATCTTTTTCTAGTCTATAAAATAAAATCTTATAGATGACACTTTTTCCCCCACTCAGTAGCTTTGTGCTTTTGAGTAACTGACTAAAAATGTGCAGTAGCTTTTATGGTTCTATTTTAGCTCATGAGAAATGCATGCAACACCCTATTTTACAAAGACAAAATAAAATAAGCACATAAATCTCAGAGACAGTGCATATCTGCTGTAGTGTCTTCATTCCAGAACATCTCTACAAGTGTGAAAGCAATGTAGTGGTCCTCCTTTTCCATCTGGAGTTACTTCCTCCAGTTCAAAACCATTCTGCTGCCTATGTAGGTGCTCACTAATCACCTTAGTGCTTTGCTGCCAAGTCAGATTGACCTTTCTTACTCACAGATTTTTATTTTCTCCAGTGGTGTGTTGTCTGTCTGTCATAAGCAATGCCCCACCATTGTAATCTTCCTGATGACAGCCTATCCCTTTCATATCCCATTCTTGTCACTTCGTCTTAAAATCAGCGTGATACCTCCATCCTATAAAGAGCTCAGCTCTGCAGCCTGCAGGCTTCTGATGTGTTTCATTAAATGCAGCTGCTTTCCAAACACATGATGGCATTATTATAGACTGATGAGATGAGCTGCACTTTGGGACCAAATGTGATGTTTTCATCTGGTTCTAATTTTGTCGGAATTTGTGCAGTGCTTGAGGCCAAAGCTTGACTTGGCCTGACCTGTTCTTCATGGATCTGTTGGCATTTAATGTTCTCCTTTGGTGCAAGACAGTGTCCTTACTCTGCGACCTTTGCTACTTTCCTCTACTGGAATTAAAGGGATCTGATTGTTTATATATATTTCGGGTACAGCTCAAAGTGCAGGATGGTTTCTTTTGTGTGTATTAACAGCTCCAGAGCTGCTCTATTTTCTTAACTGCTTGTTGCTGCTCCTCTGCAGCCTCCTTTGTAGCTGTTGTGACCCTTTGTGAGGTCACCCAAACTGCAGATTGAGGGACTGTTCCAGCTTAAAAATAGCCTTGCAAAGAAAAATGCACGTACCTTTACTGTGATTCCATGTTTCCAGGCTAGCAGGATTATCATTTTTTTAGAAGAATTGCTAGAAAACACACAGTGTTTTCTGAATAAGCTAAGAAGCTTAGCAGGATTGATGATCAGCCTTCCACCTAACAGAACAACCCCATAGTTCTCTTAGCATGAATTTACTGAAAAACACATTACCTACTGACTTCGCTTTTCTTTTTCCCTGAAAAAAATTGCAGTAAGGAAATAATGCAGTTTTATGTAAGTTTTTCTTGGTTTTGGTGGGGTTTTTTGTTGTGATTTTTTCCCCCACACCCATTTAGCTCACAAATACATGCATTGGTGTGTTGTAATCAGCTGGAAGGTTTCTAGTGGCTGACAGTTCAGACACTGGTTTTTAAGCCATATGATACAGCTGCTGTTTGTGGGATTTTTATAAAAGCTTCTAAACCTTTGGACATTGGGATTCACTTGAATGTCTAGAAAAGAGCATAATTTCAGACAATAACTTCTTTTTTACAGGGACTAAAGCCTACCCAGGAGCAAATTCAATTCTTGCCTCACAGCATATAAGAATTGGGATTTCCCATTAGCCTGCCATAGAGCCAAAATCACTGTTACATATTTTGCCTTGTTGAGCTGTTCATACACCATGGATTTTGGGTATGTAGTGAATTTGGAGGCCACTCTGCTCTTGGCTGCCCTGAGTTAATACTATTTTGTAGCTCCCTGGACTTGCACAGTTGTGTGTCCTGCCTTGTGTCCTTACTTTCCAACGTACTGAGCTTTGCTGGATTCAGGATTCTCAAAAAGGAATCAGTTATGCTTGGAAAAGCAGGGGACAAGGCCAGTGGGATCCTGGGCTGCGTTAGGAGCTGCATTGCCAGCAGCTCAGGGAGGGGATCCTGCCCCTCTGCTCAGCCCTGGTCAGGCCAGTCTGGAGTGCTGTGTCCAGTTCTGGGATCCTCAGGACAAGAGAGACAAGGAGC
>PYHW01009816.1:4522802-4533262 GCA_013186435.1 Turdus rufiventris | reverse complement strand
GTGCTCTGCCATGACCCTGCCTGAGCAGGGAGGCTGGACCAGGTGACCCTCGGTGGTCTCTTCCAGCCTGACCCATCCTGGGATTCTGTGAGATATTATCTATGGTGTCTTTTCATATAATCAGTTTCTTTTTGGTGTAGTTTTTTTCCTTTGGTTTCTTTTTGTCTGAGCTGCTCTGGTGTCCTGTATTGCCGTCAGTTGAGTGAGTAAGAGTTTGCAGTTAACTACTGAATATGTTTCCTAAGTCTTGCTCTCCTGTGCAGGGTGAAGCACCAAGGCAATGCATGGTCCTGGTTGCAGCCACTGCCTGAGGAGGCCTGTCAGAGCCAGAGCTCTGTGATGATGCTGTCAAAGTGTTCTGCATTCCTTCCTCCTTACATTCCTTTCCACTTACACAGGCAGTGAGGGGGACATTGAATTTTCAGAACTTAGAACAGCAGCAGATTTATGTTTTGCTTAACTTCTTGAGTTTTGTGGCTTTGAAAGCAGGCTAGACCTTGGATATTTTTAGGGGTGATTCAAGTTGACTGTCACTGATCGATGTCCTTGGATAAGTACTTCAAGGTATTGCTGCTCTAAGCTACTAATGAATGATTTTCTTTTCATAACCTGGAAATTAATACCTTATTGGTTATTTGTTAGGAATATTTGTCTTTAAATCAATTTTGGAAAACCTTGTAAAGCATGCACTTGGCTGTGTGCCTCAGTGCAGTAATCAGGAGTAGAGGCACATCTTTGCACCAAATACACAAATATGCACAGAGTAGGAAATTACTTTCCTGGCAAGCCAGTAATGCTACAGTTTAAATTCCAGCAAAGCAAAGATCAAGCAGGTTTCAAGTTTGGGATTATTTTTTGTTCAGCTTCAGTTTCCAATGTAAGCTGTACTTGAATAAAACTCAAGGAAGTTCTTTTTTTTTATTCCAGTGACAGCTGATCAGCTGTGGAAAGGAGTTTTGGCAGAGACTGGCGTGGGAGTAAAGAAAGGAAGAGGAAAGAAGAGGAAGAAAAAGCTAAGGAAGAATCTCAATAGAGGCCAGGAGGTTGGTGAAGGTAAATTCACAAAAACAAAACTGTAGACATGTCTTGATGGTTTTGTGTGTAATGTTTCTTGATTTCATAAGCAGACAAATTTCTTTTCCTTTCTGTAATGTCAGAACTTCTTGAGATATTTTTGTCTTCAAATAAAAAAAATTGATGTGATTATTTAATGTTGGTTTTGCTTTTTCAGATAGAGATTCTGCATCATAGATTGCATTTGAAATATGTCAGAGTTTTCCATTTTGTTGCATTTTTCCTGAGTGCAGAGTTGCAGTCCTAATTTGGAGCAAAGCATAATTTTTCTGTGTTATTTTTCAGGACGTTCTGGTTTCCTCTGGCCTGGTCTTAATGCTCCTGTGTTGCAAACTGGGAAAGTGCAGGAACTTGCCCAACGAAAAAAAGAGGAACGAGAGAGAATTCAGACTGAAATTATTCAGCAGAGAGATACATGGGAGAGGAAAAAGAAAATAAAAATTAAGAGAGAGGGAGGATGGAGTGGAAAGTGCTGGGGAGGTATCATTCTGGATCCTCCTGACCCTGGTCCTAATGGAGGTAAGAAAAACAATTATCTCCTTCATCTCCCTTAGCTTTTCTGAGGGGGGACTTGGAGAAAGTGAGATCCAGACTTTTTCTGTGATTGAAAATTGGTTTTGTGCTTTGTTCCACGCCCACACACAAGCAAGCTAAATCAAAGAGCAGGTACTGCTAACACCAGTGAAATTTGTTAAAACACTGCTTCATTTCCTGTTAGGCTGTTCCATTACAGACTGTATGATTTTATGTGATATTACAGAGAACTGTGTTATGTCACAGACTGTTACTGGAGTCTTGAAGGATGGAAATGCTTTTCTGTCTCCAGAAGCAATTGTCTTGAGTATGAAATATAGTCATGTTTTCTTAATAGTTTCTTAAAGGATCTTGTGGGATAAATCAATCTTTTTTAAATTCTAGTTCAAATAATGAAATAGGGTTAAAGATTATGTAGTTTGAATGTAGCTTTTAGAAGAAGCTGCAATAAATAACTATCATAATAACTATAATAACCATAAAAGTTTGGTTTTTTTATAGTCTAAGTAGTTCACTATAGTGAAACTAGAGCTCTTATATGTACAGCAGAGAGGTGACTTTGACAGTGCTGTTATTCAGACTACTAAAGATTCTATAGTAGCTTTAGCATTTAGAAGCCTAATCTTTTTCAACTAATTATACATGAATAAGACTTGTCAACCCCTGTTTGGCTGAGTTTTTATTGTGAAATTCTGCTTATTGACATCTTTCTGTACACTTTTATAGCAAGAGGAGCTAAGAACAGCAGGTGGTATCTTCTAGCACTGTTTGCATTTCATTTTGTTACCCTAAGAACAAATATTCCATGAAAAGCAATAATGTATAGCGTGATAATGGACTTGGCCAACCATCACTGAATCTGTCAATGTGAAAATCGAAGATTTGAGAGATTAATTGTTCCAAATTCCCCATAGGTCAGTGGTGGAACGTGGAGTAAGTCAAGAAAGTGCCATGGTCCTAGTTCCATGCTGTGAACACAAGGCTGTGTTGGGTTTACACCTCTAAAAGAAGTGACAGCTGTTGTAAACAGTGTTTATGCATTTGTGAACTTCACCTTCTGGTGTTTTCCTTGATTTTGCTGTTGGCTGGTACTACTGATGTGGATTGCTTGCATTGAAGTTGGCTGTGTGGAGCCTGTTCTAGTCAGATCGAGCTCTGCCAAAAAGAGGAAGGGGCACTGCAATCAAAACAGGAGAATGAAGCTGTCAGCTTGTATTATAAATGTGTTTGAGAAAAAACAGCTGCTGATTAGCATGTGCTGATTTGCTTTTAATCTGCTAAACGTGTCGGGCCCCCACAGTTCTTCCAGCACCTTTTTATTCTGAGGATTCATGATCCCGCAGGGGAATTGGGACATTCACTGTGTGCAAAG
This sequence comes from Turdus rufiventris, assembly GCA_013186435.1. Taxonomy (NCBI): domain Eukaryota; kingdom Metazoa; phylum Chordata; class Aves; order Passeriformes; family Turdidae; genus Turdus; species Turdus rufiventris. The sequence continues at coordinate 4,530,282 of PYHW01009816.1, read as the reverse complement.
GAATGTCAAGGTGATAGGAAGAACAGACCTGAAACTGCCAAATCCAATGAATCCTTTTGGCCTCAGACTGTGGCATGACTGAATTCCCTGGTGTCACTTCTTGTGCTAGATAGGAGTAGAGAAAGAACAGTAATTTCCACTTATAAATCAAGTTTTCTCCCAAGTTTACAGTGTTTCTTTAGCAACTGAAGAGCTTTAGGGGGAGCAGATAGTGCCTGCTGGGATTCATATCTTTACTGTGAGCTAGAAATCTGCTTTGTGTAGACTTGACAGATCTCTAAACTGTGCCAAGATGGTCATGTTTGTAAACATCTTAAATGTTTATATATTAAATGTTAAATGTGTAAATGATAAACCAATGTTTGGTGAAGGACTGAGACCCAGTTCTACACCATCTCATGCTTTTAAGCTTTCCTCCAGTATCTCACTGTGATTACACCAAATAAAGGTTTTCTGTGTTATACTGAAGTGCTCTTGTTCATGGGGTAAGCTGGAAAAGCAAGAGGTTGTAAGGACTATGGTTATTTGAAGTGGTTATGTATTGTTTTGTTTCTTGTTCCCCTTCCCCTTTCTGGAATTTCACAGAAGTGTGGATTAAAAAGAACTTGCAGTTTCACAGTGTCAAAGAATAGGTTGAGTTGGAAGAGACTTTTTACAGGTCATCTAGTCCAAAACCCAAATTTCTTTGAATCCCTGTTAATTGTATGGTAAAAGCTTCAGAATCTTCTGAAAAATATTGGATAACACTTTAGTCATAATGGAGGTGACCCATCTGGCAATTTTAATGATTTACAGCTTTTGCTCTGTATATATGAACTTTGAGATTTATTTTCAGCTTTAGAGCAATATTTAGGGAAGAAGGCAGTTTACACTACTGGTTCAAATTATTCTCATCTTACCTTTTCTCTTTCTTGCTAAGACTGCTTTATAAATTAAAGCTCCATAGAAGTTGTGTCCTTCTTAATTTGTACCACCTACAGGGGTGTGTGCTGATAGACAAGTAACATAAGGAAATCTAACACCCTGTTTTTCTCCCAACAGAAACTTATGAAAATTTTGAAACGAGAGTCATCGAGGTAAGCATTGCAAATCTTTCCAGGGACTTTGAAGAATTATCACTACTTTGTATTGACCTTGCAATTATTTAACAAGTCTTTGCTAAGTCAGTGTTACAGCAGTAGGAATTAGACTGGTTTTTCAGCTGCATGACATGTACAAGCACAGCCTATAAGAAAGTGAGTTACTTTGTCTCTTCTATCCTGAGAGAAGGGCTGTGAGAAAAATTTTCTTAGCAAAATGGTTCACAGCAGCTCCTTGTCTGCAAGTTAAAAGAATCATCAGGCAAGTCAGAAGCTGAGCTACCTGACAGCTCTGCTGTAGAAAAGCATCTGAGGTTTCTCTCCCGTCCTGATAAATGGGTTTCCTTGGCCTTGATTATCTTTCTGCATTTTGCTGAGATGACCATCACTTGGAATTCTATCCAGTGGCTTGAGTGTTTTCTAGATAAATCCAAATCTTTGCTTCTGGCAGTGAGTTTTAGTATCTCATGAGACATGGAAAACAATGATGCTGTATTGTAATCTCAGTCTGGGAATTAAACGTCATGAGTTGGTTTCTATTTTTCTTTTTTTTTCAATCTTGCAAAGGGGAAAGATGTAAATTGTTTAGATATCTGCTGTGAAAAGGATAAAAAACAATGGATATAAATAAAAAGCAAGGTAAATTAGACACAAAGAATGACTTGCAAATGGGAACTTGAATACTGGAATGGATTGGGAGTATGTGGAATGTCTGCCATTGGAGCTTTTTAAAAACAAGTTAGATAATCTGTCAGAAGGAATGGGGAGACAAAATCCGTGACCTGTTAGCCCATTTTCTTATCTCAGTGGGTTTTTGGGGTGGACTGGGCCACACTATGGGTTTTGACTGATACAGCAATGACCATTTGGAGCACTTGGCCTTTAGCTGAGTCTGTGTTTGAAAGCCATTTGTGAAAATTGAATTGCACAGGAACTGCTCATAAAGGAAGTGATTTTTGTTCCCAAGCCCTGCAGCTGGCAGTGCCTTCTGTTACCTGGAGGGGCTCATGGCAGAGCAGAGAATGCTGCTGTGTGCCATGTCACAGCTGACTCTCGCTTTGGAGGCTCCAGCAGCGGAGTTTGCCCTGCTGTACTGGCAGAATTATTTGCAAACAGCAAAGCTGAGTTGCTCTGCAGTGGTTCCATGTGCTGTAGAAAACTGTCTCAATGCTTTATTATTTTTGAGTAATAAAAAAGCTTTTAGAAGCAGGCTGGGGCTCTGCTGTTACATGAGATTGCCACCGATGTGAAATGAGAAAGTGGAATGCTTTTGCAGAAAAATAGCAGCAGCAAAAATTCTCTGTTCAAAATCAGCAGTGAGCTCAAGATAATTGAGTCTTACAATTTTCTGATAGGAAGTAGAGGTTTTGAAATAAATAGATCATTTTAGCATTCCTGGCTTAAATAGGTGAGAGACATGCTGCTATTTCTGGATGTGTTTTCCATTATCTTTACCTTCACAACCGTGCAGGAGAGTAAATTAATGTTTGCTGGGAAGTTGTGCTTCACAGCAAGAAACTCAGAGCCATTTTTAAAGAACTGCCTTATGAACAAAGATATAATAGGCCCTTTCTGTTGTGATTATGGCACTGAAAAGGCTGTGCTGTTTTGCTAAAAAAAAAAGAGAGATTGCTTATTAAAGTGTTTTCTTATAATGTAAAAACAGAAAAGCTGTAATTTTATTTCCCCTGACTGAAATATAGAGACAAGCTCAGATTTTCATGTCAACTAGAACTAAAGTTGTCATAGAGAACTTGAGTTAACTGTTTCTTACTTTCCCTGCCAGCCTAAGGCACATTTCCCGTTCTGCTGATATATTAGAGATAAGAACAATCTCTTTAAATAGAACTGATGGTAATGATAACTGGTGCCTAACATAATAGAATCACAGTGGTAATGAAAATCTACAGGTGTAGCTGACATGTGCCGTTATTATTTTCACTGCAAGGATTCATTTCATGTGTCATCCACCCTCAGATGAACTTTCCTTTTATTTTTCTCCAAAATGAACATGGTAACGTAGGAAAAAAAGTAGCCTGCATGGCATCCTGTGCTGTAATAGTAATTGCCTTGTAGTGCAATTTAAATTAGAAAGTGATTGTGCTCAGTAGGGCCTGAAGGCACAGAACATGAGCTTAGTGGCCCTTTGAGTCTCTCATTAAGGGGAGCTTTCTAAAGGAGAAGATAAACTTATGAAGTTTTAAAAGATAAAGTTTTGCCCTTTGCAAAAGACAGATCTCAAAGGAGTATTGTCCAGCACTGGAATTGACTCCTGTCACTTGTGAAAACTGTGTTTGATGATCACTTACTGGTTTGTTCATGCTTTTTTGTTTCCATTGGCTGTTTCTGCTGAAGGCAACTCAAAGCATTTTGTGCAAACACAGCTCCATTTTAGCAGGGTCAGTGCAACCTTCCCAGTGTCAAAACAGCTCTGGTTTTGAGCCAGATGGTTCAGGTATGGTATTATCATTTTTAAATAAACAAAGAAAAAAAAAACCACCACAAAAAACCAAATACTCAGAGATTTGTGTTAGGGTGTTGAACTACAGAATGCATTAGGTGTAGCATTAGGTGTTCTTGTCTCAGTCCATTTGGATCACTCAGGATGGCAGAGAATCAAAACCTGTAAATTGAACTTCATTTCATGAGTTTGCTAGGCAGGAAAACAACTAACCACTCAATCCCCTTTGTACTGCCCTATCTAGCACAGGAATTCGTTCACTAGTTCTTCACTTAATTCATGAGGTTTCTAACTCAAAAGTTCTCCGGTTCATGACTAATAACTGTGAGGAAAGCAGTTGCTAAACCAAAGTCAGAGCGTTCCTCCTTCCTCCTCTGCTGCAGTGCAGGTGTGGCACTGGGAGGCACCTCTGTCACTGATGTCATCCAGCTTGGAAATGTGCTTTGTGCCATTGCCATGAGACTGTGAAGAGCTGCCAGACACACAGGATTAAAGGATGGTGGCTGCTGGGGACAGAAAGCTCTGGGTGGCAGTGGCTGCATAATGGCTTTTATTTCCTTCCTGGATATATCTTGTTTGCCTTGTTGCTCTCACTTTGACATGAGGGAGCTGCTTCCCAGCCTACATCAGGCCTCTTCTTGGCTCAACTTGATAGATTTGCTGCTTGTGATGAAAAGAGTATTCTATAATGCCCACCCTAAGCTCTTTGTTTCTTTTTATAAGTCATTGGAAATTGTTTTTGCAAAAGGTGCAAAAAAAAGGCTTGTGAAAAATAATGCTGCATGAGTTACAGTGTCTGAGATCCATTGTTTGACAGCCTTGACTGAAAAATTATATGGTATAAAGGATACTCTCTGAGTAGTGATTTACTTCTAATGAGAAGTTGCCTCAGAAGTACTTTTGGGGTATTTGTAGGCTCTAGACTACAAGGAAGTCTTCTGTTCTCTAGACAATACTGTCAGTGTCGTTAGACTGGCAGTGAAAATTTGAGATAGTTTTTAAGGTAGCACCTGTCACAGGGAAAAATGAGAGGTCAGAGCTGCGCACTATTTCTAATACTCTTGGAGTACTCAAAAGTTTTGGCCTGCACTAAAAGGAGGGTTTAGGAATGCTACCCTCAACTGGTTCTGTCTAATAAATACTTGATGATTTCTATCTCTTCCCTGTCAGCCTCTGTGGAAGAAATAATTGGCATTTGGAGCACCCAGAAGCTTTTGAGTGACTTGTAATCGGGCATAATTATGGCTCATTCTTTGAAAAGGAAATAAAGCCATTTCAGATGCAGAGTGACTTTGAGGATGCATTATGGATCTGTGCTCAGGTGGGAGCTGTAGTATGAAGCCACACTGAGAGAGGAGAGAGAGGAACAGGACGAGGTTATTTTAGTGATGCTTGTGTTTGTGTGAGTGCTGTTCACTTCTGCTTGTGTTGGCTTGCAGGGCTCAGCCTGGGATTGCATTCCCATCTTTCTGTGAGGGTTCTTGGATGGAGAGAGCTTCTCCTCCTCTGAGGGTGCAAGGTTAAGGACCATTTCAATGTAACCGTTGCAGCTGGGAGATGTCCTGCCCTTGTGGTACAAACCTGCTCTACCCTTGGTGCACAGAATACTGATAGGGACATGATGTAGCTAACATGAGTTTGGGTTTTGCTAACCATTTACTGCTCAATTCTTTAAGATAACTGGATTCCCAAACCTTTTAGCTGTGCCCCTGATCCTCTCTAGGCTCATTTGCATGGAAGTGCTTTTCTTTCACCACTGCACCTTGCTCTCATTTTTATCTCATTTACCCTTGTACCATGGAGAAGTATTGGGACCAGAGGCTCTTACCCCATGAGGGGATCAGCCTGTGCAAACAATTCTCTGCATAACAGCAGCAAAAGAGTGGAAGTGTCAACAGTGTGGCCTAGAAGTGACAGCTTCCTATAAATCATGACTAGAATAGGATTTCTAGAAAGAAGGGATTCCCAAGAGCAATCAAGCTGGCCAGGCATTCATTCTTCTTTTACAGGAACAAAACCCCACAGGAAGTGTTGTATTTTGACCTTTTTTCTAACCAAGTGCAACAGCTGAAAGCATAATGATGTTTAGCAGCCTGTCTTTGAGTGTAACTTGCTTCCACATTGTCATTTCTCCTCTTAATAAATGTTAGAGGTGGTTTCATTTTGGTTTTGAGGTGCTACTCTTCCCTCAGTTCTAGAAAGAGAGCTGAGTTTGCAGTATTTCACACTGGATGATGGATACAAGGAGACAGCTAATTTGAGGTTTACATTGTGATTTAGGTGGGGCATATGCTTGCATCTCCTTTCAAAATACAAAAATTTGCTTTCAGTTTAACTTGAGTGGCAGTCTGATGATAGGGGTGGTTGTGTCTTGGTTTCAGTCACTTTTCAGAGGCTGTGCTGTTTTAAGAGTGGCACAGAAGCTCCTTGCATGTGTCTTTATTGCCACATTCTGGAAAGGGAGAGAAATAATCCACAAGTAGTTTTCTACAAACATCACATCCTTTCTTTTTGATGTGATGACTCTATTTTTGTACAGGTGCCTACTGAGATTGGCAACAGAAGATGAAAGTGTGTGCAAAGCAAAAATAGCATTCTCTTGATGCTCCTGGAGAGATGACTGTGCTTTACTCTTTTTTCTTCCATTATTATTTTGCATTTTCTCTAAATAGCCCATTTGCACAGGCACTTTAATCTTATGGGGTGTGGTTTTTTTAGCTTGTTCTTGTCAGCAGTGAATTTGAAGAAAGAAAAATAGCTTGGAATAAGCAATTGGCAAGGCTGATATTTCTTCAAAGTGCTCTCTAGGATGTGTGGGCACTTTGAATTAAACAGCATCTTTATTTTAATGAAAGCAAGGTTAAATTTTTGAAACCCTAACCACAATCAATACCTATTGAAGGCACTGAAATTTTGGGGGGATTGTTGGGTTTGGGTTGGGGTTTCTTTTTCATTTCTTCTTGTAAATTTTAGTAAAAATGTTTAAACCATGACCAAGTATTTTCTAATAATCTACTTTCAGATATATAACACTACAACTAGGGTAGCTTACTGAGGAATTACATATAGGGAAAAGGATTTTTGTATATGCCATGTATTATCTTTTATATTTTATATATAATTCATGTATTACATACAGAATATAAACGGAATGTCTATATTTAAATAATTATTTCGTTCAATATATAAACAGAACCAAGGGAGCTAGAACAGATGGACAAAGGATCTCAGATTGTTGTCCCAAAACTGGCTTCTCTCACCCAGTGTGCAAGAAGCCAATCCACACAGTCGAGTTATTTGATTTATTTATAGTTCTGCTCCAGAAGGGGTGCTGTGGGTAAAGCTAGCACACTGAAAGCCAAAAGCACAAGCATATTTATACAGTTTGATTATTTACAGTTCTGCATAATGAATCTACATCACTGCTTGGCTGAGCTGCTCCTTGCTTAGCTGTTTCTCACCTGGATTTAAGGGTACAGCACATTCTAAATCCAGGTTTGGTGTTAGGGGTCTCCACTCACAGGCAGGCAGCCTCAGCTTCAGAGGTGGGGTTTTCACATCAAAATGAGCAAAGTTCGCCAAAGGACAAAACCTGAAACATTTCTAAACCCTAGCAGTCCAAAGCTGGTTTGGGCTGGCATGTAACCAGTCTCTTCCCTTTATCTCATTATTTTAGTGACCTTTTGCACATTCTGCATTCTCTAGGCCAACTTGTCCTCCCTTTTCCCTTTCCCTCCCATCTGTACATCTGTCTCTTGTCCACTTTGGGATATATTAGACCATGTAAGGTGGGGAGCTGTAAAGCACTAACTTGCTTCTAGAATCGTGGAATATTCTGACTGGGAAGGGGCCCATCAGGATGACCAAGTCCAGCTCCTGGCCTTGCACAGGACACCCCAGGGTCACAGCATGTGCCTGAGAGTGTTGTCCTGATGCTTCT
>PYHW01009816.1:4495998-4512897 GCA_013186435.1 Turdus rufiventris | reverse complement strand
TTTTTTTTTTTTTTTTTTTTTTTTTTCTTGGCCCCAGCATCAAACTGTACCCAGCCTGTAGATACTGAAAGGAAACAGATTGTGCCAGGACATTCCTTTCTCTGTCAGGCTCCTTGTCTTCATCACCAAGATCCCACATAAAAAGCTGCTTGTTTACAGGCTATACATCAGAAAATGAAACCCAAACCCAGCCTGGAGACAGCAGTCGTTGTTCCTGGGGTTGTTCAGGCTCTCAGGATGATTTCCATCGCAGGAGTGAGAACACCTTGTGGATCACGTAAACCAGGGTAGCCACGAATGCAAATACCTGTGATGGAAAAACACCAGCTAGTCAATCTTTCTGTTGCACAGTGCCACTCCAGCACTGAGCACACGCCTCGTGACATGCCACATGTCTGGGGACATCTGCACATGGTGGCACAGCGACTGGTTTCTCTCCCCCCTCCCCAAATTGTTGATGCAAGTAAGGATTTGCACTTGAGGCCACTCCAGAGCCACCTGCTGCCTTCCCTGCCCTCCTGCCAGGCACTCACCACAGCAGCAATGTTCTCCCTGTACGCCTCTCCTGGAAAGGAGCTAAGATAGTAGGTCAGGTAGGCTTCCAGCACCGCGGCACTGAGGTAGAACAGCGCTGCTGTCTCCTGGCAGATGACATCCTGAGGAACAAGGATCACACAGTCACCTCCGAGGGGGTGACACTGCCCATACAACCATCCCCAGCCTGCAGCTCGGAGTGCAGCAGCAGCACCCTGCTCTGCAGGCACAGGGGAGCCCTGGGGTTTGTCCCAGGCACGTACCAAGGTGACCCAGCAGCTGCTGCCGCCTCCGTGAGCCCCACAGAAGTAGAGACACAGGAGGGAGATGGACATGATGAAGCAGAACACGGAGACAAACATCACCCAGCCCTGCAGCATGGAGTCTGGGATCCTCGAGGATGCCACCAGGATCCACACAAGGCCCCCAAAGATCTGCAAGATCAAAGAGGGGGGCAGGGTGAGTGTGGGATAAAAGGACTTGTCCAGAGCAGAGCCAAAAGCCATGCACACCTCTGGCACTGCACATGGCTACAGCCCATGATTTCTTCACAGCCTCCACTTGAAACTGGGCATTTTGCTGGGAGCACCTGCCACTGATTCTGACCCAAAAAAATTCCTCGCTGTTGCCCTGCCTCCTGGTGCCACTGCCACACCCTTCCTACACCAGTGTGCTCAGGAGGCTGGTTCAGGCCTTTCTGAGGACTGGCTTTAATGAACAGGGAGGCTGATTTAGGAGAGGTGTGTGTGCTTCACACCCAGCATGCCAGGAGCAGTGTCAAACCCAGCCCACCTGCACAAACAGCACAAACAGTCACCTGCCCTCACAAAGGACACCTGCCAATACCACTCTGAAGAGAGAGAGCAGGCTGAGGATAGGTTTGACTCTGGGTAGGGGAAATGAGCCTGAGGCTCCCAGCTCCTGCTTGGGAAAGGAAGCTTGTATCGCTGCTCCAGCTCTTTGGGATCCTTCATTGGCTACACCAGAGCTGTGCCTGGTCCCAGCTGCTGGTGTGGGAACAGGTGGGATCTTCTCAGCCAGCCTTGGGAGTTTGCCCTGGCTTCTCTGGTGGTACACAGGGATAGACATGTCTAGGTTCCATCCCTTTACCAGCAGATTCCTGCACAAGAGGGTGGAAGCATGATGTTCAGTGTTGTGCAATGTCTGGAGTGCAAGTGGTGCCTTTGCACAGAAATGCTCTCAGTAGCTTTTCTGTGCCACAAATCTGCGCAGTTGTTTCTTGGACCTGTGCAAAGTTTAGTCTGTGCACCATGCTGTGACAAGGAGCTCCACAGCTGAACCCCCACTGTGTGCACCAGTGCTGACCTGTCCCTCACCACCAGCCAGTTTGGGATTCAGGCAAATCTCCAGAGGTAGGAGAGCCTTGCTGACTCTGAGGTCATTCTGATCCTTGTATGGCCAGTGAATCCCAGTCAGCAGCCAAGTGCCAGCTCCTACTCATTTCCATTTCCATTTCCTTCCAGGCATTTTGCCAGTGAAAATTAAGTTTCTGATTTATGATAACTCAGAAAATGTTACATCATTTCTGCCACCCCACAGTTGTTCAGGCCATTGTGCAAATTGACACATCAATTTGTGGTTGAGATGTGGCAAAGAGCTGAGAGAAAATGGATCTTCCAAAGTGCTGCTGTTCTGGTCCCTCTTGTAACAACCAAAGGCTGACACTTGAACACTAATCCAGTCCTTTTAATCACTCATATGCAGACAAAATTAGTGTGTTGCAGCTAAAAATCCTTGGGAGAAATGTTATATGGCTGCTCCATTAAAATCAAGCACAAATTATGGTGAGATAAGAAGATGGGGAAAGAAGTGCCACAGCTCACTTCCTACCATTCACCATCTCTCCTTCCTGCAAGCTGTAGTTATTCACTCAGAAAAGTCTGTTTGACGTGGTTTGATTATTGACTTTGGTTTTATGTTGAAGACTCATAAAAATGAAGGAAGGATTGAGAGGCTTTCAATAACTCACAGCAGGATGTGGACAGCAGTCTAAGAAAAAAATTTATCCTTTAACTGGCTTTTACAAAACAAACACATCTGCTTTGAGCTTGTTTCAGATTTTCCACATAGGTCTGGGTATCCATATGTGCAGAAAGTTCTTAAAATTAAATAGATTACAAGAATTAAACTGAGCCTCACAGATTAAAAATGGTAGCTCCTAATCAGCCCATGCAAATGTGGCAATCATCTGAGCTGCAGGTAGGATCTTCTGAAAATTTCACAACCATCCTAGCATTCAAAATGCCAATTTTGTTTTGTTTTGTTACCATCTTGGCCCATGGTAGGCAACCTGAGATTCCACTAAAGAATGAGAAACTCTTCATCCCTCTGAATGCTGTGATTCAAGGCAGCCACCTCCTTTGTACACAGCAGCGGTCACACAGCTGCACAGCCCAGAGTCTTCCTGGAGATGGAGAAATCCAGTCGTGCAGCATTCCTCATTCCTGGGTGGTTCCTGAGCCTTCAGGATGCACATTTCCAGATCTTTCCCAAACCAAAGGACAGGGTGCTCATTTCAGCAAGCTGCCCTGCCAAATCCCCTGGAGACAGGGATTGCAAACAAACAGTTCAAGGGGAACGAGCTTGCTGAGGCCAGCAGCAGCTCGGCACCAGGGCTAACACAACTCAGGGGCTGGCAAGTGTTTGCCCAGCCAAAACCTCCACAGGGACTTAACATCCTCTTCCATGCAGCTGCAGGAAACCTGGACCAGGTCTGCAGAGCACGACTGGAGCGGCTGAGGCAAAGTCTTTCTCCACATCTTTGCTATATTGTTATCATCAGGAGAATGAAGGGGATGCTGCAAATCCCAGGAGTGTGGACCAAGCTGGGTGACAGGAAAGGATTTGGTGCCAGATGACAAAGCTGAAGATTTTAGTGTGAAATAATCAGAATGCCATCCTACAGTACTCAGACCAAGCCTTCAGTGCTGAACCAAAGCACTCAGAATTCGGAAAAAAGCCTCCCTCTCTTGTGAGGAGAACATGGTTTATGAGCGGGGCAGAGAAGAGGGGGTAAAGTTCAAGCTGAGATTTTGCATTTTATGACCTATGCTTTTAATCATATGGACCAAATCCATTAAGATTATTATCTCCTTCTGCTCAGGGAAGTTACAATGTGGAAAGAAGTTACAAGGTGTTTGCTCATCCTTTGCTCACCCACACGCCCAGGTCCAGCATCTCTGCACCTGCGGCTGGGGAATGCTGTGATGGAGCCGCACAGCCTTGGCGGCCGAGTTCATTGCTGCTGCAAACACTTCCCTCAGCTTTCCTTAATGCCTGCTCCAAGAGAGCAGCTCATCTTGTGCCAGCACCATCCGCTAAAATCACCTTCCTGTTAATTACCCAGCTATGTTTGGCAGCCTACTCTGAACCCATCAGCAACCCCTGCCGGGATTTTAGGCAGGAAATTACAAAGGCACCAGAAAAATCCCACTGCAGACTAAAGGAGAGTTTCAGAGCCTCACACACTGTGGTTTTCTCCCAGGATGAGTTGCCCCCAGCCCCTTGTATCCCCACGTGTTTGGGGACAAGTGCCACCCCTCAGACACCTGAGTACCCAGCCAGCATCCACAGCCCTCCCCCAGGGAAAAGCCAGCACTCACGATTTCAGGGATGAAGAGCACATCTGGGAATGTCGTCAGGACCGCCAGGCCACTGGGCAAAGTGCTGGTGGAAGTTGAGGAGGACATTGGAAGCTTCTGGCACGGTGATTATCGGTCGCTCTGCTCCTCACTGCCGAACGCAGCCTCCTTACTTCTCCCTCTCCCTCCTTTTGTCCCCTTCCTGCCCAGGTTTTCTTTCTTCCCTGCTTCCTGCTGTCAGATGAAGACAGCTGTGAGTGGCACAGGTGTGGCCAAGCCCTGTGACCTGCAGTCACATGGGAGCTGCTCGGGACATGCAGGGGCAGCCCCGGGGCGCTGGGAGCAGAGCCCGGCTGTCCCCAAACGGGCTGAGCGTGCCAGGCAGGTCCCTGGGCAGGGCCGAGTGGCACTGGGGTGACAGCTGAGGGCAGCAGGGGACACCTGTGCCCATCCACCTGGGCAAGTAATTCCCCTTCATGTGGAATATTTACTCCTTTTTAACACACTTGGGCACACAGCAAAAAACACAGAACTGCAGAAGTTGAGGTCAAAAAGCGCAGAGAAAGGACTTTGAGAAAGGAAGACAGTGTTAAAACTGTCCCTTGGAGAAAGTGGTGAGGCAGTGTGGGAACCCAGGGCATCCCTCTGGATACCCTGGATGGCTTGAGACCCTGGCAGGGGGCTCAGAAGCCTTGGCACAGAGCCCAAGACCCCTGTGCCTTTGATTTCAACCCCTGGGAAAAATTACCACCTTTGCATGAAGAATTACAAGCCACAAAAAATAAGTAGAATGTAAGTTAGTTTATCAAAAGATGAAAAAGTAGAATTTTAAGATTTTTTTAGAATAGGGATCTAGGGTCAAGATGGAGGAACCTGGGCGTGTTCTGTCCTTCTTTCTCCTTCTTCCTAGCATCCATCTTTTGGGTGATGTTGGCATTTTTAGATTGGTTTAGAGTAGAACTAGACCGTACATTTTAAGTGGTAGGTATAGGAAGATAATTGTAAAAACGTTTACATAGTTTATAGTATAAAAAGATAATACCTGAAGGTGGGCAGTGTGCCTGGGACCGACCTGCTGAGCAGACCTCAGCTAGTCAGGGAAAGAACTTTTAGATTACAGCAATTTCACTACTATAAGGCGCACCTTAAAGCCTAAAATTTTGATCAAAATCCAGAAGTGCGCTTTATAATCCAGTGCGCTTTATACATGGATAAAGATCGGAAATTTGCCAACACTCAGAAGTGCGCCTTATTGACAATTTAAATAAAGCAGTCATTTATTCGTGCTGGCCACCTGAAAGAAAAGGATGACTTGACAGAGTTCCTTAGGGAGGTATAAACCACTAACAGCTTTTTATTCCGGAAAGGTTTCTCTGAAAGAGATGCCTGGACATCCACAGTTTTGGAGCAGGTATCCAAATACTGGAGGGAGCTCCAGAAAGAGGATGAGGATGCCTTTACTCACTAAGGAAAGTGCTTCATCCCATATCTGGTGGTGCAGGAGATGCTGCTCCGGGGAGGTGCAAACCAGCAACAGCTCATTCGAGAGAATTTCTGTGTTAGAGCACTCCCTGGTGGATGTATTCAACACTGGAGGCAGCATCCAAACGTTGGTGCAGGGCTCCACACAGGAAGTGCCATGAAAGAAATTGGCTAGGAGGTACACAGGGATACAGGCTGGAGTTCTGAATGTTGACAGTGGGAAGGTAAAAGCCAACAATTTTTTGTCCTGACACCTTTAGTGGGAGCAGGTAGTGAAGGCTTCAGGTTTGGTTCCTGAGGAAAGGCGAACTATCTCAGTGCAGTTTAGAGTTAGAAAAGTCTAGTACAGCACTGGCTCTTTCTTCCAGGACCTTCTCTGTGGGAGCAACTGCTGGAGTTTTTTTTAGTTTTGGACAAAGATTCTGTGAGAGAATCTGAGGATATACACAGTGAAAAGAAAGAGCAAAGATGTACATGTGGTGCAGTTTACAGGCTGCAAGAGGAAGGGTAAAGCCAGGGCTGGCTTTTTTTTCCTAAGAACTGTGTGGAAGCAGTTGCTGGCTGCTTAACACTTTGGATCTGGGCTCTGGGAGATTGATAGCCTGAGGTGAAACCTGAGAAGGAAAGCACAAAATTCCAGGACGTGGGGTGCAATTCCAGGGGTGTGTGGAGCCAACAAGTTTCCTCATCTGGCACCTGTTGTGACCAAGACTTTTGCTGCATGTTTACAGTTAAGGTACAAAACTGAAAATATATGAAGGCCCAGCTATTTAGAGCAATTTTGGAGGTAGCATCCAAACTTCCTAGGTGGAAACTGCCACTGCATATTGTAACAGACCAGCTCTGTCCTGCCCAGCTCCCACACCGTCCAGCTATACATATATGTATATATATATATAAATACATATGTACATAAAAGTACAGGCACCATTTCCATAGTCAATGGCTGTCCCTCCAAGGTTACTGTAGAGCTTCAGAGTCTTCACTTAGTCCTATCCATTGCAGCTGACTTCCAAGGAGAGCAAAGCTGCTGTGCTATCGGCTGGTTGCTGCAGCAGGAGCTCAGGACTGGTGGAACTGGAGCAATCCATACTCACTGCACATAGTAGTTATGGGATACAGTGGGAGTGTCATTCAGCAAACAATACTACAGCTGTAGAGCCCGGTCTTGGGTGGGCCAAAAGGAAATGTTCCAAAATCAAGAGAGAAATTCTGTCTCCCCTACTACAGCTCACACAGCTCTGGCTTAAAATTCTGCAGCGGTCCCTTGGCTGGAGCAAAGCCATTTCTGCTGGTCTCCAACAAGCACTCCAAAGCAGGAGGGGGCAGTTTCCCCTGCCAGATCCCAAATTCCTGCTCTTTAGTTCCCTCTATCCTGCCTGCAATGCCAGTGGCTGTGGCAGAACAGCTGCTCAGTGCGGCAAAGCCCTCAGCTCAGCTCCAAGAACTGGCACAGCAGGAGAGCTGCTGAAGTTCCTCAAATTTAGAGGAAGTTGCTGACACAACTTCCCTTCAGAAAAAAAGAGAGTCAGCAAGAAAACACAGACACTAACACTGCTCAAAACTGTCCAGTAAAATCATCACAGTGGGTGAATTTATTTCCACTCTCACTCTCAAACAGAACAGGCACTGAAGCGTTGAAGGCTGGAAATAAGATTTTAAGGGTGTCTAAGCCCTCCTGAGATCTCACTGGGATTAGTGTGAGAGGGTGCTTCACACAGCACAGCTTTTAAATTCCCTTTGCACACAACAGGTGTCACACTCAACATCTCTGTGGAGGTGCTGCCCAGCTTTCACAGGGACACAAACTCTGCTACGAGTTGGGTAGTGGTTGGAAAAGCCCTCAAGACCTGAAGAATTAAGAAAAAATATTTAAGAATTAATCACATAGGTGAGGAATGTATTAAGTATCAACCACAAGTTCCTGATGCCAAGATTCTGGTTCAGTGCCCCCTCCCCTTTTAAAAACACAGCTCACACACTTCCAGTTTTGGTTTAGGGTTGTTTTGCATTTTTGCTTTTTTTTTTTTTTTTTTTTTCTTTTTAATAAAAGAAGGCTTCCAGATACCTAATCACTATTGTGCTGTTTGTGCAGGACAAACAAACTTTAAATACTCAAATGCACAAGTCAAAACAAGCTGTTTCAAACTGCTCAGCAGTGCAGGCTCAAGCACTTATTTGCAATGGCTTTACTCTTTGTACAATCAGTTCTATATGTAGCAATGACTGTATATAAAGGATATAGTACATACTATTGTTTTCACTGTCAATTTACAAGAGGAAAAAAATAAATATTTTCCATTCTTATTATACATTAACACTTCAGTAGAAAGTTACAGCTGTTGTGTTGGCATGACCTGCAACATCAGGAGAAGAGACATGCATACTTATCTTTTAAGAATTCTAAACTATGACTTTGTAATAAATTACAGAGGATAGATACCAGCCAAGAGAATACTGATTATATGAATTCAGTACATTTGTGATTCTTGCTCCATGGTAAAAGCCAAAAATCTTGCAAAATACAAAAGCCAGTAGCTTGCATTATGTAAGTAAGACAAACCACATATGGTACAGCCTCTTCTCCAAATGTTTGTGAATAACAGGCTTGTGGTTTCTCAGGCAAAGGAGATTAAGTTGTTGAGTTGGTCCTCGCACCCTTCACACAGAACTAGCACCATAAAGATGCAAGGACCTCAGCAAACACCTAAATTTCACGCTTAATAGATAAAGCATGCATTTTGCAGAGTTTGTGCAGGGTACATACTCTGTTCGTTAAGGTTACTGTGCAAAAAAGATTCTCAACCACTGAAGATGTTTCTGTAATTCTGTTAAAATTATTAGCAACATTTTTAAAGTTTAGCAGACCTGTGTGCGATTAATGAAAAACCTGCACTCGTGGTTTCCCCCTGATTGCTGTGCACGGGCACTGTACCACTGAACTGAGAGCTGAGGAAATAAAGGCAGCAGCCTGAATGTCCAATGAAGTGGGGGAAAATGAGCTGCAGTTCGCTAAAAACTAAAAAAACCAGCATTTTAAAATGGCACAAAGCTTTTGTACAGGTGGATCTACCAGTGCAAATACATATACATGAGGTACCAATTCGTTCAGATCTTTTTATAAGCCAGATCTATTTATATGTATCTTAAAATCACTCTCAATTTCTTGCTGTCAGATAAATGCTACAGCTTGTCAGCCTGAAAGTAAAATCAAAATAAATTTTCAGCATATTCAATATCAGATTATTGTAATTTCTTTACAATTTAGTTTCTGAGCTTTCACTACTGAGACTGCTTAATTTTTGTTTTTAAAAGCACTAGTGATAATTTTCAAGATTTGAGATGATTTGAGGGAAAAGTTAACTGTAAATTGGACCAGTAACTATAACTAGCTGAATATTTTAACATTGCTTGAAATTTTACTAAGTACTGTTAGGAAGGAGGAACACAGTTATTGCTATTTGAAGACTTAAAATTAAAACAAACCAATCTGAAAGCATAGACAGAACTATTGCCACGGTGAAACTTTCATAGATATAAAACAACATTCTGCCTAAAATTAGGTCTTTTGCATCTGAACACTCTTCAAGTTATCTACAGCTTTCTCGTCCAGGTAATGATGATCACATTTACATGGAGCTATGCATCTGATTTGGCTAACTGGGGGGCACAAAGAGCTTTTCAAGTCTGGCAGTTCTTTCTTGAGATGTTCCAGCTGCTCCAGCTGCTCCACCTGGAATACATTTGGTTGTTCAGGATTTGAGTCGTAGATCCTGAATAAACGAGAAAAGAAAAAACACTGATCAGTATAAACTAGCAGTCCACAGAAATGTGCAGCAGCTGAAGCACCTGCTTTTTCCTCAACAGAGCAAAATTAGGTCCCAAAGACAGTTTGTTTGGGGTTAGTACCCTAGGTTTTGCTGCTCATCTCACAATATAAAATGGTGTTCCCTTTTCACTGGCTAGTTAGTGTTTCAGTGGATATACTAAAAACCTGCTGGCATAGACTCAATCTCCTGACAAATGTGATTTCTCAGGTGGCACAAAGCAGTGAAACAAGAGCAGTGTTCCAGGCTGCAAAGTTCAAAGCATAAGAAATTTCAGAGCCCTGAGATTATTTGAAGATTGTGATATATTGCTTGCACATAATACTGCATGGAGTGTATATTTACTGTTTCAAGAAGCATTTCACCTCCCCACAGTTCCGTTTAAATTAGCATAATTACCACCACAATATTAAGTGAAGAGTGAAAAACAGAAAATCTGACCTCTCCCCCCACCTAATGCAAATTAACCACTCACACTATTTTAAACAGTCCATCCTCTTTTCACTTTCTTGCTTTCACACAAGTAAACAAAGGCACAGGATTTGAAAAAAATCAGTATCATACCAGATTGTCCAAATACAAACCACATTTTGAGTGACAGTGTAAGCACTGAGCACAACTCAAACACTATTATAGTGTAATTCATTACAAAGAAAAGCACTGCTGTTCCTGTAACCTAACACTGGCACACCTATTGTAACAGGAATATACCTTGATTTCCCAACATTAATTTCTAATCTCAGCATGTTTATATCCAAAATTTTAATCCTGGCACCCAGTTGCCCTCACTTTCAGATGATACCTGGACACACAGTTCCAGGTATTGCAGGTTTATCTCCTTCAAATGAAAACTCCTGCAAGAAATTGCCATGGCTTCTGCCTTAGTCTTTAAGAATATTCATACTTCACTTACAGTTCCTTCAAGAAAGTAGTTTGTTTTTATTTCATCATTCTTTGTCTCTCACACATTTTCAAGTTATGCCCAAAAGGAACCAATGCCACTAATAAAACAATGTAGTGCTGATGTGAGAGACTGTGGGGTGCCCTTTCACCCTGACAAGACAACTTGTGAACTGCTGGCAACTCCAAGACATCAAAAACAACATGCAGCTCAAAGATGGATACAGTAACAGGATTCAAGTGAGGAAACATTTCTACAGGAAATATTGATATGGATCACAGTAAGGTCAAGGACAATTTCTGTGAAGAAACTCCTGGAAGTGAGGATAGATGCTGTCCAGTTTGATGAAATTCAAACAGAAGGAATAGCATTTAAATTTCTTGCACAGAACTTAGAATCCAATACAGGACTAAGATATGACTCAAATTTGCCCAATGGAAGCTTTCTGCAAAGTAACAAGCTCTACCATCCTTCCCTCCTGTGCCTTTGTTGATTGAGTCAGCTGACACCTTTCCCTGTGAATTCCAGACAAAACACTGAAACTTGAGGATGGTTTTCTATACAAAACACACACTAGGAACTAAGAATCTAAAGTCCTTTCCATCAGTTAGACACTAAAACAGCAAAAGCACGGTTCTTCTAAGCCCTTTGCTCCTAAGATGTGGCTAGGCATGTTTTCTAAACAGCTTCTCGCAAGTATTTTACTGCTAGTTCTTTACTACAAGTATAGACTCTTTAATTCCTTCTCCATTCTAAATTCCTTTCAACTGAGCTTCTGGACAAATTCAACTCTCCAAGCTCCTTTCAAGCTGTCCACTAGAGCCAATCCACTCCAATGTGTGTATACGGTTTCTTTTAAACTAAAAGCAGAGAAGACAACTCAAAGCAAAACTTTAGAATTTCTTGACCCTACTTTTTGTTTGGGCCCACAAAAGTACACCACCAGTTTGCAGCAACAGAGCTCCAGTACTTCTCCAATTATTTCCAACAACACTGTAAAGATAAGGAATAAACTCTCATGCTCCTATGCTCCGTTCTTCAACAGGACAATTATTTGTAATCAACTATGCACCGAAGTTTCTCCATCCGACCTCCTCTTAATAAGCAAACCCTGCAGAAGAATGAGAAGTCCTTTAAACATGACTTTTTAAAGTAAGAACCTTCTACAAAAGATTTGCTGGACATTACAGGGCTCTGCAGTGGGTGTAAAACTGAAGTGTTTGGCTCCTGAAAGGTGTTCTGCAACCTCTGAAAACACATACAAAACAAGAGGCAGCAGCACTGAAATACTGTTTCCATGCTCAAAAGATTTTCTGAAGGTTTTGATTTAAGCTTTTCACTTTTCTTTAGGTCTTGAGGAAAACTTGAGTTTACTTTGCAATTCACAAAATAGGGAAACTTAAGACTGTCATTGCATAACATCTTAATTCCATCACTGAGATGATTATAAATCAACTCATACTTCCTCCACATATCCATGCTGTTATTTAAGTAACATGCAGTTTCAGGCAAACAGGGCAGCCCAGATTTTAGCAGTCCTCTGCTTTTGAGAGGTGTTTAAAATGCTTTTGATTTGATGACCAGGTAAATTCGTGTAAATGTTGGGAAGTTACTAATACCAGTCAAGCACAGTTTTTGCCTGCAAATGCAACATGCAGCCTAGGGAACTGTAGTGTTTGGACAAAGCTGTCATGGAAAAGCTCTCAGCATCCATGTTTTGAAAATACTGATTTAGTCTTTTTATGCAGTTCTGTGTATTATTCAACAAACAAAATTCAGATAATGTAAAGTGAATGAGAGAAAAACGATGCAAGTGTAAGCTAGCACCCACCCCTCTCCACATTGGTATTTAACATACAGCCAGCAGGTGTAAAAACACAAGGCTGCTTTCTTCTTACCAAGTTAAGCATATTCAAATACAGAAATATTTTCTGGACTGTTTACAAAGCCTATTCAGAAACATCAGATCAATCATCCTAGAAATCCTGCTTTAAAAATCAGAATTTTAAGCAAGCCGGAGAATCTCACAATAGGTTGAAATTTCTTCTCTAATTGAGATCTAAACATCAGACTAATAAAGCATTTTAAGGATGAGATTTCTGTGCAGACAGAAAATAGCTAGTCATGCACATGAAGTACTTTCCTGTGTAAGAGCCCAAATAAAAGCCTGAAGGCAGATGTGGCACCTTTGTGTAGAGGCTGCCCTTTTAATTCAAATGATTTGGTTAAACAATGAGACAAATGGTAGTTGAACATCGGAAAATAGGAGAATATCATCCCAGCATCCCATAACATCTGTTTGGATTAATGACTTTAGGTGGACGTAATAATCTGCAGCCCAAGTGGAGAAAGGCCTGGATGGGGGGAGGGAGTGCATTTGTGTTCTTTCCTCTGCCCCAGTGAGATGAGCCTTTTGGCATTTGTAAGCTTCCCAGATTTAGTCTTGCAGTTTTTCTTCATGCAAAGCAAAGCCACACCCCCTACCTGCATTTTTTTTTTGCCCAGTGCATGGTATCACCAACTTTTGGTATTCAGGACACAGTTTTTCTGCCATCTTCACAACTGGGTACAGTGTTTTGGTCAATTCTACATGGATGATTAAAGTTTGGAAAAAGATAGCTTACAGAAATAATCTCTATGCACACAGTTCATAAGCTCAGAAATAACTACTGCACACAGTAAATCAGTCCTACATACAAGCAATCTAAAATTCCTCTATTCACTTCCTAGATTACTCAGGTAATTAGCACTTAACATAGCGTAAGTAAAGGTCTAGTAAACAGCGACACAAAATACCGTATTTGATAGATATCTGGACTTAGCCGCAAATCCAGAGAACAAAGATTTTGCAGAAACCCTGGAAGAAACATCATCTTAATTCAGCCCTGGAAATGTTCTGGAATTTGAAGACACAGCAGTATGAACTGGCTTTACACTAAAACAGATTACTGCAGTCCCCGTTTGTTTCTACACCTTGGAACTATCATGTACATCTCTCTCGAGTTCTGCTTTTCAGATTTAAACTAATTTTTGTCTAAACTCCAAACAGCACAGAGTATGTATGCCAACACCATACCTATGTGAACTCTTAGTATCAACTTCAAATCTCAAATGATCTGAAAGACTGGCTCTTTACCCAGCAGCTCCAGATGGGAGTGAAAACATTTGCTGCCAGGTTTTACATTTCTACATTCCACAACTTGCAGGTACCACCTGCAGTTCAAAATGTCCACCTTGAGAGATCTGATGAAACTCTCAGAAAGTGTCATATCCCTAATCGGTATTAAGATTGAATTTAATTTTATTCACACAATCAGTAAAACTTGAAAAGTAATTAGGAATTGCAAAGGGATATCCCATTAGTTTTGGCCTACAGAAAACAAGAGAAATGACATTTAGAAATTACACTTAACAAGCCTGCAATAACAGCTTTGGAGTTAATACCAATGCTGGGGTTCCTCTCCAAAAAAAAGGAAGATGTTGAAGCAGAAGTGATAGAGAAGGCAGGCAGTGAGAGGAGGGATGTACACTATTAAGAATCCAGATGATCTTAACAGTGAATCAAGGTTAAGAAATTTTTTGTTCAGTTAAATCCATAAGGGAATTCCAACAAATTGGCTGGTTATCAAAAAGTGAGATAAAAGGTGTTCTACTGTCCTACTGCAACTGAAAACACACAAAAAGTACAACAGGACACAAAGTGACACGTAGCTGACTTGCAGCCCTAACATAAATGCTAGGACATTTAAGTAGTGTGGAGTATCCAAAACAATAAAAGTAACATGAAGTCAGTAATTAGGTTGTCACCTGCTTTACTCTTTTACCATAGTAGTGAATATCTACTGCACCAGGAATAATTAACAACTCTGGAAGGCTAGACTAATAGACATGAGACAAAGAGACATTTTATGAACACTTTATGCAGCAGTGTTTGATAACAACACCCCACCAACAATGTATCACTTGAATTTATGCACACCACAGAATAAATTTCATTACCCCATGACTGCACACTATGTAGTTAGAAGATTGTTTCACTTGCATTCTAGTCCAGATGAATTTTCCATTGACTAAAGAGGGCCCCAATCCTGAGCTGCAGCAGAGGTGCAACATGCAGCACTGCTCTAGCAGGAAAGAGAACTGATGTGTCCATGTCTTCAGGCTGAAGCTGATCCCCAGTGTAAAAACCTAGTTCCTATTTTACTGCCAATGAATAGAAGACATTCTGTACAGCACAAGAAGTGACACCTCTGGTAAATCTGAGAAGCAATGGACCCACCTTGAAAGGACTCTCAGCAGTCAACTACAGATTGAAGAGTTAACTATTGGTTTTTACACTGAGAGTCTAGAATTCTAAGACCAAACATTTGATTTCTTGCCCCAGATATGATTAAATTGACTCTCAGTTTTCA
Organism: Turdus rufiventris; assembly: GCA_013186435.1. Lineage (NCBI taxonomy): Eukaryota > Metazoa > Chordata > Aves > Passeriformes > Turdidae > Turdus > Turdus rufiventris. The sequence continues at coordinate 4,498,139 of PYHW01009816.1, read as the reverse complement.
CTTTATAAACAGAGTTGTGGACAATTATTGATTTCCCTTTATTTTTTTGGTTTTTTTTTTTCTTTTCCCCAGGTAAATAATATACAAAGCAATACTCGTGCTAAAACAGAAGGTTTGAAAGTCTTCTGCAATTTGAAACTTCAATTACACTTAATGCTTTCCGAATTACTTTCTTATCTATCAGAAATTAAAGTTTAATACAGCTTTTCAAATTAAATTTCATTTCATAATGATGAACCTCTCATCTTCAGAGACAAAAGAGCTGAAATTTTGGGTTTCTGTAAGCAACTAAATAACACAACACTTTTGTTCAAGTATTTAACACAGTATTCTGATGTCTCTACCAGAATTTTTGGATGTAACAGCTACTTTCTGAAATTACTAATTTGGCAGTTTGCCCTGGAGTCACTCCAAGCTAATTTTAATAGGAAAAATAACTTACAGCTTTGAAACACAACAGAATGCTGTGTTAACTACTTCCACAGCTTAATGTAGAATGCTGAAACTTCCAGTCAAACAATTAAACAACATTTTCCTCACCGTATCACATACATAACTTTAAAATTACTATCGTGAATATTAGTAGCACCTTAAACATGTATGCCACGCAGTAAGTCTTTAAAGAATCAAATTACATTTATGTTAATCTTAGGGAAAACAAAAGTTATTTTGTTTCATATATACAGCTGAAAGAGTGGGAACTAGCGTTAGACTTGCTCTTGATCTGGGTTTATGAGGCCTTGCACTTTCTGTACTCAGTCAAGCAAGAAGCAACATGAAATTTCACCAGAATCAATTTACAACAGTTTCTAAGCTTGATGATGGTAGTGATTATGATTATTATTTTAAAAACCCACAACTAAGTACCTGTCATATATCAAGCCATGAACACCATATTCTCTCAACTTCTTCCTGTTATCCGGGTCATTTACATCATCACCCCATGAAAAAATAACCAGGCCTTTGGTTATGGCCCGTGTAATAAATGCTGGATTCCTCAGCAGGTCTTCAGAATTCACATTAATTCCCTGAAATACAAAAGACTTCAATTAAAATCCATGTTTCTGAAACACATCCACTTTTTTAATCTTTTGACACTAGCAGCTTCTTACCATCTTATCCATTATAATAAAAAATTACTTAATACAATTAGAGTTTATTTACAGTGCTATTTTTAAAACACTGTATTAAAAAGCATTTGAAGCAATAAACTTTTTTTGGCATTACCTAATCTCAGTGTAATTCTTTTGGGAGGTTAGTCATAATTTAAAGCATTAGTGTCAAAAATTACAGATTTAAAACAAGCAGTAATAATTTAGCTTGATTTTAACTTGTCAGCTTACCAGCAAGTTTTCAAACTGTGCAAAGTTAATGGCAATTGGAGTTGTGCGACTTCTGAGATCCATAAGCTCTGGATAGAGTTTAGATTCCCCTTGGGTGAGAAATAACACAGGATACTTGTTTTGCTTATGTCGGATCCTGTCAGGAAAAAAAGTCCACAAGTAGTAAACGAAAAAAATAAAACTGAAAAAAATAAAAATTTTATCTCACTGTTTCGAGGGGAATTCCTCTCTTTCCTGCATGTTCTTCTAGTTCCTAGCTGGTGCAAGGAGATGGTCCCACAGTTTAGCATCAAACTGTGCAACAAACTGCTCAAATGAGTTCTTCTGCCACTACTGAGATTACCACACAGGTTAAGGGAAGCTAGACTTGATGCTGAACTTAGCCCACATCCTCAAAATGTTTATATATAATCCCCAATGGCCATTTAATTCTGTAATTTTCTTCTTAAATGCACAGATTCATAATCATCATGAAGAACCACAACAGGAATTTCTAAACATGGTTAACATACAACCCCTGACTTTACTAACGCATTTTTTAAACTGGATACTGAAAGATGCTTTGTTGCAAAGCAAGGCCTGCACATCCCTCAAGTATGACTGAAAAAGACTTTGGGATACGAGAAGAAACTGACCTTTTTTGCTGTGCTAAGAAAGAGTGAAACATCCAGAAAGGCACTTGACAAAAATATCCACTATGATTTTGCTCTCCTATTTACAGTAATTTCACGATTATAATCCGCACCTGACTATAAGACACACGTGGCAACTGCCTTGGGTTACAATACAGAGTGTGAT
>PYHW01009816.1:4479366-4495490 GCA_013186435.1 Turdus rufiventris | reverse complement strand
TTCTTTGTCCATATATAAGCCGCACCTGATTATAAGCCGCACTTCAGGTTCAGACCAAAATTTTAGTCAAAATGGTGAAGCTTATAATCGTGAAATTACTGTAACTTTTGGCTCATTTCAGATGGCAAAGTAGTCACATTCCAGTTCTCAACTATTTTGGCACCCAAATTTTATGTCTAAGAAAAACACCTGTTATTTATTTCTTGGTGTGCATTTTTAAATACAAAGTAAATTTTACCAAACAAATTTCAAAACCAAAGTACATTATTTCTCTCTTCTTAACTTACATTGTACAAATATCTGCATGAAAAGAAGAAAACACAACTCTTCTTTTTCCAGCATTTATCAAAACAGTTTTCAGAATAATATCTAGATAAGTGTTCATATCAAAGTAAGTTGACAAGTTGCCATCCCATTGTCCATCCTAGAAAAAGAAAGTACAAGTTTGAGTCACTTAAATTAATGCTTACTAAAATTGCTTTAACCAGTAATGGTCTCTCAGTCAACCTAAGCAAAGTAAGAATTCAGCTGCCCAGTGTGAACACAGAATCAATCCTTCAGTCTGTTAAGTGCTGGTTACAGCTCTCCAGGACTCACAGCCTGAGAGGTGCAGCTGAATTCTCACAGCAGTAAAATCCACTGAAAAATTCTCTCTCCCCATCCAAGGAATGCATTCCTAGGAAGTCTCATATGGCTTAAAAAACACAAAGAAATTCCCTGAAGACCAGTAATTACAGCAGCTACTCTGTCATTTTGAGCATATTGACTTCCACCTACCACTCTCCTTGGCTTCCTTCCCCCCAGTCCAGGCTTCCAATCCCAGCCTTTACAATCGTTTCCCTCTGGACTGAGTGTTGCACAATCCAGCTGAGTCTGCAACCCTCCTGACTAGAAGGAAGCAGCTGCTTGCATTACTGCACCATATTGTAGCTGCCCCTGCACTGGGTTAGGAGAGGTTGAATTTCTTGGGACTTTCCTGCCTGCCCTGATGTGAATCTGTTGACTTTAAAAAGAGTAAAGAGTCTCCTACCAAAAGCAGTCTGAGCTGCATTATGAATCCAATCCTATAAACACTTGTTATAATTTTAAGAATAAGTTTATTCATTTGCTGGAGTGGTGCTACTATATCCCCAGCTTAAAAACAATGCATTTACTAAAAAAAATTTAAATTAAAAAAAAAGGGGCACGAATCCCCACAAAAATCATGCCTTTGGAGCTCATAAATTGTCACATCAAATTACAAGCTTTAGCCACGAAAATGCCAAAGAATCAAAGTAAATCACTTACCCTTTGTTGGGAGATCCACTTTACTTCTATGTTGAATCCAACATCTTCAGAAACAGACTCCAGAACCTGAAAAAAATTTTACTATGAAGAGACCCCCACAGCAAAGGAGGACAACAAAGCACTATGAATGGAATTATTGGGAGAATACACTGGAATTTAATGTTAAGGGTGTCTAACAATAGAATTAAAAGCCCTAGGTTTTTAATATTTTATACAACACACATATACACCTGTTTCTACCCCAATTTAAACTTAATAACTACATAAAGATGGATAAAATCTTAAGGACAAGATTTTGACAAGGTACAATTGTGAGTCAAGTCACCTTAACACATGTGAGAAATGCCCCATTTTGTACTCTGAAAGAAAAAAAACATTTCTTTCTCCAGAAAGTTCTTTTGAATGTAAAAAGCACCTTAAGTATGAAATCCAGGAGCTTGCCATTACAATGATAACAAAAGTTCTTTAATGTGAAATTCTTGTAAAGAATTATTTGCAAGGTGATTTTGAAAGGTGTAGCTAGCACAAACCAATCCTAAATGGAAACACACTGGAAATTCACTCAATACTTCTCATGCCTGGATCTGAGAGATGGCCAAGACACTGAGGAACTGCCAAAGGCCAGGTGTGATTTCCCTCAAAATTAGAAACAACTGTTAATGTATTAACAGGCAATGCCCACATGTTAACCAGCTGCAAAACTGAGTGCACCCTGAGCTTTGAATTCAGAAGCTTGAAATACACACAAACTGTAAGCACTGAAAACCCTCCAGTGTGCAACAATAAAGCCCCTGTTCTCAGTTACACAAAACGAAGCAAAAAAAAAATTCAATATCCCTTGCTATGTGTGCGAAGCTAAAAGTAAAACACAGTTTTGCATGTTCCCCAATCATCTTGCTCTATATTCACTACTTACTCTTTGCAGAGAAGGAAATGGCTGTGTCTCAAAAGCAGAGTCCTCTTCCTCTTTAAAGGATGCTAGAAAGAAATACAAAATATTGAATTAAAACAGAAGCATAATCTCAGTAATGCCAGCAAGAAAAGACTGGCTCAAAATTCTAAGGCCTTTAGGAGTGAACAAAGAAATCAGGTCTCCCTTTTGATTACCTACACCTTTTCCTCTGACACTGACATACTCCCGTTATGGTGTTGGCAATTCCTGGTTTGGAATTTAAAACCTTGCCACAATATATATCAGAATGACTTCTCCCATCCCACGTCACTTCACTCAGTGAATTACATCCTTAGCTATCAAGGCTTGTTTGGGTTTTTTTTAATCTTTTCTTATACAGGCAGGATGAGTGAGAGAATTTGCTGTCCCTATAAAGGGTATAATTAAGGCCAAAAATTAACAGTACTGATACGACATCCTACAGCAGTTACCCACGTTCTTGTCAGCAGTTCTGAAGAGCTGAAGGCACAGTTGGAGAAGCGCAAGATGGAAATATCAGTGGCAATTTTGTTATGATTATTCAAAAATATATACTGATCTATTTGCCTTCTACCCTTCTGTCCCTGCTTTTCAAGGCAGTAACTCCTGTTCAGATACTTCCTTCCCAGTAAAGAACTCTACAGCATGCACAAAAGTAACTACATAAGCATTTAGAAATGTTCAGGACAAACGTGATTACAACAAGCAATCACAGAATTTATATAATTACATGGTAATAAATCAATCCCAACACTCTTCCAAACCGGTACATACCATTGTGATCTTTTACTTTCAGGGCTGTCACGTGAGCCAGCTGAAGAGCATAAGAGCAACATTAACACTCCACCCACATGTTCCTACATGTAAAACATAACTGATTTTGCTTGTAAATAGTTTTAAAGTTTAAAAGTCTATTATAGACACAGTTTCAGTAATATGTGAAAGAATAAAAGACATAGTAGTACACATCACCATTTTCTTTCAAACTCTGTTTTAAAGATTTCAAGAAAAGCTCAAAACCAAACTGAAAACATGCTTACTGAAAATTCAGAAATTGTTAAGGGTAAAGCCATACAAAAGATAATTCAAGATCAAGATGTGAAGAAGTCTGAACATCAATCCCTCCTCTGTCTTTTAATCCAGTGCAGAAGGCTGACCTGTTTTATATTACAGTCACATATACTGAGCTAGAATCAGGCCAGACACAGCCAACTCCCTTGCTCCATTCAAATTCTCTCTCCACAAAAAGGAGCAGAACAAGTACTATTAAATAAAAAGAATCACGTTGTTCTTGGATGAGCCAGATGGTTTCTTTGAGGGCAAGTATCTCAGCAGGGTCTTCAGGAGCCCACTCATTGCCTGCCTTTTTTTATATAGACAGGGCACTTCTGTTTGGAAGGTAGAACAGTTCAGTGTAGTCCCTTTAACATTTGAAAATTAGATACCATATTTCTAGAGGATAAAAGTAATGACATTTACCCAAGTTTAAAAAATGAAAAAAGTATTTCTCTTGGAATGTGCCTAATTGTTCTGCTAGTACAATTTTTAAGACTGTACTCTCCTGAACTATCTATAGCTGCTCCCAAAACCTCCAAGCTTCATACACAATTTGAAATTCTACACACAGCATATTGTACACACAGCCAAGGTAACAATACCTTTAATAACTGCAGCTGATCAAATGTGAGTTCTTTGACTGCAATCTCAAACAGTTCCAAAGGTTCTGTATCCAGTTTCTTTGAAGAGAACCAACACACAATTAAGCATCACTGAAAATAACAAAAAAGCCTACACACTTTTTATATAGTAGCATTAAAAGCAACCAATGTTTCCTATTTGATTGGTAAAGATACAAGTGATATTATTAAGATGATCAGTTTTCACATGAAAATACAGGCACTTAAAAACATAAAACTGGTGTCAATTTGAAAAAACTCAGTGTTTGGTCTTTCATGCAAGTCAGAGGCTTTTAAATTCTTTCTTCTCAAAATGTTAGCATAATTATTCTGTAAAGAAATCGCCCTCTGCATTCACTGCCAGAACTACGAGGGAAGATAACCAGAACAAGACAGAATGCAAACATTCAGTATAAACAAACATTGAGTATAAGAACCCCACAGGCATCACTGAATATAGCAGAGTAGTCTGCTTTTTTCTTCCAAATATTAAGTCAGAAAGAAGCTAAACAGTGACTACAATGTGGGTTTGAAGAGTGCCAAACCATGCATCTGAAATGCTGTTGCTACAACATCAAAAGGAAAAAACTTCGCTGCTCTGTGCACAAATAATGCTGCATATTTATTCCCATTCCATCCCTTGAGTCCCCAGAATTATTTCTATGAGAGCTTGACATTTTACATTTCTAGAACAGGCATGTTTATACATGAAATACAGATATCTTCTTTACCTTTTTCATGGCCATGCAACACGTGAGATCATGGTATACTATAGGCACATAATCTTTAGAAAGATGTACATCAAATTCCACAAATGCTGCTCCCTACAGAAAATTGAAAAACACAGAGAACAAAAGCCCATTAAAGGACTACAGAACTGCATGCAAATACTGTCAAGTAGTCACAGGTCCTGGACATCAAATAGAAGCTGAATACAACTGGCTGTTACCAGTTAAACCATGCTTAGCAATGGATTATTAATGATGAAATATTTTCAGAGTGGTGGCTTTCAGCCTTTTCAATCTGCAAATAGATGAAAGCATTTCTCTGGTGATGCTGCTGATGACTTCATAGTAAATTTCTGCCTCATGCATATTTCTTGTGAGCATTTTAAAAGCAGTCTATAAACCTGTAGTGTTCATGTAGGGACTAAGAACTACTGCTCAAAACATTAATTTAGTAGCTACAGTTTTATTCAGTGATCAAGACAACTGGAAGGAATAAAGTGACCACTTCAAAGAATTTAGGCACATGGAGCTATTATCCTAAGACAGAACTTCCAGTTTGGGAGATTTCAAGTCTTTGCTGCAGCAAGCACCAAAACAAGGATTTGTTTATTCTGCCAGTTCAGCTACCAAGCCACATTTTCAAACAGCAAGCTTCAGTACACAGCAGTACCTGAGTAAGACCTTTACCACCTCAGAGGATGCTGACAGACTCCAGCAGTGACAAAATTTTATTCCTTTGTTCAAATTGCCTGTACTGGGTTTAGATTAAAAATCTCCCTGCATTAAAATACCACCAGAACATGCTAAATAGAAGTTTTCATTTTTTTAAGGGACTTGAGAATGAGAGTCTGTTCTACTATTAACTTCCCATAACTCAGGCAATTTCCACAGTGATTTTGTCCAATTTACATCAGTGCAATTACCATTCACTGTACTGAATCATGCAAATTAAGCACACAAGCCAACCTAGCTTGCACTAGAACAAGCTCTGTGTGTGTGAAAATGTTTGTACATACATGACTAGCAGCACTCCTCAGGGATGCAATGGTGTTCTCCTGAACTTTAGCAAGCCTGAAACAACAGCCAAGAAAAAGGGTTTGTTAGATGCAGTATAGCACAGAAATGAAACAAATAAAAATTGGAAGGTTCTGTTTTAGAGAATATTCACAACCTGCTACTGAAGCAAATTACTATGGGTTGTAGCTTTTTAAACTGTCCACTTCCTCAGTTGGTGTCAGTGAGGCAAAACAACTTCCCCAGTGTAAAATGCAAACAAACTTACCTAGTTGTTGTTGTAGAATTCCCTGCTCCCCTATGTCCAACATCCAGAGTTGTTCTTGGTTTCCAGTATTTTGCATATGAAGCCTGCATATCACAAGCGTATCCCTGGATTGGTCTGATAATTATGTAGTCCACTGCAAGATAAACAGCAATGCTTCACATGTCAGGAAACAGCAGATGGCTTTGAGGGAAGTTATCTGCATCTGCTGTTGGTATCAACTGTACCTATAACTTTCCCGATTGTCTTCCTTGGATTTCTGCTCATAATAGCAAGTGTAAGAATTCCAGCACTCTTTCCAAGTTCTGCAATTGTGGATGACAGGAGGCAGGCAGAGCCTACGTGACCTGGGAGCACATCATCTTGTACTACCTTCTCACTTAAATCCTCCTAAAAACACAACAAACAAAAACTCAAAACTCCCACTGTTAGAGGAAAGTGAGAATTTTAAACAAACTCTTCAGGCTTGCTGCTATGTTACACAGAATACTCATTTCAGCTAAAATTGTTTAATGTAACAGTGAGATATGAATTACTATCAGGAAAATGAAAATTCTGACAAAACTCATTTTTCTTTGACATCCCTTACATTTTATAAGCTTTTCAGATAAAAATAGCATGCATGGAATAATCTGTCTTCTAAAACGCTCAAGTCCTGTTTAGGACAAAAATTAACTGGAATAATATTTATGCTTAAAATGCTAAAAAGCTTGGTAAGCATTTGCAGGGAAGAATACACAGAATGTGCACTTGACCATAGTCAAATTCAGGAACTATGTAGACAGTTCACAATTATGACCGTAAGTGACCTTGAAGGCCAGAAAGAGAATGCTTAAAAAACTTTATGCTGTGTAAGTATTTTCTTTTAAAAAGAAATTCAAACATTAAGATCTTTATGGGGAAAAAATAGTGAAGAATAACAGACACAGTAGTGAGAACCCAGTTTTGACCTGCATGAGTTAGTTCAGAGAAATCTCTTTTGCTTATAATATAAAAATTTAGATTCAATAATTTGTGATATAACCAGTTCATGTAACATTGTACAGGTTGAAGCAGGAGAAGTGTAACTTAGCTCTGATAAAGGATCAACATCAAGCCAACCTAACAGCATGCAATACTGCACAAACACAGATTCAAGTCTAATTTGCACTGACTTCTAAATAAGCAGAACTGAAAAACTTCCTGTGTCATATCAAGAAGGCTCACAAAAACCTTTCAATAAATGGGCTGGGAGTCAGTAGTCTCATACTTGTATAAACAAATCCCAAAGATCAAGAACATCAGGCTCTGTTTCAACAGTGAAATCTTCATAATATTTGACCTGAGCTCCAAAAGGCAGACTGGAGTTACTAGGGGTAAAGAGACATACCTCAAAAAAATCAAATATTAATTCCAAGTTATCAGGCTCCATGGTTTGTATTGTGTATTCTAGCCATCGGTCTGGCTGCAAAGCATAGCCGCATTCCGGCTGAGTGTGCCGACATTTGTAGTCATCGTTGCTGATTAAGGAGAACTCCACCGTGTTTGCCATTTTCTGAGGGACAGTTGACAACATCTTGTCTTGGCACTCTTCCTCATCGTCCTTCTCTAGGCCTTCTAGGGTGAGTTTTACTCTACTCAACCAGAAACACAAAACAAAGGGTTAAGTCGCTGCAGTGCCTATGTGAAGGATAAAGATTTAGGAAGGAGCTTGAGCAGGAATACAAGAATTCTTCTCAACTCCATCACTCACAGAACAGCACTGTATACAGCAGGTGCTATTTTAGTCAGATTTCAGTGCTCAAGTCACTGCTAAAAGTTGAACCTGGGTAAATATGAAAACTCTACACTAGTGGTCTGAGAAGCAGCATGCCACCAGACTATTTGGGCTGCCAAACAGTCTTCCTGGGAGATTGACACCCATAATGCCTACAGGCTAATGAAAAGCACTGAAAACAGCAGTCATCATATCAAGACCAAGACTTGAACATTGGTGACTGCTGTTATGTCTCTGTGATAAGAAATGTAAGTTTACTCTAATAGACATTAGTAATATAGGCTGAAGTAATTGTGCCTTGAAAAATCCTAAATGAGCATTTAAACTGAATGGATTTCTGAAAAACCCTGGACTGAGAAGCAGAAGCCTCTCTATAAGACTCAGAGTCCTTCATCACACAGAGCAAACCTTCCAGACAAAATTAGTTATGTCAGTGATGTAAGCACATATGAGTAAACCAAATCCCTTCCTGCATGATGGACACAGCAGAGGAGATACAGGATTATCATTTATAGATGCCAAGTCAACAGTAAAACAGAAGTCATATCTCAAAGAAATAATTGCAATCATAGAAATACATTACACTAAGTCCACATTGAAATATAGCCTCATAAAAAAAAAAAAGTTACAACAGAGGTACTCCATAAACTTGAAAAATGACACTGCCATAGCAAGTAACAGTGACAGAAACTACTGTCCAACATTTTAGGACAGAGGATTTAGTGAAGGCATCTAGCTTTATTTCAACCATTTAATTTAGGCAAGAAGCTGGCTTCAGAAATTGCTCTCTCTACCTGCTACAATATGCAAGGAAAAAAGGTAAAGCTGTAGAAAACACATTAAGTATTAAATCTCACAGAAGAGCATCGTATTAAATAAACCTTCCCCTTATCAGCAAATCTGGAAACAGTGGGAGGGGAAATCAAAACTGGAAAAAAGAAATAAATCAAGTATAACAGATCCATGGAATGGTTTTGTTTGGAAGTGATCTTCAAGATCATCTAGTTCTAACCTCTCTACCAAAGGCAGGGACACCCACTCCAGGTGGGTTCCTCCAAGCCCCATTCAACTTTGCCTTGAACACTTCCCAGGATTCAGCATCTACAACTCTGGACAACCTGTGCCTGTGCCTCACCACCCACATACCTAAGAATGCCTTCCTCACATCTAATCTAACCCTGTCCTCTTCCAGGTGAAGGCAGTTCTCCCTTGTCCTGTCACTCCAGGCCCTTGTCCAAAGTCCCTCTTCAGCTCTCCTTAAGGACTGCTACAAAGGTCTCCCCAGAATCTGCTTTTCTCTAGGCTGAAGAAGGCAGAATTTCTCATGTCCACAGCAGAAGAGTTCCAGACCTCTGAGCACCTTTGTGGTCTCCTCTGGACTCAGTTTAACAGCTCCATGTATTTCTTATCCTGAGAGCCCAGAGCTCCCAGAGCCAGAGGATGCAGTTCTCCCGGTGGGGTCTCACCAGTGCAGAGCAGGGGGCCAGAATCCCCAGTTGGCCACACTGCTGCCGCTGCAGCTCACGATGCACTTGGCCTTCTGGGCTGCAAGTGAGCAATGCTGGGTGACATGGAGCTTCTCATCACCAACACTCCCAAGTCCTTCTCCTCAGGGCTGCTCTCCATCATTCTTCACCCAGCTTGTACTTGGGATTGCTCCAACTCAAGTGGAGGACCTTGCATTTGGCCTTGCTGAACTTAGTGAGATCTGAACCTCCTAAGCCTGTGAAGCTCCCTCGGGATAGCATCCCTCCCCTCCAGTGTGACTGCACCCCTCAAGCTGGTGTCATCAGAAACTACTGAAGAGACACTCCATCCTATTTTCCATGTCATCAACATCACCAACTCCTGAGGGACACCCCTTATCTCTGGTTTTCACTTGGACATCAAGCTGCTGACCATAACACCCAGAGCAACCACCCGGCCTTATCCACTGCCTGCAACAGGGCAGTTTTCTAAACACCAGGGCTAAGGTAGCCATTTCTGACAATTAACTGTGGAGTTATAATAATGCCTGGTTTTTTTCTCTACAGAGAAAAGCACCAAACTGATTTAAGTAAGAACCTAAGAACACTACTGTTTCAGCCAAAAAGCAAGAAACACCAAGGCAAGTTTGGAATAATTATTCATGTTTTAACACTTGGAAATTGGGCTATTAGCAACCCAAAATTAATTTAAAGGCTACATTCATTAAGCACAAAAAATATCATCAGTGACAATTAATGAGGTAAATTGCATACTGAGATGAGCAGCTCTTACCTAAACCTTGATGTTTTAAATTTCTTCTTAGATATCAGTACAGGGGATTTCTCAGAATAATGCAGACGTAGCCTTATTTCTGTCTGACATGTCAGCCACCCAGAATCCACATTTTTAATACCATCTATCAAAAGCCAAACAGAAAGAAGACATTTTAGTAACTTCTTTTAGGGAGATCTAGGCAGTTCCTCTTGCCATCATCTTCCAGGTAATCCTCCTTATCACTAGCCTTGATTTACAGCAATGCAAGAAGTTGGGTGCAGCCTTTCCCCAGTCTTTCCGAACTACCCAGAACAGCCAACAGATACTGCTGGCTTTTAAGGGGGATTAAACAGGAACACTGATCATGTGTAAACTATCTGCAGGATAGCACTGAGTAACATTCCCTTGTCCTGGGATCTCTCAACATATGGAATAATACTGACAGGAACTCTGAAGGTTCATCAGATACAGATTAGCTCATCATAATCAGTGCCAGTAAAGCATTGCAAGTCTGCAAGACAGAATACAGCAGCAGTTCTGATGAAAAGAAAGGAGAATCCTCACCCTGAACATCAAAAGAAAGCCTACAAGCAGGAGGACCAGAAACACAAGCTGCAAGCCGGGTGCTGAAGCAAACCCCACAGTTTTGAGGAGTCCTAAAGAGCCAAACCCATCATTTGATGAGGATGTAAGGGGAAAATGGAAAAGCTTGAAGACAAGATTTAAGAGGTATGATGAAGAGTTACTTTCAGTCACATAGGATTGAACATTAAATGAGATGTGGGTCAGAACTGCCAAAGTGCACACACAAGAACGTGAGATGGGGGCTCAGAAGAACCTTTTGGCAGCAGCATCTCCAACAGAAGAGGCAGAGTGGGTACATTTAGTGTGAGTGGTTATGTTTTTCCAGGCATGAGGGGTTTTTCTAAGGCTTGGTATTAAGAGAAAGCTAAGACTATTCTTAACTCTTATTTTCAAAAAGTGCATGCTCATGATTTAAGGTTCCCAAATTTCAACCTTTTAAACCCATCAGAGTGACAACACTTCAACTCTTCCTAGCACTCTTTTATTAACATTAGAAGGAATAATAGTCTGAGTGTCAATTCACAAATGCTGGATACAAAAATAACTGGAAAGTGTGAGAAAACTACCATAGGCAATTCTTCTCAAAACCTATAATCTCAAACATGTTTCAATCACAAGACTTAACCTTGTTTAAATTAAATTCATGGTAAAGAATAAAGGTTAATATATCTCACTTACTACAGATTCCAAACTCTCCATCGTCGACAGTAATTTCCTCTTCTACAATTAAAAGGAATGGTAAAGAATGGAAAAAGTAATTAGTATTCACATTTAAAAATCATTGCCAAGTTAAATTAATTCTACTTTTCCACTTCACTTCTAAAAAGTGTATCTAAAAAAAGGTAGGAAAACTGAAACAGACAAAAGCAGCATGTTTTTTGCAACCTTCTACAAAGATTGATCTCAATTCATGCTTTTTCTCAGTTTCTTCATGAAAAAAAACAACCAACACACAAAATACCACATTTCACTTAAAGTAATCTGAACTGAGAATAAAAAAGTTGCACAATTTTCTGGCTTGCTGCAGTATTTTGCTGATAACTACATCCCACTAGTATCTAAGATGCTTTACTTGTCAAAGTAATGCCAAAAACATTAAATTTTCTTGCAAATATATAAGAAAGTTGTCCTACTGCACACTAAAAGCTTTTAAATTGAGTTAGTCAATTAAAATGCTTATTCTGCCCACATGACAAACCAACCTAGCATAAAATATTGAAAATGCTCAGTTCACACTTACTTTTATCCTTACTCTTTCCAAAGCTTTATGAACTGAAATCTTAAGGCACTAAGTAAAATGATCTGCATTGACAGAACTGCAATAGTCTAAAAAAACCATGCATTTCTCAAAACCTAAACTTCACATAATTTTGCCTCTACGGTGGTTAATCCTTTTTTCCCCTGAGAATAATTTGGCTCCTAACCTAATTTCTCAACAACTACAGGCAACAATTCAGGATCCAGATGACCCAGTGCTAACATACTGTGTTAGCTGCATTTTCTTAAAAACTGCTTATGAAGAATAGAGTATTACTTGGTGGAAAAAAAAAATCCCAACTGTTTGGAATGAGGTAATCTAAATTTAGAGATAAAGTCTAGGTCCTAGCAGAGGATAGGCTGCTTCTCTTAACAGTTACTGACAAATACAGAAATAACCTTCTTACAGGAATAGAAACTCTACTAATTCAATTGAAATTAAAAAAAAAAAAAAAAAAGAAAAAAAGGAAAAAAAAAAGCAAAGGGAAAACAGAATGTGATCATGGTACTATTAATCAGTAATCAGTTTCTTTGATATAATCTCCTTTCTAAAAGGCATTTCTTAAAATGATTAGAAAGTTTCCTAACAAATGTGAATTTCTAAGCGTGGAGAAAATAGTATTTTTCATGTGCTAGAAAAGACAGTGCATAAAACATGCTATAGCAGCATAAGAGATCTAAACTACAAGCTACATTCAAAGGTTATTTCAGTCACTCTTAAACCTCTAACTTTTCCCCTGTTCAGAAAAGCATTAGTAACTCATATGCAAGTCTGCATGCCACCCTCTCTTTCAGCAAAATACATTTCTGCTAAATTGCCTGGTAAATAAGTCCATTCAAGTCTCTATTGTCATTAATCCCTTAAATTAGCCTACTGAAACATTTTTGGTTTAAAATTTTACTAATTAAATAGTACTTAAATAAAAACAGCAGTGACTTCACACCCTCCCCCTCATTTTCTTAAAAAAACATAATATGGATCCTTAGTCTCAAAGAATTAAGCTTACAGAAAATTATTACAATTCCAAATTAATAAAAAACCAACCCACATAATCTTAAGGATGACAGCAAAGAATTTCACATTCACTCCATTTTGAAGCCACTTACGTATATATACATATATATTTTGAGAGTAAGGCCCATGTTGTGCAAAGAAAAGTCTACACCTCCCACACATTAATAAATTTAAGTACTTTAAAACTATAGCTATCAATCCCTCTAAACCAGTGTGCAGCATATCAGCAATCTTAGGCTTATGCCTCAAACAGATGCAGTTGATGCCCATACCTAAAGGGGTAATTGATCGTGGTTGTAGATGAGTCTCCCACGTGTGAACTATGACTTCGCAGGGACCATCGATAGTCTGTAATTTAAAAGTTACATGTCTGCAATAATTTCTTTTGTTAGATCTGACTTTGTACCCATGAAGCTGTTTGGGATGGTTGTGAACTAAACTTAGAGATTTAAGGAAGTCACAGAAGAAGGAGAAGAAGGAAGAAGAGAACAGAGAGAAAGACTGAAGGAGAAAGAAAGAAAACAGATGAGACTTCTTACCCTTGCAACTGCTGATGACTCTGATGTGTTGTGAATACATATGACAAAACTTGTGACATGGCAGAGAAGTTACATGGAATCATTACACCTTTACTGCTAACAGATACTCTGCTGGACTACTTTAGTTTCCTTCTAATACAAAAAAAATTAACTCATTAAGAGTGCTCACTCTGTTCTCAAGCTACAGCAACAGTTTATGAAAAACATACCCCACATCTCTAATTACAAACAGCACTCAGCATCTACACATAGCAGTTGCAGGGGTGGTTCTCCTTCAAAATTTGCCTTACTAAATTCAAAGGCTATGAAACATGGTTATTTTAGTTGCGGTACTGGAAAGCAAGTTATTTACCTGCTTAATTAAAACATAAATAATTGATCCAATCAGCCAGCAATGAAGGCCCTGTAGTCTATTCCAGCTGGAGCAGGGTAAATTAGATTTTTTTCATTAAAAGGAAATACTGTCCACCAAAAGAATACATTTGTTGACAAACATAGCCAAGAACTCAGATAACCAGAACAGTAACAATCTCTTATTTCAGAACAATTTAACTTTAAAATAGCTTTCTAGGTAAAAGCTTTTAGGTGACCACAACTTAACAACAGAGAGAACATGCCTGATTCCCAGTTCAGTCACCTGAGAAGTTTCCCCTAGCATGGCACAGTTGTTACTATCAGATGTAAAAACCACTGTCAAATAGCTGCAACTTGTCGTTTTGATGTTTTGGGGCCTAAGAAACTCTTATTTTTTTTTAAATTTGCCACTATTGTCAGAGACATGGAAGTTTCAACAGCAGCTCGTCCCAGTACTTCAGGTTCTTGTTTAAGCAGATTTCAGACCCACAGGGACATCCAGACAAGCTTCAAACTCCGCAGCAAAATTACAAAGGACTGTAATGTTTTGTCCCATTACAGCTCACCCAATAAATTCTTCACATGCAGATGGAATTTCTTGACATACACTGAGCACATTTAATCTCCCATGCCTATGGGGGCATTAACAGCAAACACCAAACATTTATTAAGTGCTCAGCAGGATGAGTTTGCTCTGTGAGTCTCAGCTAAAGCAACGTTCCTAAAGAGTTCAGGGCACCCACACTTAAAGGTCATGTCAGAATAAAACATATATGCTTAGTTATGCTCTAAAGACAGAATACATGTAAAATATAAATGAAATTATATTACTGCTTCCAGTTTATTCCTGTTACAGGGCAGTTTTAGCTCCCAACTTCTCACTGCTGCCACATTGACCACACTCAGGATTTCTAGAAAAGTAAATACTAAGTTTCTTTCCCCTTCTTTCACAGCACAGTGACATTTGCCAGTCACAATGACAGTTTCTAAAGCTGCAAACCATGTTTTTCAGCAGGGAGGCTGTCATTTACTCCCACCATGCAGGCATGGAAGATCTCCGACAGCAGCTCCCACTAACACATACACAACTTCAGTTTGTGAACCTGGGCAAAGCAAATCTTCCTAACATCAATGAAGCTGTTTTCTACAGAAGGTAAGCAAAGGTTTTTCCTTGTAAAATCTCCCAATGTATTGTATGAAAATACCAATTTATTTCTTGCACTACTGTAACTGTCCATTCTAAATTTAGGTTCTAAAATGATGAATGAATTTGAATAACATTATCCCAACAATAAGGACACCACATCAGATACATTTGGCACAATTTCCTCTCCTAAAAGGAATGCAATGGACTGATTGTGCATTTAATCCCAGAAACCCTCAACATTTTCCACACTAAGAAGAGCCAAGCAAAGCTACCTGGAAAAAAAATTGATTAAAGAACAGGCAGAAGCAACACTAAGAACCCTCTCAGTCCTTGCTCAGACCACCTCTGAGTTTACCAGCATTTAAAAAACGTTTTGATTACATGCAACAGAAGCCATTGTTACAACCAGGTCAAAGCAGTAAAGTCATTTCTGTGGCATATACTGCCCACATCTTAAAAGCAGCCCAGCTGAGCAGCAGAACTAAATGATGTGTCACCAGTACTAATAGCATGGCAATGTTGCCTAAAAGGAGAGCTTCTGGAAGACAGTCTTAAAAGGGCATCTATTCAAATGCCACATCCAGTATCTCACAAGTAAGACACACACTGAGGTAAGTGGCATGAGGATCCTCTTCTACTAATACAGACACTTTGGGTTTTTTTTAAAGCCAACACAAACATTATGTTGCTTGATCTTGATTAGCTGAACATCTGATGCAATTTCAAAGCTTTTAAAAGAACTTTCATGAACTTTCTTAAAAATCAAGTCCTCTTCCATTATGAGAAGCTGGGGTCTCCCTCACCAGCAATCATTAGACACTTGGGAAATGAAGGGCAAAATGCCTATCTAGCATAATGGGTCAGAGGTGCAAAGCAGATGCCCCATCTGCATGAAGTGCCTGAGCACTCAGTACAATTAAATAATGAAAATACTTCTGTGGATGTTTCAATGGTAATTTAGAAGATCAATTCTGAGGCCCCTTCTTTAGGGCAACACAATAGAGTAGGCATTGGGGGGTTGGAAAACCCAAACCAATTCTTAGAAACACCACACAAACACATTTATCCAAGTGCACTTCGCTAATTAAAATTTTGTTTCAGGAATAATAATCTACTTCAATAATATGAAACAACTAAATTAGATTTAAGTGCTAAAGCTACATTTCTTATAAAAATCTCTCTGGATTATTCTACCATGTACAAGACAAAAATTAAGCACTAAACCAAGTAACCAAAGCCATTCAGCCATCATATCTAAGGTGCAAGGCAGCAGCACATGAAAGTCACCTGGCAGGAAATGCTGAGCTCAGAGATTTTATAGCTCTAGTA
>PYHW01009816.1:4446348-4479316 GCA_013186435.1 Turdus rufiventris | reverse complement strand
AAAAGCTTTCCTAAGGCATTAATTACTGCTCTAGGTCTAAGTTTCACCTTTATTACTATAACCCAGGCATTAAATGGATTTATTTACTTGCACTTTAAAAAAGTAAATTTAACTCTCATTTAAAACCTCTGTAATTAAGCAGAAAGTGTGAACAATGTTCTCCAATCCAGTTTTTTAAATCCTGCTACTTACACAGATAGCTTATTTCACACTTGCCTTCAAAGAAGCAACCCTGAACCTGAAAGCTTATTTACAGTTTTAAAAGAAAATACAGAACACAGCTGAACAGAATAAGATGTGTTCCTTACTAAGGTTTTTAATATGCATTATGCAAACAATGCATGTAAAATTCTTCTTCTAAAACATAAGATACACAGAAGACAAATTCCAGCCAAGGGAGTTTTGGTGTATCTCACACAAACCCCCTCACAGCCCACCACCTCTGCCTCAAACAGAAAGTGAGCATAAAATAAAATCCAGGAAGACCCTCACAGGGAGCTCAGCGGTACCAGACTATGTCCAAGGAAAGAACAACCACAAGCAAAATAGTTTGGGGTACTATCTTACTTCATCCAAGCATGCGGATTTATTTTTCTTTTAAAATGCTTAAGATGAAAATGTTTGCAAAACAGTAAAATCTCTTGATATGCAGGAGCCAAGACCTGATACCAATTTTATAGTAAAATGTTCTTGGTATATATATTTGTATTCATGCAAAAATTCTACAAATTTCAATACAGTGAGTATTTTTAAAAAAACTCTGCTCTATTTACATAACCACAATTATGTTAACACTGATATGCTTCACTAGAAACAAGACTTTCCATTACATCATACTTTCCTTCAAGCAAAAAAAAAAATTAAGATTAAATTATTATCTCCTTAAAGGGAGGTGAGAAAGAGACTTCACTTTTTAAAATAAAATGTCAATTATTCTATCTCTTTCCATATCTGGCCTATAACACTACCATGGGTAATCCAGGAACTACCATTTCTCTGTGTAAACATGTTTCACCCTCATCTGTGCCATCACATCCAACTCCAGCATCTTCACAGATGCAGCTGCTGCAGAAGGGAACGCTAACTTCAGGTGGGTCTGTGTTCAGCATGATTTACTAATTATGTCATGTCAAATTCGTATACTCAGACTTACACAAATAGTTAAGATTACATTGTTATTTTACTACACATAAAATGATATAAAAGTGTCAGAGATCATATATTGCCAGCTTGTCAAGTTTAGGAGATTAATCACATGCACATGCCTAATGAAAAAAAATCTGAAATAAAAATATGCACAATAATTTAACTCAAAGGTATCTTTTCCTTACCAGCATTTCCTTAATGCTAAAGTTCTCCACGTACTGCCTCACTTGCACTATCACTGTTCTTCAAGAGGTTTACAAAAAGAGGAAGAAAACACTGTACCTGGATTTCTTTTCTTCAAGAGACTTAATTTTATAAGAAATAAAGTCCTGTGCATTTAACAGGTACGAGCCAGACACCACTAAGCTGAAAACCCTGTACCCCAGGAATTCACATACTTTGTTTTGTAGGGTGATTTCCTTTTTTCCTGCTCTTTACATTCAGGAGCTCTTTATGCTGGTATTTGATAAAATTCATACTTACCTTGGCAGACTCTGCATCACACGGTGCATAAAGTGTGCACGATACAGAGCACCTACTCAAAGAAACACACTCACCAATACAGAGGGTAAACTTTTGCAAATGTAAAACAGAAGTTGTATTGTCTATGGCTCAGCCTCTGCTCACTAACTGCTTTCAATGTGCTATTACTTACATTTAAGCTTAGGGGCATTGGCAAAAAAAATTCTAAGAGTCTCATCAGAGCTGCTGAGCTGTAAGAATTAATCTACTTTTGGCCTCAATTTGACCTCAGCAAAAGAAATCTATTATTGACCTTCCCTTCTTTTGCCTCAAAGTACCAATTTAAATACCAGTTTCTGACTGGACTATTTCATATGCTGTAATGAAAAAAAACAGAACTGTAGTTCATTTGAAATCAGTATTATTCACTGGAATGAGAGCTCTGGTAATTTTTACTTTCTGTGTGAATAAAGGCTGACAAAAACTTACATGCTCTTGACAGAAATTTGGAATTTATAAAAGATATTGATGAGATGGTTCTGCAACTCCTCTGCACATTTAGCTACAGCCTTCATAATCCCAGTTTCATTGAGGAACTAAAGCCCCAGATGAACAGCTACAGGATATTAATAGAATAAGAAACAGCAAAGGCAGGATTAAATTTCTTAAGGTTATTACTTGTTACTATGAAAAACAGTTCAAGAGTAGCTGCTAATTTTCCCAACTTAGCCCAGTCTCTTCCTGGATGCAGCCTCATCCCATCTGAAGAGCTTCCCCCTGCCCTAGTGCAATGTTTACAAACTAGTACACTGCCACCTACATTAAACTCTAATTTATGTAACTTCAAGTCATATGCAACTTCGACATCAGTAACTGCAAAAACACAGTCTCTGTCTCTTGAGTGTTTATTTTCCCTCCAAGTCATGCAAATACCTATATACAAACATACAGAAAACAATGGGATGCCTCATCCCTTGTTTTACCTTTTCACTTCAGGAGATTAACTTACATTAATTATGCAGCACATAATCTGGTTAATACTTCTCATGCTTCACAAAAAGAAATCTGCAGTGATTTTCAAAACTTTTAAGATTTTAATGCACCTCCTACACTAACTGTTTTTTTCCTACTATCACTTGCTTCCATCCTATCATATAGAATGGAAGCTACAGCTATCACATACAATCACATTCCTTCCATGGATCACTTGAGATCCATGCCCTGCTGAAATCCATATTCAACTCTAACTAGGAGAACTCCACCAGATTATTTAAGCTTTATAAAAACGTCAGGGATTTCTTTACCACTGAAATTTTTAGAACACTAACACTAGTAAAAGAAAGAAGAGAATATAATTAAAGTTAACAGTATATGCTCATGTATTTCCAGACGTGAACTGTGAGTATTTCCACAAATGTTTTAATGTTTCACATGTTGCAATTCAAGACTTAGATTTTAAAAACCCCTCACATTTAACTTAGGAAATCCTTTATTTATTTCAAGTATGGAACTTTTTACTGGGGATGAGCCAACTTAAAGTAGAAGAGATTGTACATACCTTAGGTTCTAAAAAGTATCCTTTAAAATACCGATACTGAACAGGAACTCCTCGAGGAAGCTCTACAGAAGCTCTCCAGATTTGGTAAGATGAACTGTGGAGAAAAACAAAAAACAACCAACCAAAACAAAAGTTTCAAAATACAGCCTAACAGCCACCTCAGACACTTGTCTAAGTAACATTCTAAAATAAAGTCTAGTGTATTGTTGCAAGGAAAGTTATTACCAAGTACCTTAGCCAAATCTGCACAGAACAGGAGATGTACTTAGAATTGAAACTGAATTTTCTGATTGACAGATCTGAAGTGCTCTAAGAGAACAAGAATTCTCATCCCCGTTGAACAGATGGGGAAAACGTGGGGAAGCAATTCAGGACTCATCCAAAATCACACAGCAAGTCACTGACAGAATTACAAAACAGCCTGCAAGCCCTATTTTCCTGCATCACCAAATGGCTAGCACCATTTTAAGAAAATAATGAACTCTTCCACTGCATTTAAACTTTCTTTACATACACTCATACACACATCCCCTCCCCTTACTCATTTTAATGAAGCTTTCAGTTTAAACAATCTCCTCCCCATCACTTTCTAGCACAATCATAACTTGCAAAGGACAAAAAGAAAGTAAAGACTATAAACATCTACTATAACATGCTTCCCAGCCATGGGACTGAGACTTGCCCCAAAGCAGTTTTACTCCAAGTATCTACAGCTAAACTACTGAGATGACAGCCACAACAGCAGAAGCATCATCTGTAACTAGAAAACCACACCCAAGTTTCTTATTTTCTTAAACATATTCCTAAGCTTTCAAAGTGCTCAAGGACAACTGGAGTTCTACTAACAGTACATGCAGCTCAAGAGTTTATAAACTCAAAGTTAGAATACACTTGTGCTCCAGAACTCCAGCTACTTCAAATGGAACAAGTGAAAACAAATTGAAAAAAGAAGAAAAAAATCCCTCGAAGAAAACAAAAGATCACAACCAACTTACAGCTCCTCAGGGTGGAGGACCACTGCATCTTGGGGATTCCAATTTCCCAAAGCACTGCAGTTCCCGCATATTGCGAAAACCTCTCCTAAAAATCCAAACAGAAAAAAACCCACAATCATCATTACTCCAGGCTAGATGGCATTTAAAAGTGCATCCACAGTCAAACTTTCAAGTCTTTTAAATACATACACCCAAAACTCCTCCTGTCCAGAAAGGAATCTTACCCCACCCAACACTACAGCAGCATTTTCTTCACCATCTCAAGGGCCTGAGAGAGGGACTACTGACAACCCCAGCTGTTAAAAGGGTTGGCTTCCAAACCATCCTTAAGGAATAGTGCTCAGAACATCTCTGGGAATGTAGAAGGCACATTTTCACAGTAAAATGTTTAATCTCGAGATAAAACAGTTATTTTCCTAGATACTCTGCATTTTTTAATATATGTCCACATTCCCTCAAATTCAAACCAACAATTCAGAAAGTACAGACAAACAGGAAGTTGCTAGCATTATTCCCAAGGCAACATACCCAATTAATTTGATTCCCAAGAGAAATAAAGTTAATTTTGCTGCTATGCTTTCAGTTTTTACTGGACATCAAAACATAACATTGTTACACAAGAAACACATGTGAAATTGTCACACTTATCTTAATGCATACATACAGAACTCAAAAGGTCACAAAAGTATATTTAATTCTGGGATATCCCAAAGTGATCATTGCAATGTACCCTTGTTTTTAATATAAAACCTGTATGTATCTGACTGTAAGAACAACAATGATAAATACTAATAGAAACAACAAATCAGTATTTTGCTCTTACAGGGTTTCAGCAAGATTTTTAGACATAATAAAAAGCTGTTGCAGAATAAGAAAATACAGAGTCTTAAAAGTACAGTTAGGCACCATGAAAGTATGATACAAGCACCTCTGACTTATTTCCTGCTCTCAAAGTGAGTAGCGTGGGGAACACAATAATCCCAAGATACAAAGCAGACAAACTGTATGCAACAAGTGTACACTACCCCTCTCCAAGCCACATATCACAGTGATACTTCAAAGTACACAGGCAGTTTTGAGGACTTCCTTATGTCCCTACAATTGCATCCCTTTTCCTCCAGTTAAACTAATAAGGGATACCACCAGGCCTACATATGAAAGATGCCTCTGCAGGGATTGGAAACCAACTTCAGGGGCTGGAAAAAATCTACAGAAGACAAAGTAAGACAATTTTGCTCTGAAAGCAGTTTATTGAAATAATTTTAGATAACACTTTGAACTTCAGTCTTTTAAAAAAACCCCAAACATTGCTGCAATTCATTAAAAAAAGAAGCCCGAGATTTCTGGATGTTCACTGTAAGCATAGAAATGCAGACAAAAATCCACATTCTGTGTATTTAGTAAGCAATTGCCTATGTCAGGTGCTTTCCCTTTTCTACCCTATCCTGGGGCACATGATGATTTGTTTTTGCAGGGGAGTTAAAGTGGGGAGGAAAGACCACCTAAACACCACACAGGTAGAATTTCTGAATGGAGATATTAAAAAGAAGCTAAAATTCTTTCAGCATGCCTTTAAAATAGCCACACTTAATACATCTTCAGGTGCACATGGCCAACCTTTGAAGCACCATCTAATTATATTCCTCTTAATAGGTGCCAGCTGGAATAGTTCTCTGGGCTCTTAAATGTGTGAACATCCAGGGACCACCTCTCACTCAGTAAGGCACCACACACAAAAGGCAACGCTGGAATGGGATGTGCAGCCACCCCTAAACTCCCTTCAACAACTGCAATGAGGTGGAATTAAGATTTGTAAAACACTGCCTTTAATTATTCCAGTGAAGCCAAAGTGAAATGCATGATAAACTGCCTTCCCATAGGCAGTTCTGAACACGGTGGGGTTTGGGTTGGGTTTGTGCTTCAAGCTTAGGGGTCGTCTGCTTCTCCCCTCTCCTTGTCATGGAATTCAAGGCTGCTCCTGGCAGAGCTCCTTCATCCACTGCAAAGAAGGTTAATCCAAGCCTCATGCTGCAACTCAAAGCTTGCAACAGCCTCACTGATCCAACAATAACAACCAAAACCCCAACAATATCAATATTGTCATAAGCAGAAGCACCCTTTTGTGTCATCTCTCTATGCTCTGAGTATTTCCAGATAATCCTTTGTGAATAGCCACTGAGGCAGGATCTAGTTCTCACTAATGCTACTTTTCACTGCAGATATTATTAGTACAGGAAGTTATACATCCAAAGTCAGCTTTGCTAGTGACAGTGCCACTGTGGATGCAACAGGGTAAGCAGAGAGAGCACAGCTTGCAGTTCTCCATGGTACAGCTACACCAGTCTTGAGCTCAGGTCCATTTACTCTAAAATATTCTCCAGATTGCTATAAAAAACTGAACACCTTTCTAACAGATTTATGTCGATATTAAGTATCAGTTTTCAGTTCCCAAATCATGAGGGAGAAACACAGGAGAGGTCGAACACAGGGCAGATGTCAAAACCTGTAAAATGTTTTTATAATTTTCTTCCCCGTCAACTACAGGAAACACTTCTGCCATCTGGCAATCGCCTGGCACAGGAATTTTGCTAATCTGCTCCCACATTCATCTGCTTCTGTTAGGCAACCATCAATTACTTTTTTGGTGTAACTTCTGTGCTGCTTTTTGCCTGGGGTAGAGTTAATTTTCTTCACAACAGCTAGTAAGGGTTGTGTTTTGAATTTGTCCTGGAAGCAGTGCTGATCAAACAGGGATATTTCAATGACTTCTGGGCAGTGCTTACAGCATCAAGGCTTTTCTGCTCTCCTGCCACCAGAGAGAGGTGAGAGAGAGGGGGCTGAGGGCACACAGGAAGCTGGGAAGGAACACGGCTGGGAGTAGTTGTGTGGGCCTCAGTTACCAGCTGTGGTTAAACCACAACTCCTTCCTTCCAAGTTCCTGAAGATGGAGGTCAATGTAATACGCACAATTTATCCACACCAGATCTTCATGTTCTACCTGATGTGATACTCAGTGTTCCTCACTGGGATTACAGGAGTTATTTTGCACTTTTTTTTTTTTTAGCACAGACAGAATACTGAATTAAGCTGTATATTCTTTCCGCCTGTAACTTCAGACAGAAATCACATCTTGTGAGAACTTTCAACAGGGATGCAGAGAGAAAAAAAAACAGAACAAACATTTCAATATGTGCCTAAATATTATGGTTCTGAATACAAATGCTTGTTTCCATGGAATAAAAATATACTAAAGAGAGAGGGTTTTAAACCAATCATAACCATTTCAGTTAGCATCAAAATCTCTAGCACATTGTGAAATTTTTGTTTGGAGAAAGAGGTAAAATTCATTTCCCGACTATCATTTTCAAATTCCTAGGTGAAATGCCTTAATGTATTACACAGTGATTTATCATTCTGATATTTGAACCAGTATGTTCTTTTATGGCTGAGGAAAACGGACAAGAGAGCCTTTGAACACTCCTCTATTAAGTTTTCTCCTACAGCAGTCATACCAAAAGGAGAAAGCATGATTTGAGTACCTGCTAACAATGATCCTGTTATTTCAAAAGTGACTTGACAAGTGGTCATTTCTGCAGAACTTTTGTCTTGGGATAGTTGAAATCTCCTATAGCGGAAGAAAAAAATAAAGTAAAATTTGAGGAACAAACACTACATTTGTTGCTGTTCTAAGCAAGAGGAAACAGAAATCCCACCACGTACAGGGACACAAGCCACTTGTGATATTATTGTTTGAGTGAGTAGTAGAAGCAGAAAGCTCTTTAAAAGCAGCTGCAGACCCAGAAAACAGCATCCAGCTGCAACACTGGCACAAAGAAAAGACTCCTAAATCAAATACTATAAGCAAGTATCAGTATTCTGCAACATTTATCAGTCTTCAGCTGAGATTTTTCAAAACTCTCTTTTTTGATTGATTTTGCTTCTAAGGACCATTTCCAGGCCACTGGGTCATAATCTTAGATCTCTTAAAACAGTAACTTCTATCTCCTCCAATACACGACACCTCGACTGAAAAGAAACTGGCAGAACCACATTTTCACCATTACAGCAGAAACACTACTGATGTATCACATCCTTTTATATTAGTTACAAAAGCAGCAGTCATAGGAAAGTCCACATATGGATGTTGCTAGATCATCATCACCCAAGTATATCCATCTGGATATGGGCTCCAAAATAATTGTAATAATTATGTGCAGAATAAATTTTGCAATGGCTTCAATCAATCCAATTCTTTACATTACTGTGGGGGCTTTTTGCTCTGTGTGTGTTTTGTTTGTTGAGGATTTTTTTAAACCAAGGAAGTAGAACGTTACTACTACTATTTTTGAACAGGACAAACAGCATTTTATTTCAGTACAATCTTGGTCAGCAATCCTTTAATAGCAACATCAGGAAGAACAAACAACACTGAAGAAAAACTTGTCTTTCATTAGCTCTACTACTAAAGGGGAAGCCCTTGCCTTCAAAGAGCACAGGACACAAAAACTTGCCTTGAAAGCAAAAGAGAGATACCAAATAGGAGAGGGAAAAGAAGCTCATCATCAAACCTCATTCCTTGTGGGCATTTCCAATGTTATTGCAGATATTGAATCTTCTGAACTGGATCTTCTCCTCTGAATTATAACCCTCCTCCTCTGTTCCTACTGTCACTACAGCTGCCTTTACATTCCTTTCTCTCCTCCCTTATTTTCCTCTCCATGTCAAGGAAGATGACTTTTCAATAGTAAAATGAGAGAAAAAAATATAGTAGAAACATAAAGGTTTCTAGTCACATATTCCAATTCTACATTTGTCTTTCACAAATTTTATCATTCAGCAAAGAATAAAATCCCAGACTACTGAAGCTAGAAACAAGCACAGTTGCTAAACAGGAATTCCATGAAGGGCACACCCTTAGGAACTTTCTCACGTGTGTGTCACTGGTTACTGTGTATGTTGACACATTCTAGCACTCGTTTTTAACAGTTATTTATAGACAGAGAAGCACAGCACATTTCAGCGCTGAAACCAAGACTGGGCTCACAAAACAGGCCTAAAATGACCAAAAGGAAAAAAAAAAAAAAATCTCAGTGTAATGCAGAGAATATAAATGACTAGTGTGCATTTATGTAGTCAGGGCTTGGCTGTGCTCACCAAACGCCCTTGCTTGGACTGCCTCTACCTGAAAGGGCAGGGGAGCCAAAGGGGAAATGAAGTAGGCAAAAAATGCCTTGCAAAAGTCTACAAAGCAGGAAAGTGAAAGCTGATGTGTGCACTCAGTTCTCCAAAGCAAAGACATGCTTTTGGCTTGTGGGGGGGAAAAAAAAATAAAATTTAAACTTCACAAAACCCAGCATGTGTCCTACTTAACTAACTACCCAACTATTCCTAGACAACCATCCAAAACCCTCCTAGGTCTATAAAGCTTTTAGCCAATGCTGTAAAAATTCTGTATACCTACTTGCAAGACAGGTGTGGGCTTTTCTAAACTGCTTAGTAAAATAATTTTACTTTCTTATTTAGCAGGAGCCAGTTGTAAGGAGATTTTGATAAACTGACTTTGTGAAACTGCCAAAATTCTACTCAAAATGCACTTTATCTCAAAACCTATTCAATCTACCCAAAGGAAGTATATGAAGAAAAGAAAAATTCCACTTCACCAAACAAATACACGGTTTTTTCTAGCAGAACTGCAGGTACAGGCATTGCACTTTTACTTAGGGTCAAAGTACCATCCCTAATTCTGAAAAAAGTTCTCTTCTAGCAGAGGTCTGAATGCAAACACACAGCAAGGAAAAAAACCAATTCTGCTTTTTGTTAAGGAATCAAGCCTATGTGGCATATTATAATGTACTTATAAAAGTAGTCTGTGCTTTCAAGACATGATACAAAAACATTTTACTTTGGGGGGAGGAAAAAAAACCCCAACTTAAGTTTAGCTGTCTAGTCACGGACGGTTCCTGAAAAAAACATAATAATTTAATTCCCAAAGGGGAATGGCAAGCTTCAACAATCAAATCCTCTGACCTCTAAGTGTCAGGCATCTTTGAAACGTGATGTTCCTTCCTTCAGATTTTCAGCCCTGCTTAGCCAAAGAAGCTGGCAAAGAATTAACAAAATCCTCTTTTGCTCCCCACTCCTGTAATGATGGTTTTTAGAGGCAAAGAATCCTCAGCTCAGAGGGGGTCATGTCATAATTGCTTAAGGGAACTGAAGCAAATTAGAACAGTTACATTAAAAATCATAAACACCTCCTGATCAGCAAATATTAGTAAGATCAATTGAGCAGATTTGCAAACTAGAAACCCTTGTGCAACAATCCTTTTAAACAACCTCTGAGGCCAAAAGTAATAGAGCTGAATTCACATCTGCTGCAGCTCCAGGCATTCAGATGCTAACCTGGGTACAAACAATTGCTCCTCTTCCTACATTAGACTTCCTCCCTCTCTTTGGTCAGCTTTTAAAGACACAACCAGATGCAAGAAAGAGCAGGGAACAACTGAATCTCAGTTTTCCTCATGGGAAAGACTTATCACACATGCAGACACACACCAGCATTTCACTTAAAAAAAAAAATCAATATGAAACATTAATAGGAAGAAAAGAATACGAAATCCAAACTCTGCCCTCCCTGATGCTAAAAGTGAATTTCTTTGATAGAAACACAAAAAATGCAGGCAAGAAAGAAAAGATGACATAACATAATCAACTATTAAAGTGTCACAGATTTCCTCTAAAATTATGTAATAATAAAGGTCATCGTGGATGGGGAAGACCAAAATATTTTTTGATTGCAATTAAAAATACACCAGGACAGGGACTTAATTTATTAATGCAAATCCTGAAGTTCATTGAACCTTCTGGCTTCTGGTGATATATTAAAACCCTTCACAAGCCTTCAGCTTTAGTGGATTATTCTGCCCCACCTTTAACTTCCCTAACCTTTCCAGTATGATTTAAGAGGTGCTGGCTGCTTGCTGTACCATATCTTTTATGTTTTTTCAGGATTAGCTAAACACACACCAGGTAATCTGGGCAATCCTGGAATATAACAGCCTGTCTGACAAACACCAAACAAATTCCAGAGTCATAAAAATTCATAGCAGCCATGAAGCCAGGTTACCTGCTCACCAGTCAATACAACTGATATTTTTATTAGCAACCTGAATGGGTTTCAAGGCTCTGAAGTACAACAGGATTTTTATTTTTATTTTTTTTTAACTCTGGAGACTTACAAGCCTGAAGGCCTTGAATTTAGCTGCCTGGACAGAAGGCTTTCGAAATTAGGCAGCTACTACCCTAACAGATGTGAATGAAAAGCTGACTTTATCAACTCTAAATTGACTGTAAGGGCTGCAGAATGGCTGGTTACACTTAGCATATCCATTAAGGATAATCAGAATTTGGCAACATGCTGGTAAGAAAGCCAGAAAGTATCAGACTCACACCAAAGTGTCACATTTCTCCCCTTCTCTCCCCACAGAAAGCCACAAATCTCAGCCTAATAAACTAACAGTAAAAAATTCTGATGCAAAGCCATCAACCCAAAACTCTCTTGGGTAACATCATGTTTAAAAACAACAGGATAATACACAGCAGAGGTTCTTCCAACGAGATGGAAAAATACAGCTTACAAAGTATCCTTTTAACGGGTGGGTTCTTTGTTTTTCAGCTAATACATTTATGAATTTTATATATATATTTTAATGGGATTTTTCAAAGGTAATTAGACAACTAAGTAATCAAGTGCCGTGAAATTCCTGGAACGCATTTTAGTACTTGCAAACATCTGGTTTTTAGTGTAAGATTACTCCAGCCTGCTCTGTTGCTGAATTTGCTTAGTGAGCAGAAAAATCAAGGCCATTGTGCTGGGTCTGGCTGAGATGGAGTTAATTTTCCCTACAACAGCCCTCACAGTGCTGTGCTTTGTACAGGCAGCTAGAAAGGTGTCGATAACACAACACAGCACAGCAGAGTTGGTTCCAGCTGTGCTCACACAGCACCAGCGCTGTCTCTCCAATATTCCTCACTATCGCCAGGAGGAGACACAGCCAGGGCAGGTGACCCAAACTCGCCGCAAGATCATTCCTTATCATATGACATGTGCTCAGAGATATCCTTATCATATGACATGTGCTCAGAGATAATTTAAAAAAAAAAAAAAAAAGGGCATGTTATTTAAGACATTCTAGAGCACTGCTTCCTTAATGGAGAAGTAGAGAAAAAAACCTTCTGTTTCCCCCTGTTTTGCTTCAATAAACTGTCTCTACCTTGACTCCTGAGGCTTTTTTCCACCTTTCTCCCACTGAGGAGAGCAATGACAGAGCTGCTTGGTGGGTATCTTGGCATGCAGCCAAGATCAACCCACCAGCACCTTCAGTACACAAACAGGCTCTTTCATAATGCTAGCACACATTTCGTCACAGATCCTGGTGCACGATCCAAAAAGCAAACGTGCTCCATTATTTCAAAATAGCTCTCCATTTTCTGCACAGAAAGATAAAATCGGCCAGGACTAGAAGGCAGGAGCATTTTTGCTTTTACTTTTGTGATTTTGAGCTGACATTTTCCACCTTAAGAGACACATGAGATGTATCAACAACAAGGAGAGTCCAACTCCCTGCTGAAGCAGGGCAAAGGTGTCACAGCCCCAGCCAAGTCATTTGACAGCTGGAAGGACACACCGGCAGCACCGGGGCTGACCTTGCACCTCCCTCACAAACCACGAACTGGAACACAGCCCAGCACTTCTGGAAAAGGAACTGGCCACAGATTTTACCTTCTTAAAAGCTGTGCTACACATATCAATAGAAAATCCACTATGCATCACATGTGCTGCTGTGCTGAACAAAGAGATGCAAAAGCTAAGACACAGACTGTGATATTCCAAAGATAACGAGTCACATCTGGTTAACCTCGTGGTACGATCAACAGATTTTCTTGCTTGTGCTTGGTCCTAATGAGGTATCAGACATGACAGAACACATCCAAAGCAACAAATTAGACGTGCAAGAAAATTATGTAAGAGTAGCTGACGACACCTGGGTTTTAGAACAGCGTCAGAGGATATATTTGTCAGGGCATTCCCTCTAACAACTGGAAGAGAATTTTTAGAAACAGCATTACATCATCAACTCCTTGATATTCAACCAAACAACGAGAGGGCTCTTCCTGCCTCCTCCTTTCCACCCCTGCTGCCCGCTGACTGCAGGAGCAAGGACGACCAGAAAGTCAGTAGGTCTCTCCTCCTGCATTGCAGTGACAGCAAACAAATTTGCACAGATCTGGACATGCTGCTCAGATTCAAAGGCTGAAATTTTACCAACAGGCTTATGCTGGCATTTAGAAAGCAGCAAAGCACAAACAATACCGCTGAAATTACCTCACATTAATACACAGCAAATGAGAAAATAACTTGAGGATTGTATGTTCAGTATCAATTTAGCTCCCCATACGTGGAGCCACGTCAGCCCCGGTAATCAAACACCAGACCCTTCTCCATTCACCCACACTGTACCTGCTTTAAGTAACAATAAGTTAATTGTTTTCAGCATTTGGCAAATACCTGTCCATGTGACAGACTCTTCCACCTCAGCTATGCCACAGCAGTTTTGCAAACTTCTTGAAACAGACAGGAAACAGCTGGGCACGTTTGCAAGTGAAAGAGAGCAGCAGCAGTCCGATTCCTCTCTTCTGAAGTGTTGTTTATCATTAACATAAGGCTGACAAGATCTTAAGCAGGCAGTAATTTAGCTCTCTGATCACACTAACATTCCTCACTTAGGAATGACTTGGACAAATTACATGTATAATGCTCCCCACACACTCAACAAATCACTTCTTTAACGGGTTTCCAAAGCCTGGAACCATTCTGCTGAGAGCTACGTGCTTTACTGAAAGATCAATTACGTGGCAACTTAGGCTACCTGTGCCTATTTAAGACCAATGCAATCTCCAATTTTTAATGTTTTATATAGCTATTTTAGAGGAAGTAGTGCTAGAATATAAATATTTATGCTAAAAATAATTCTACTTAGCAACTATTTCACCCTACCTTTAATATTTAAAACAGGCTGAAGGCTAACCTCCATCTAACACTGTGTGCCCTGATAAATTAAAACATTAATATTAACACGACAAACTAGTAATTTAAAAAGAAAAAAAGAGAAAAATGGAAGAAGGAATCTGCGCCTGATTAGAGTGCAGATAACAGATTAACTTTTAAAGCTGAATCTAGAGCTGCCTCACTAGCGCCTATGCGATCAATAACATTAAACCGGCAGCATCATCGCTGTGTTCCCTTAGTGCAGAGCCGAGACAAAGAACAGCGCAGCGCGCACCTCCCCCCGCCCGGCCGAGCCGCAGCGCTCCCGGCCCGCCGCCCCTCGCAGCCCGGCCGGGCACGGCCCGAGCGCTCCCCGCGGTCGCACGGCACCGCCCGCAGCGGGAACCCGGCCGGGAAGGAGGCGCGCCACGTCCCCGGGCCCGCCCCGGCCCGGCCGCTTGCATAATGCGGCAGCGGCGGGACCGCCCCGGGCCAGCGCTCCAGGCGGCGACGTAAACAAACAGAGCCGGCGGCCCGCAGCGCAACCAGCACCGTACCGGGGGACACCGGGGGCCCGGCCCGCAGAGCCGTGTGCCCGCAGCCCTGCCAGTGACGTCCCGCTCCTGGGCGATGCGCTCCTCCCCCGCGTCCCCTTAGACAAGACACCGGCCCCGCGGTGCTGCGGGGAGCGCGGCACCGCTCCCTCAGCGCCCCCTCAGCGCCCCCTCCGCACAGACCCCGCTCAGCCGCGCCGCCCATCCCCTCCGCCACCGCGCAGCCCCACCGCGACACGCGGCCCGCGGCGCCGACTGACCCAGCGCAGCGCAGCAGCTCTCCCGACCCTCGCTCGGTTTGTGCGAGGCTCAGCCCGGGCTCCCCGCCCCGGGCCGCTTGACGGGGTGGGAAGGGGGGGGGGGGCGCGGCCCCAACCGGTTCCAGCTGCCCCGCGCCGGCCACGTGACCTCGGCGGCGGCCCCGCCGCGGCCAATGGGAGCGCGGGAAGGGCCGGGGCCGTTCTTCGACAGCGGCGGAGGGAGGGGCGGGCCGGGCAAGGGAGGGGCGGGCCGGCTAGAGGTTGAGGAGGTGCGGGGAGTGCGGGCAGCGGGGCTCTAAGGGGCACCTGGGCTCCGGAGGCAGCTTAGGGCCGCCTGTGCACGGCAGGGGAGATCGGTCCTACCCACCTCTCCCTAGGGCCAAGCACCAGCGCTTCCCCGCGCCATTGCCCCGATACTTCCCTCGGAGAGCGCCGCGCCACTCCCCCGGCGCTCTCCCCACACCGCAGCGCGACCCGACCTCCTCCAGACTCCAAGACTTCCTCAGGAGCGCGCCTCGACCGCCCCTCACCGCCGCCACCACTCACCCTCACCACACTCCCACAGGTCCCGCGCCCCCTCGGCCGGCGGCGTGTACTGACCTGGCCGAGCGCTACAGCCGACTGCCTGCCCTTGGTGCGGGGCTGCGAGCGGCGCTGCCCGGGCTCTCCTGGCGTGGCCGGGGCCGCTGCCAGCGCGAGGGGGCAGCGGAGGGGGAGGTGTGCCCGGCAGCCGGATCCAGCTCCCCCGAGCGCACCGGGGAGGCGGCGCCTACGTAACCCTCCGGTAACGCCTCCCGCCTGGCCCCGCCCCCCGCCGCAGCCAATCAGAGCGGGGCGGGAGGGGCGCGCGCCCTTGCCTTGAAAGCCTCGGCGCTGAGGGAGCGCGGTCCCGTGGGGATGGCGGTGCTGAGGGAGGGATAGGGGCTTGGCTGGGGTGAGTCAGGTTTCTGCTGCCATCCGCACATCCTTTGAGGTCATCCCGCGTCGGTCTGTGTCCTGCATACGCAGTCTGGGGCTGTGAGGGTTGCCCTAGGTATGGGGAGCTCTGCTTCCTTAACCTTTGCTGTGGTTTAAGCTGGCTATAAGCCTACGGTGATAAAGGCATAATGGACTATTTTTACATTTGCTTTAGGATAGATGTTGTGTGTGAAGACCTTGGTCCACTACAAAGTATTGCTGTGTTTGGGACCCCATGACCTTCCTGAGAGCTGATTTTATGGCAATAGGGGTGGCCCACAGGACCTCACCCCACAACATATTAGCAGATAAAGAGAAATTGTTTTTCTCTATTTTTCTTTAATTTTGTTGTGCTCGGTTTTGCAGCTGAGCTATGAAGCTGTGATAATTCCACTCTGTCCTGTCCTGTGTTGGGAGTCAGTGCTGTTCCAGGAATGCTGCTCTATGTTGTCCCTCAGTCTGTCATTCACATAGAGGACTATTTTCCATTTATTCGTGCCCTGCAGGTCTAGTTGTGTTTATCAGTATTTTGCGACATTTCACCGGGTGTTGTAGGCAAAACAAGTGTTAGTATCTGATGGTGTATATCTAGAAAGTGTGTAATGCATCTAAATTGGTGAGGTCTCTGTGTTAGTGTTGCAAGCTTCAAGGAAAGACATGCAGTAAAAGGAAATTATAGGTGAAAGATCATTTTTTAACTGAAAAAGGTAATTGGAATTCCTCTGGATAAGAAGGGGAGGGTTGGTGGAAAGTGAGTGTGAGTCCCTTGTTAAACACAGATGTGAACTTTTCTGGTAAAAAACCCTTGGTATTTAGGAAAACATTAAGAGCCATCACTTCTCCAGGTGTATTTAGTATTGAGTAAAGAAACAGAATAAAGAAACTTTGGAGAAAACAGTATTTAGAAAAGCAATTGTCTACTTATTTTCTCTTCCCTGTTTTTAGGATTTATTAGTTCAAGGATTTTGTTGTAAAGCATTGACAGAACTGAACACTTTCAAACATGGTTTGATGTGTTAAACTTATCAAAAATTTGATGCCATGCCAAGTATATTATAAAATTGTACCATTAATTTTTTTGGTCAAAAATTAGAAATATAGTCAGCCCTGGTGTTAATTAAAAAAAAAAAAAAAAAAAGGGGGGTGCTTTATTTTGTCAAACTGATATTGCAATTCCTTCCATAATTCACTGTAGCTAAAAATTACAATTTAGGCCCTAAATGGATTCAAGAAATACTCATGTGTTCATTTTATTAGAGATGTACATTAGCATGGAGCAAGTAGGAAGAGGGTGGGATGGAAAATGCTGTTTTACGTTGACTTACTTAACCTGAAGCAAAGTCTACATGTAATTAAGCTTCCAAGTGCACTTTTTTTTTTTTTTTCTCCCTGAGGAGTTGCTTAAATATGGTTGGGTCAGATAAGCTCATGATGCAGCAGACAAGTCTCAGCTGTTCTTGAAGAGGATACAAAATCGTGCAGTAATTAGAGCACGGGGATCAGTTTATAGAACTCTTCTTAAATGTCTGTCCAAAAAGTTAAGGTTGATGACCTGATCTCCTTTTATACAGGAAAAAAGAAAAAACAAGACAAGGGAAATGGGGCTTTATGTTATAAAACTTGCATTGAATGGAGGTGCTGTTTGCTGAGGTCCCATAGAGATCCAGAAAGACAAGGTTACAAGATCTGTTTCCAGTGGGCAAGCACAAACTCTATTTAAACCATGTGGGCACCTGTTGGGAAACATGTTTTTCTTATTCAATAAAAATGAACAAGTTGAATGAGAATTGCTAATACTTAAGCAGAGGGTAAAATGTTCTTTCTTTGTTCTGGCAGTGGCACTGTAGTGATGCAGTCCCTGAGCAGGACTGAAAGACCCAAAAGAAGAGGCAGAAAGTTCATGGGGAATCTGCCCTCTGTGTTTTGCTCCCTGCTGTGCCATTTTGGAATGAAGTTGCTTGGGAGTGTTGTGTGCTGTAGGTGGAATATCAAAGCAGCCTTGAGGCTGGACTGGCTGAGGTGTGAAGCCCAATGGGACTGCAATGATTTTTATAATTAATGAGACAAATACTTGCCCAAGTGCAGGAAATAAGTGGTTGAGGCTGATGTTTACAATACACTGGCAAACCTATACTAAAAAGGCGCTAAGCAATGCCTTCAAGGTTTTATATCTGTTTCTGTAGCCTATGTCATATTTTTTCAGCTGCCAGAATTATAAATCCAACCTATAATCAAGCTTCATTGATATAGCAAGTAGCTATAAAGATTGTGAGAATCAAATTACAGCTGTGCTTCCTCTTCACATCATGCATTGAGTTCCAGTGTTCTGGTTTTAGTGACACCAGTGCTGATGACAGCTGAATATTGAGATGAATTTCACTCTATTTTACAGCACTTGATTTTTCTGCAGTTTTTCTGAGTCTGGTGGGTAATTGAGAATAAAAATAGCGGGTAAAACTCTGCAAATGAAGGCACAGCATTAGGCAAGCAGCGTCAAATTGATGTTCTTTGATCTTTTGTAGAATCACTTATATTGAAAATACACTTCTGACCTTTTCTCTGGCACTGAGAATATTGCTGTATCACTTCCTAATGTGAAATCTGGATGGTTTATGGGCACTAAAGAAAAGTGATGCTAAGGGATGTGAAAAATACCAAGAAAGAGCCATGCTGTCAGAATGGTAAGAGCCTCTCAGTCTCACTGATGAGAAAGCATTATTAGAAGAATTGACCATTCTGCAATGGCACTTTTCATGTTTACTGTTGTACAGAATAATGTGTTTTTCTCCGTGGACGGGTCAGCAGTTTGTTATCAAAAGCAGAGTGGCCAGCAGGCCAAGGGAGGTGACTCTGCCACTCTGCTCTGGTGAGACCCCACCTACAGTGCTGTGTCCAGCTCAGAAGGGAGAAGTTCCAGTTGGAAAAAATCCAGAGAAGGCCATGAAGGTGCTCAGAGCACCTCTGCTGTGGAGACAAGATGAGAGAGCTGGAGTTACTCAGCCTGGAGTAAAGAGGTTCCAAGGAGAGTTGGGAATCTCTTTCAGTCCTTTACAGACTTCAGAGCCTCTAAAGAGGCTACAAGGGTAGCTGGGGAGGGATTTTTTTACAAGGGCATTTAGTGATGCTGGAATGGTTTGAAAGTGAAAGAGGGGAGATTTAGACAAAATGTTAGGAGGGAATTCTTTACCTGGAGGTTAACAAGACACTGGATGAAGGTCTGGATGCCCTGTCCCTGGAAGGGCTCATGGCCAAAACCATTCTATGACTGGGACATCGATTTATGGGTTATGTAGGGGTCTTTTCCCCAATTTTGATTCTTCTCTGTCCCCCCTCTTCCCAGCCCCAGTTTTTATGTGGAAGGGAAAGTTAAGACATTCTTCAGTGAGAATTAATGCTTTGGTCATATTCTCTAGAGCTTTGCAAGGTGGGCAATGAGATCATTACTAAATATAAAGTGACAAAGTAACAAGTATAAAGTATCATAAACATAAAAAATTAAACCCTCTTTTGGCTGCTGTTAATAATCAAATTTGTAACAGGAAAAATAAGAGTTTCACTTCCTCCTGTCAAAAATTCAGTCACTTTCAAACACTGTTAATTATTACGTATAATCTGGCATTGGTGATAGATAATGTTACAACAAAGTTTTAAAAACAAAACCCCAAGTGCCAATAGAATATTGCAGGCATTAAATTTTGATTTGAAATGAGACATGCTCTGATTTAGTCTTGAGAGTGTCAGCATGATTTACTTCTTGATCTGAGCTGGTTTATAGTTTCTGAAATGAAACATATAATTTGGGAGGGTTTTGATTTCATTAATTTTTTTTTGTTTGATTTTGGGGCTTTTTTGTTTGGTTGGTTTTGATGGTGGTGGTGGGTTTATTTTGGAACACTTCAAGGGCTCAAGTACCACACAGTCACTGTACCACATTTAAACTGGCCAGAGTCAATTGCCAATGGCAAACTTTTTAGGTTTTAATATAACCAGAATAAGTTCTATACTCAGGGTTTTGTATATAAATATAGAACTGAAGTTATATGCATTATTTGTGCAAATATAAATGTATTTGTGGTGTTCTGTGACCTTCTAGCCCTGTTTGCATGTCAATTACAAGCCATTCTCTTGTGTTCTTGCACAAAATCTTCTTGTGTTACTGTCTCCATCTTGTTATCTCTGGAACTGTATTCCTATGCTAGTTTTCCCAGCAGTACTCCTTTCCCTGTATAAGAGACAATGGATATGGTCTGAAAATGAAGAACAGTTGTGGAATATGACCCAGATAATGTTTGTTTATTTGCTTAGTCTGAAGAACAGGGAGGAACACCTTGAGATAAGGAGAGACAAAGCTTCCCATGATAGCAGGAAAGTTTGACTCTGCTGTCATTTAAAATCCCATTTCAAAGGTCATGTTTGTGTTTTAAATGAAATGTGAGGCTGAACTTTATGCTCTGCCAGATAACAGCAGTCATGATGCAAGTGCTTCCTTTGAAATCTGCAGGTAAGGAGTAGCTGCAGTCTGGGGTTGTGGTGTGGTGGTGCCCAGTGTTTGGCAGGGGAGAAGGAAAATTATGTTCTCTGACCTGTGGGAACACCAAAGGGCTCAGCAGGGCCTGAAATTTGGTACTTATTGTCTGTTGGGTCTCTGTACTTCCAGACTCAACATTTCTTGAAGTGTGCCTCTACTAAATGTATCAATAGGGAGAAAGTGAATGGGACAAATCTATTCCGGGGAAAATGTTAGCTTTTCCTGTCCTCCTCACTTGCATTTCTCCTCCATCTGCCACACATACTCCTAATGACAGGGAAATGTGTTTTAAATTGCAATTATTGACATGAAAGTCTTTTAAAGTAGACTGAAATACCATCTTCCTTTTTATGGTTATTAACTAGGTATCAATTCCCATGTTTGGGATGGCAATACCCAAGGTTTACTTCACTGCTCTTCCTGGAAATGCCATACCACAGAGACAGAGTATTTCTTGGGAACAAAGGTCAGCCTGAGGAGAAGCTGAGGGTGTCTCTGCCTTAAGCCAGCCTAACATCTGGCTGCAGCCTTTTGGCTCTGCTCCACCTGTACTCCTGCCTGCCCTTTGTACTTCTCCGGCTCTTGTCTAACCTTTCACTGGACTAGGACAGCTCTCTGTCAGAAAGTGGGGAGCTTTGCTTTGGGGTTTGTTTTGCTGCTGGTTGGTTGGTTTTTAAAGGGGTTAGTTTTGTGTTGAGTCAGTGGGCTGAAACAATTCAAATTCATGTTGGATGGATGTTGGAGCTGTCTTGGTTTAAGTGGGGACATCAACAGGTAGAAGCTGAGTTGTCCTTAGTTTTTAGGGAACAGTTGGGACAAAGAGCTCAAGCAGATTTATCACTTGATGTTTAAAACAGAGGGTGAGCCACCTCAAAGTGGATTTCTGAGGGAACTGTGAGAACGTGTCACCTACTTTACATTTGCTCTGTATTCTTAACTCTTGTGCTCAGCCAGTAACTCTTGTAAACAAAACATTCCTATTCTGCCCACAGCATTGAAAATATCAAAAGAATAATTATTAAAAAAAATATTTAATAGAATTAATGAGATATAAATCAAGAAAGCTTTTTGAGTAATTCTCTTATTCTCCTTTGCTGGGAAGAAGAAAGAACTCTCATTTTCAAACTTCTGAGGCTAGATATGGCTATATGTAATTTAAAAGATGACAACATCCTTTGCTGACTGACAGTTTTCCATGTGAAGCTGTTCACAAGTTTGCCATTTACCTTTTAGTCAAAACTTTAAAAGTCAAGAGCAACCACTATGAAAATGCAAGATCAACAACAAAAGACATGTTGTACAGCTGAACAATGCGTAGCATTTGTGTCACAGCAAAAACTGGTTTATCAGGTTCACCACAGGCAAGTATAGATGAACCCTTAAAACACTGCAAAATCTATTGGACTATTGGATGGATATTCTCACCAAAAAAAAAAAAGAAAATAAAAAAGGTGACAGGACCAAAGGCAGCAAAATAAGAGCTGCCAAGTCTAGGCTGTAACTGCTGATGTGAACACCCTTTTATGTAGGGAAAAAAAAAAAAAAACCCACAACTACAGAAAAGCACTGAAAATCCTGCCCAGCTGCTCTCAGCCATGGGAGCAAAAAACATCCAAGTGTGCTGGAGTACTGGCCTGGTCCCAAGCCTGTGTGCATGGGCAGCACAGATAAAGCACAGACAGGCCCCAGACAGATAAATAACTGATTAACTGGAATGTGTGAGCCTCTGTCCTGTGCTGCTGGCAGCTCTGCCAGTGAGATTGCAGCTGCAGAGCTCAGCTGCTGCTCACAATCCAGGCAAACTGCTTTTTGCTGGAAAAACTGCAGAAGGGCAAAACCTCTGTGCTGTATTGCAGCTCTTCCTCCAGGGACCTGACCCTACTGAGGAGTCAGGTGAAATAGTGATTAAAAGAGTCCATGGGGGAAGGCTCCCAGTGAGGAAGAGCAGTGCTGCAGTCCTACGCTGACTGGTCGCCCTGCACCCAGACCAGCACCCACAGAAAGCACCAGGTTCCCTGGGGGAGCTACTGGCAGGAAAGGGGGCAGAAAGTGTCTTTTTGTTGCACCTTGCAATTCTCTGATTTGCAGGGAGGTGATCTGAGGCACTCAACAATTTTGTTAGCAATTGTCTTGGGCTCAGTCTGTGTTACTGAGAGGCTGCTCAAGAAACAACACTCTCCTACTCCCAAGGTGAAGTAGCATTTGCCTTTAAATTCTGGTAGTATTGAATTCTGGCCAGTTAGGCACTATTAAAAACTGTCAAATTTCCAAAGTACAGATGAATGGGTAGCATTGAGGATTAAAATGAGAGCGCAGAGATGATCTCAGTGTTAATGGCATGCCTGTGGTGTTTTCCTGTTCTCTTCTAGATCAAGATGCAGCTGTAATTATTTCTGCTGTTTTCATTCAAAGTATTGATCCACAAATAGTTATAGCCCTGAATAGCTGAGCCAGTTTTTAACATGAGTTACAGTATCCTGCAGGCTCTGAACATAAGTTATGTAAAAGGATAATAAGAAGCTCAAAAGACTTTTTTTTGAAGACTAAACATACACCCTTGTTCACTGGAACTAGGATCACAGAATGTTTTGGGTTGGAAGGAAGCTTTAAAGTGCACAGAATCATGGTTTGTATTGGAAAGGGCCTTTGAAGACCATCTCATCCTACTATGGGCAGGGGTACCTTGCACTAGATCAGGGCTCTCAGAGCTCCATCCAATTTGGCTTTGAACTCAAAGCACAACTTCTCTGGGCTGCTTGCTTCAGTGCCTCGCTAATTCTTGATGTTCAATCTAAACCTACCCTCCTTCACTTTAAAACCATTACCCTGTGCCCTGTTATTACAGACCCTGGGAAAAGATCTCTCTCCCTGTTTCCTACAAGCCTCCTTTAAGTATTGAAAGGCCACAATAAGGTCTTTCAGATTAATGAATACTGAGAATCCAAGAGCAGAAACCTCTTTTTCAGCAGATTTCAGGACTGTGTGCATGCAGCCAAAATCTGTGGAGATTCTTAGGGGCTGGTTGAAATGAGTATTCTGCTAGGGAATGAGCAGATGAGGTACCTGCAAAATCGCAGGGATGGAATTACTGGAGGATTTTCAATGGAGCAGGCTGATTCTGAGACAGGAGACTGCCTC
This sequence comes from Turdus rufiventris, assembly GCA_013186435.1. Taxonomy (NCBI): domain Eukaryota; kingdom Metazoa; phylum Chordata; class Aves; order Passeriformes; family Turdidae; genus Turdus; species Turdus rufiventris. Next base: position 4,455,673 of record PYHW01009816.1, on the reverse strand, counting down.
ACCTGAACAAACTCTTAGGTGAGCTTTCTAATTCCTTTATCCAACAGATCTTCTGCAAAGGATCCTAAACCACACCAAAGATCAGGCTGAATCAAATCTAAGTAGTTGAAAAGAGTAAATGTCAAAACCAGGTTTTGACATATTCTGAAGTGCGGTTTGTGACTTATGCATAGGAATTATCACACCCAGTGTGAAGTAAAAATAAAGTTTATTTGTTTTCAAACCCTCTAGAGAGCCAAAGAGAATCATTCAATTAAAGCAGGAAAGGAAAAGGAGTCACAAAAAAATCCAAAGAGAGACAGAGAAAATTCCTTGAAAAAAATACACATTGGGAAAGAGTACAACTTGAATCCAAAGCAAGGGGAGCTGACCTTAAAATGTTGTGACTACTCAGTCACTTATTTCCTGTTTATGTCTCTTTGCTTTGTTTTGCAACATGCTCTAGGCTTTTTGAATTTTCTAATATAAATAAAGAGGTATGATTTTTTTTAGTCAAATAATTTCCCACACAGCAGATGTTTCTACAAAAATAAGTATTCAGAAAATCTTTTTTGTTTCAACAAGGGAAGTATTTTTCAAACTACTGTAGAAACAAAACAAAGGTATCTTATTTTTCCAACTGATGCACAAAACACCTGCACCACTCTCAGATAGTTTTATATTTATTAACTGAGTTGCAGCACCTTTCACAAAATGTTTTTAAATTAAATATTACAGATACTGGAGTAGAAAAATTTTTGTCAGCATCTCTTTCCCACCTGTGTGTTTTAAAGGCTATTTTTGTGCAGCAGGTTTTCCCTCAGAAGTGGCACATGAGCTCTGCCTCTCCTGTCCTGCCTGTGCACCTTCTGCCCAATGTAACCAAGATCCTGCTCTGCACCCGGGAGGGTAAGTGGGCAAGAGGGTGCATGGCTTTTCCAGACTCAGTAAGAAAACCCCAAGAAAAGTGGCACAATAGAACAGATACAGTAATATAGTGGAATGAAAATAGGAATAAAGATAGCCAGCAGATCCTGCATCCCTTCAGATGCTGGGAATCTGGCTTGCAAATGACATGAGGCAGCCTCATGGTGAATTTTCCCATGGCCTTGCCCCCTTGTCAGTATACTGCAAAACCGTTGTATGGATTCATAATGTACCGGAAAGTAGGAAAATATAAACACACTGCCTAGACAAGTAAACCTTGACTTTTCTCAGGGTGCTGAGCAAAAGAAATTAAGCATGTTAAAAAAATAAAGCCAAATTATCATTAGCTGAGATAGGTCGCAGCCTCAGCTTATGGACAGTAGCTATATTTAAAAATGGCACTCTGGCTTTGCACTGAGAACAGCTTTGCTGATAAGCTCCGGAAGCAGTGAAGCTTCGTGACTCATGGCCATCCTGACTTCATTATCTGCCTATTAGTACACATTAATTAATAGCTGTAATGTCATACTTTGTTTACTCTGTGTCTTATCTCAGGGTGTCATCCTCCTGCCCTTAACTGTATTGTAATCCTTGTGCTCAGTGGGACTGTTTGCACAATGGAGGATTATTCATGGGAATAAATTATTATCGGGAAAGCATGTCCATAAGTCCCCTACACTCCACTCAGCTGTCCCCAAATCATTGAGTGATTTTCTACTTGCTAAAAGCCTGATCCAGCATCTGTATCCATCAGTGATTTAGTGATTTCTCCACTGAATGCTTCTTTAAAGGAAGGTAAGGGTTGGGAACATTGTAGACTGTGTGAGGGAAAGGAAAGGAGCCAGTTCTCATCACAGGTCAGCAAAGCCTACAGGGCCAATAAGAGTGTGTAACCCTTCAAATTCAGAAGATGTGAGATCTTGACTCTATTTTCTGATATCAAGCTGCTTTGTATTTCCGTGTGAAAAGCTGCTTTATGAACAGCAAACTACTATGCAGTACTTTATGAGCAGGAGAAAACCTCTTTTACTGCATTTGCCAGTATTCAAAAGGCAAGAGGAAGCAATTGTCATTGTTTACATCACACATTGCCTTTCAACTATTGTGTTACGAGAACAAATTCTAGCATAAATCAGTGTTTTACAACCGTATTTTTTCCTTCTGAAGTATGTAATTATTGTGTCTTCGTTATCTCACAGTATGATTACATCTTGCACAAACTGCAGATAAACTTTAGATAGAGACAGATAAAATCTGGAATATAATGTCTTAAAATTGGAAGACAGGTGAAGAGTTCATGAGGGCTGAAGGTCTGGAAGGAGTCTCATTTGTCTTTAATCATACTCACATTGCAAAGAATAGACATTATTATTTTCCCAGACAAAACACTGCACCATATTCAGCACTTCTAACAACAGCAGTATCTTGGATAGAGATAGCAAAGGAAGGTATGAAGGGTATGGAGGCTGGCTTGAAAAAAGCTGCCAACAATATTCCCTACAGAGGAGGATGAAAGAATGTTGCCATTAGGGATTCAGTTATCAGTGGGAAAGGTTTTGCAAAGACAAAAATACAGGATTTGCTTGCAAGTTTGTGGCACTCGCTCTCAGAGGTGCTGCACAAAGGCATATCCCTATGGATACTGCTGGTGTAATGTGAATAACTGAGAAAATGGTGCTTGGTTTTGGGACCAAGTGTATTGTCAGCACAAAATGCATGGCTTCAAGCACCAGGAGTCTTCTGGTGCAACACAGCAAAGTTCCTTCAGTTGCAGGGAAACTATTCTGGTGGCCAGCTAGGGAAGAACCTCTGTCCTTTAAATCCCTAGTTCAACCCATCTGCTTGCCATGGACTCTCTGATTTTACTACCTTGGTAATTATCTTGTTTGATCTCTTCAGCTCTTCCACATACATCCAAAGCATGAAATTGCATTTTCATAGTATAAATTCACCAGTCAGGATATAAGTGGCGTTTTATTGGTGTTGGATTCTCTTTTAAGGAACTAAGTGAGCATCAGCACTTTTTTGCCAGTTGAGTGGCACAAACCTATCCCAAAACAGGAATCAGATTCTTGCCTAAATATTGCTGCACACAAGTTTCCAACTCCACACTGGCAAGGTGTGATGGGTGTTACCTTGATGTGAGTGATAGGGATCTGGGGCACACCTGTGCAGGAACCTGCAGTGGGTGGCCAGCAAAGCCTCGTGAGAAACCCTGCCTGGCTTTCTGGAGCCTGCCCCGTGAGTGGAAAGCCCAGCTCATTGCCAGTAAGAAGTCAAACTTTTCCAAGGTCCTTGTAAGGTGCTCAGGGAGCTGGTTTCCAGCAAGAACACAGGAAGAAACAGCCCCTATTTTAAGGAGATTATCTTGAACAAAGATTTGTCAAGCGGAAGTACAGCGAAGGCTGAAGCCAAGGCACATGCTCCTGTGACCCAGTTACCTTCCAGAAACCCAGGCAGGACAGAAAGGACTCTGGCTTCCGGCTACATGAGAGCTGCTGAGCATTAACACATAGTAACCTAATTAATTTATTCCCCCAGTGGATAATTACTAGCTTTTTCTTTTTCTTGTTGCAAAGTAGCAGCCAAATAATGGTGCTGATTTTAATTAACTAGCCAATGGGAGGCTGGATGGACTAAGGAGATATTTCATACAAAAATTAATTAATGCTCTGACCTACTTTAAAGTGTTGCTTAAGTGGAAATTGGGGGGAAACTGACTTCAATCAGTTGTGGATCTTTTCACTTCCTTTTTACCGGTCAAGAAATGAGTCTTTCCGTGTGATCCACAGCACTTCAATTGGCAACCTAAAAGAATTTAGTGAACACACCAGAAATACGTCATTCCGGAGGCAAACATAATTTCCTCTTCATGAACACACCTGAGTTAGCAAGTGAAAAGGTTCTTCTTTCTCAAACCAAGCCCCTGGTTTATTGCTGAGCTCAGCTCAGGGCATATGATGAGTAATATGAGCTCTACCGTTTTAACCAAACTATATCTGTGTTCCTTTTGTCTTCCCAAATTTGTTTTAATCCTACATGTCTCAGATTAATAACTCTCACTTTGCTTTATTTTCCATTACTGAAAATAAAGCACTTCAGCATTTTATTTAATCTTCCTGTTTCTTTAGGAAGAAAATAATTATTTCACTTACTGATCATCTGTAAGTTCTTCCTATTAAAGCAGATTTTGCCTCATTTCTGAAAACCAGTTTCTCTGCAGTTCTTGTCATGGGCCCAGACCAATTTATAACCACCAAATCACTTTTGCAAACTGATGCTAAAAAATGCGTGACATTGATTGTTGCTCTAATATTCTTCATCGTTTGTGCTTTGCTTTGCATTGTCCTGTCTCGAAAAGTTGTTGTCTTTGGGCAGTATAACCACACTGGGGAAAAAATGAGGTTTTATTTCCCTCCACCTTCACAAGCAGGAATACAAGGCACAAGGACATGAAATTAATTTACCAGGATCACAGTAGTGCAGTTAAACCATCCCATCCTTTGCCCATTCATCAGCATTGAACTATCTTCCTCTCAGCTGGCAAAGTGCAGTTAGGATTATTGCAGTTAGAAGGTCACAGAAAGACACCTTTTTGAAATTAGTGCATCAGATGAACTCCAGTTTTGTAAGAATCTCTTTCTTTCCATAAACAACTTCATCAGGGTGCTTGAGAGTCAGGTCCTGCACCCAAATATTGTGAAATGTTTACTCACAAAGCAAGCAGCTCTGTTTGAGTCACTGCAAATCAATGGATCGCTGAAGCAAACTCTTACCTGGCAGCTGAGCTTCACAGACCTGTTTAGGTATCTAGAGATAAGTGGAGTCTCGCAGCCTTTTCTAGGTCACTTCACTAAAACCCCATAAAATTCACCCTCTGCAAATCACAATGTTATGTTTTGTTGGAAGCCTGAGACAACTGCTTTCTGGGAGGCAGGAATTACACACCCTTGGGATCTGACTTCTCTATAAAACGCAGCCCAATCCTGCATGAGGAGTATGTTTAAACCTTTCTGAATCCTATTAAAACCTCTTTTTGTCAAGGACACACCAAATACCTTTTCCTCCTTTCTCTGCAAGACCAAATAAATAAGGCATTCCATGAACATCAGGGCTGGAGAGGATTAATGAACTGTGGCCCTGCCTCCAGCACCTGATTTGGGCTGGGAAGGCAGTTTGCACATACAAGAGAAGGGAGAGCCAGGTACAGCTGTCATTAGGAATTGATCAGTGTTTGTGTGTAGCTTTGGGTGTGGGGGAAGCTTTAGCTTCTTGCTGCTGTGATTTTGTCCTAAATAAGGGACCAATGGCTTTCAAAGAACAGCCTAAAGGACTTAGGTGTTGGCTTGTAGGGAAGCTAGGCTGCCCACCTTCAGTGATCTATTTTGTTCTTATTTTAAAGGTTCCCTTTCCCCCACTGTACTGAATATAGAATGTATTGGAATTGAACTCTGTCACTAAAACTGGAGGGCACTGAGTGATGGTGATTATGTTCACATGGGCACTTCCTGAACACTTGACTGTGATGCTTGTTTGGACTTAGCTCTACAGCAGTCTCCTTTGGCATGCCCTTGCACAAGATTTCTGTGACTATGGCTGAGCCTTGTCCTGGAAATACACATCCTTCAGCAATTCTTCTTGTCTTTTTTACAGGTTTTGTATTTTTTGTTTATATGGAGGTTCTTAATTAACCTCTCAGCTCAAGGCAGTATGATCTCCTATCCCTTCCCTCCCTGAGTGATGCAGGGTGACTAAAGGAGCAGCTGCTTAGAGGTTTCTGGCAGAGAATCTTGCCCTTGGCACTCTGACTCAAGGCACATGATTGTGTAACACACCCACTGGGTGGATGGTACGGGGCTTGTTTGCAAACACTGGCAACTTTGGAGAGGTGCTGAGTGCTTACAACAATCCAGCAGGATCCTCTTGGTGACCTTTGTGAAGAATGTCACATCTTTAGTGCCAGCAACAAATTGCTGGCATGACCAGGAGGGAAATGTAATAGTAGCCACCAGTCTCTCAAAGGGCAGCTGAAAAGGTGACAGAGCCAAACTCTCCTTGGTGGTGGGAGATGGCGTAATAAGAGTCAAAGATCACAAATTGTGGCTCGGGATGTTGGGAAAAACTTCATCATGAGGAAAATGTGCAGCCCTGGGGCAGATCACTAGAGGGATTGGGGGAACTTCCATGCTTGGAGAGGGTTCAAGTTTCTGCTGGACAGAGCCACAGCAGACCTGATTTAGCATTGGCAATCATCCAGGAGCATGGGATAGAGAGTCCTTTCCAGCCAAATACTCATGGGATGACAATCTCCCTCTTGGCTGTGGGAAGAATTAGGGCAGAGCCTGTGGACCTGTAACTGTGGGTCTGAGCATGCTGTGGGAGGAAGGAAAACCCAAATGGCAGCAGATGGCCAGTTGGCTCCCAGGCAGCTCCCATGCTGTTCCACCACCAAATGACCCCTCCAGCCTTTCTCCAGACATGGGGCAGCTGTGTAAGGGTCGGACCGAAGATTGCCTGAGCTGCCTCACAATCATCGTCAGAGACTGAGACCCTGAGACCCCTGAGACCTCTGGACCCCACCTCTCACTCTGGGCAGGAGTTCTGGTCTGGCCAAGGTGGATGCTCGCCAAGGGACTGTGTAGAGGTGTGTGTGCTGAACTGTCACGGTACAATGGACTCGGGCAGGTACGGGGCTAGAACAGCCGTACTTTCTGCACCTGATACTTGAAGCCATGGTCCTCTGCACACAATAGTCCATAAATCTCCCCACCTTTTGGCCAGCAGCCACTTGCCTTGGAAAATGACTGCAAAATTATTACTCTCTAAAGAGACTTTGAGACTTCTTTCTCCCCATGGATGGAAGACATTGCTGGATGATCTGAGGACGTCCCATCTGTGGGTAGCTATTCCCCCTATTCTTTCTGTCTCTGTCTCCCTGTCTCTCTGTCTCCCTCTCTTTGTCACCTTTTTATCTCTCTCCTTCTGACCATTACCCCAAAACTGAATTGTTGGCCCTCAATAAATTGCTTTGCTGCCTGCTGCTGAACAAAACCTTAGTCCCTTGCTGTTGTCCTTTGCACCCCACAGTTGAACGAACCATCACGACCCCTGCTCAGGTTGTGCGGACCATGACAAGCTGCAAGGACAGTTCTGTGTGTGAAAACACTCCTTGCAGCAGGGGATCAACTAAAGATACAGACAGACCTTTGCCCACTTGCTGTTATGGGGGACAGGGGGAGGAAAGAGCTGCAGAGCCTTGTGGCCAGTGAGCCTGACTTTCTGTGCTGGTTAAAAATCAGTGTGAAAGTCCAATTGTTGATTAAAAGTCATATGCTCTCTGTCCATATCTTACCTAAGTCTCTCCAGAACACATGTAGATGTACTTGCCTAAAGTTTGTGCAAAGATTAACTTCTATAGCTCAAGTAACTGAGAAGCTGTATTACCTCCAGAAATTGAGTGCCATCCCTAGAGGCACATAGTACTATTTAGGGACTATTCTGGACATAATTTTTGTCCCAAAAATGTATTTAAATGCATTTTTAAAAATAGCTTATATGTCAGATTGCTAATCTCTGGCAATCACTGTGATGAATCAGTGGTCAGTTATTTCTTGGCAGGGGAGTAAAAATTACTGTCTTGAGAAATATTGAAAGAAAACAGCATGTACAACCTAAAAACTAAATGAGCAAGAGACCATGTAAACAGTATCTCAATTTTTTTGGGGTGGAGGGGAGCAGGGGAGGGGAATAATTTAGTTTAAAGGACAGTAGGCCTTTGAGGAAGAAATTGGAGCACTACAGAGGCTGCATGTGTTACAAGAAGGCAGTTGTATTCTAGTCCTTAGTTTGGGATTGAACCTTATCGGTAATTTTAAAGGCTTACACAACACAAAAAAATGTGTTTTCAAGGGGAGAATTCAAATTAATCCTGCATCCTGGCAACTGCATTGGTAATTGTTATTGGTGCTAATGTAAAAATCCACAGCACTTGACGTGATTCAGGGGCACCTAAATGTACCATTAGCACTAAAAAGTATCACATTAATGAATCAGTATCCATGCTTATCCTGAATGAGGTAATGCTTTTCCTGCGCAGAGATAGTCACAGACAACATCAACAAGGAGCAATCTTTGCATGGTGAATTTCTGTCCCACTAATTGTACCCCAGGTGAAAAGGGCAAATTTGGGCTGCTAGGGGTATCATGGACAGTCTTCAGGGCAAATTTGGGCTGCTTGGGGTATCTATTGACAGTCTTCAGTGTAAGGCAGCTACTTTTGGGCTGTGGAAGCCCATCCTTTGCTCACTTGTTGGCACAGGGCAGCTGCCTATGGGGCCTCTGGAGCAGCCATCACTGCCAGCCAGCAGGAGCAGCCTGCCCTTCTTTAGCCTTGTCTGGGTTGTTTCATTCCGAGCCATTTTAGGGCAGAAGGGGCAGGTTTGGCTGGGATCTGTTCCCTGCCCTCCCTGTGACAGTTCGGTTTTGGACATCAGATCTAGCCTGGCATTTTTAGCTCACCGTCTCATAGCTCTGGATGCTCTACTCAGGACAGGATTTCTAAAGGGAATATTTTCCCTCTATCTCTCAGGGAGTTCCCAGTAGGGGAATTCCAAGGATATTTTGCATTTTTGTGCTGCTTCATGTGCGGTTTGGTTTCAGTCCTTGGCAGTTCCTCGAGTTTGTGACTACAGTCTCATTTAACATCCTTTGCTATGGAAACTGGTAGTATGCCAGGGAATTGCTAAGCAAATGCATGAGGGTGAGGGGAGCATCAATAGACATGATGTTTATGAGAGAATGTGGAATTCTTTTCATATAAACCCAAAGGAGGAGGACATGTGGGAAGGGAGGATGCATCTGTTACCAGAACAGTGGTCTCACAAGGATCACGTAGCTGTTTTAATTTCTATAACATGGAACATGCTGTACTTGAAAAAGACGAGATTTCATTCCAATTTATGAGAACTTGCTATTATTTAGCAACTCCATGTTCCCCCATGGTGAGAGAGCAGCAGATTAGATTCAGTAACAGATCCCACTGAAATATTAAATGTACCATTGCTCTAATGTCTGATTTAAAAGGCCAAATGGAGGTAAAAATACTTGTTTGGTACTTCCAAGCTATTGACATGCACGGTTTGACTGACAGTTTGGCCATAGTAGGTACAACCACTGGATGCAGCAGGGTGAGAGGCTGACTTGCTTTCTAACAGCCTTGTGACACTGGAAAGGAGGTCACAAACTTCCATGTGGTCAAAGTTGGAACTGGTCAACCTCTCCCAGCTTCAGGGGACTTGGGCTGCTGTGTGTGTATCAAAACTCCAGCTGAAGAGGCGGAAGGAAGGAAGGAAGGAAGGAAGGAAGGAAGGAAGGAAGGAAGGAAGGAAGGAAGGAAGGAAGGAAGGAAGGAAGGAAGGAA
>PYHW01009816.1:4427692-4446085 GCA_013186435.1 Turdus rufiventris | reverse complement strand
AAGGAAGGAAGGAAGGAAGGAAGGAAGGAAGGAAGGAAGGAAGGAAGGAAGGAAGGAAGGAAGGAAGGAAGGAAGGAAGGAAGGAACCTCTAGTAAGAAGAAACAATGGGATAAAAGTGAAAATGGATACTGTATAGAAACCATTTCCTTGCTTTTAGCATTAAAAAGAAAAAAAAACTTCTATGTTCTTTACAAAGAAGCTTCAGCAGTGGTTTGGAGGCCTAAGTGCAGCTACTGGTTAGCTCCTCATTGGTCTTAAAAATACACTGAAAATGTCTTGGCTCACTTGTTTGTACCGATGCTGCTGTTTGGAATGTACCTCAGCTTTAATCTTTCAGAGCTGCAGCAAAAATTGCTATGAGCAACATCTCCTCTGTGATGCTGGGCCCTGAGTAACCTGGGTCAGAGGAATAGGATCAGCTGGAGCTTCTGGGATATAATCAAGCCTTTTCAGTTTTCTCTTTGGTAGTTGGGCAATAGGGATTTTTTTACAGAGATTCATTATTGATGCTGTGGTGGTGCATCAGAAGCCCTCCTAGTGCACTGTTTTTCCTAGAGATGGTTAGCCAAAAGCTGCTAAGCTTACCTTTGTCAAGTTGAATATGTATGACTTCTATAGAGAAGTTCATCTACTTTAATTGCCACTGAAAAGTGATACATTTTCCTCCAAAATGTCTGCATTCCAGAAATTCAATACTTCTTATCAGCTCAGTCATCATGTGACTTGGAAACCTTTGACTTCGATCTTCTGGCTTTGGCTCTGAAAGCCTTGCAATGCAAAGCCACAGTGACTGAAAGTGTGGGATGGTCTCTGTGTAACTTCCAGACAGGACTGTGGTGCAGAATAGGCAGAAGGATGCTGCTTTCTCTACCCAAAAGCAGATTTGAGTGAATCTGAGCACTTGGGATCCAAGCACAGTTGTCTCCATCAGGACGAAGAATTGGTAATAACAGCCTGAAATGGTTTTGTGGGCTTGTAACAAATGAAGAGAGTATTACGTGGGCACAGAGGGCTTTCTTTTGCTCAGGTAGCTGAATAACAGACAGATGTATCCTACTTCGCAACTGTTTCTGATGCCTCTAGATACAAATACTCCCAAACCTCTACTTATTGTTGGAGAGGAGTTATGGTTTGACAGGTCCTGGACCTGCCATCCCTTGATTTTGAAGGCCTGATCAAAATCAGAGAAACAGGCAGCTCAAGCTCCTCAGATTTCAGGCTGTGTTCACAGGTGCTGATATTTTTTCCTCCATAACTGGGTTTAAAAAAAAAAAAAAAGTGGTAACAGGTTGACAAACATTGGGCCTGTTGCTGTCTTGGGATCAGGGACTTGGTGACAGCTCATAGAAACCTTCAACAAAACACAAGCCTGCATTACAGAGTATTTGGGATGCCCTCCTGGGGCAAAAAGGGTGACAAATTTCTTCATTCCCAAACACGTGATCCCTTACTAAAAGCACAGTGGTGCTTTTTAGGGGGAAATGTTGAAAGTTTGAAGCTACAACTGAAAATACAAGAGAAATATCTGTCAGAGTAACAGCCCTGAAATACATTGACAAATTCTATGTATTACAACCTGATCTTAAAAGTGCTGAGAGGTCAGGACTTGCAGATTGCATCACCCTTGGAAAAGAGGTCTCCACCCTGAGAATCTGCTGTATTCTCAGTGTAATGTGAACCAGTGACTGAGTCATTGCAGCTTTGATTTTTCTTTTTTTTTTTTTTTTCTTTTAGTAATTTGGGTGTTTTTTAATTAGATGTCTCTGTTCCCAGGCCTGCCAAGGTCAAATTCTGTGATCCAGCCAGTAGATAAATAATTGGTGTGATGTAACTGCAAATAAAACAGCATTCAGTACTGAGAAATGTGAACATCAAAAACCTCTAAGTAGGCAGCAAGCAATCTCTTAAAAATAGCTAATCTAAAAATAAAAGATTAGGGAGGGAGCACTCCAGAAGAGAAGATAAGGAGCTTACATTGGAGACTAAGAACTGCTCTCTATCTGCAAAGTGTCTTTGCCTTTAGGCAATAAATAAGCCTTAGGCCAGAGACAGAGTCTCTTCTCTATCTTCTCACTTTCAGGGCTTAAGGCAGTCTCAGTCTGATGCTTTTATCCAAGGAATTCAAGCTGACTCAGGAACACAGTGTATGAAATCATGCTCCAGCAGGGCAGAGGTCTTTGTGGGGTTCTCCTGCCTCTGCAAGCCTGAGGACTGTGTTTTCCTTCTCCCAAGCTGTGTGAGCACTGGGAATGGAGAAGCAGGCTGAGCTGCAGCAGTACCAGCCCTGGAAGCTGTGTGGCTCTTCCTGCTCCTAAAGGATGTATTATCCATACTTGTGGGGGATCATGGATAAATTCAACTATAAGGACACCAGCAATAGCAGCCTAAAGCCAGCAATCTCTTTAACTGTTAGCTTAAACCTTCCAGTAGTACTGGGGGCTTCTGGAGCTGTGAAGAGTGAAGTGGGAGGCCAGAATGACAATTTGCTGTTCCTTCTGAGTGCTCACATAGATTCATTGCATAACAGCATGTTCTCACTGTTGCTGACACTGGATCAGGGCAGTTCATGTGGATACTCAAAATCCAGCTGAAGGCTGAGCAGGCTGAGGGGAAGATCAGTCTATGCATTAGAACTTCACTCTGCCAGGTTTAGCTTTGCCCCGCTCTTGATCTCCAGCCAGGGGGACAATTTCCATTGTGCTTCCTCTCTGCTGACAGCTCAGAAAAGGAAAGCCCAAACCCACTCTCTCACTGCTGGTAGCTCCAACCAGGAAAGAGAAACTTATTTTTGTTCTGGTGATACTGCCTGGTATTCCAGGGAAGCCAGCAGGACTGTGAGCATTTCACAGGAAAAAGCCCTTTCTTGCCCTGCCCTGCACTGCCCAGGTGGATTCCTGGAGGTAGCAGATAACGCTGCGTGACAGCAGAGGGTGATTTCCTTGGGCACTGTACAATCTCTGCCCTTCAGGTTCAAATTCATCATCACCCACCTGCAGAACACCAGCCCTTTAGATGACAGAGCTGACTCTTCACTCTGATCTGGCTTCTAGGAAAAACAGGGTCAATGTGGACGTGCTTATCTCAGGTTACTTTTGAACTCTTCGATCCAATCTAACAGATTGTTAAGTAATGAGCTCAGAGCTGGTGTGCTGATGGTAACAAAAGCCTGCTACTGGGCAGGGGAGACGCCCTAGCAGTGTAGAAAGCCAAGGAAGTGAGCTCTGCTCCTAAACACAGGAGGTCTTCCAGCGGAGAGAAGTGCATAATTACTGCAATTGACACTTCTTGTTGTACCTCTATGCTATATCAGGTGCTGGAAGATCCAGGCAAGAAGCCAGACTGTGACTCTTCTCCTGTGACTGTTTACTTCAAGTGAGGCTGGAAGCATCTTTTAGAAATTCCCTGGAGGCTCAACGGCATGAGAACATGACATATCCCTGGTGGGTATTTATGTGTGTATAGACGGATGAAGGTTCCAGCTGTAACAATTTCCATCCAGATCCCAGGAATAAAAGAACTGGAAACTCAGACACATGCTCCCTTCCAGAATTAAATGAGTCCTGTTGCTGGCTGGTGTGCACAGCGACTAAGAAGCTGAAGAGACTGTTGATCGCTTGGTTCAAGAGGGAAAGGGGATAAAAGCAGAGGATAAACCAATGGTTAAAGGCTGATTCTGCCCCAAAGGGAGACGGAGACATGAGCTTAGGAATTCCAAATGTCTCTGCTTTACAAGCATTGCCATGGGCAGCAGCTGTGTCACAGCCAGGCAGAGCGATTGGGATCAACAAAACTCCTGGGCAGCAGGAACGAAAGGGTGTGGGTGTGGGGACTTACATAGAAATGCAGTGCAAGAGGAGAAGTCTGGCAGAAGGAAACAGGATGCTGGTTAAGGGAGACCCAAGCTGTGCTTAGATGCACCATGAGAGCTAAGTTACAGTGTGCTTCATGCCTACTCCTGAGTCACACAATGTTCTTGTTTTATTTTATTGTGTGCAAAAGAGAGGAAATTACACCCCACAGAGTCCTACATCAGCATCCACGGTGCTAAAATCTTGTACAAAACAAGAATAATAGTGTTAGGTCTTAAAAAGCTTTTATTCAAAGTGGGTTCAAGCAGCAGCAGATGCCAAGGAGGTAGCCCGAAAAAACGGGCGGTAGTACAACTCGGAGCACTGGAAGGCATGCTTCTGCACCCATTCTAGCAGGGGATCTCAAAGGAGAGAGGTGGGAATTAGTACAGAATTGTAAGAAAAAAATTCCTGCTCCTGCTTATACTGAAATATCCCCAACATTCATATTTGTCAACCTTTGCCACAGTAAAATGCTTTTTGAAGAGAAAACCAGTTTCTCCTGGAATCACAACATAGTATTAATACACAAACTGGGTATCATGATTTCATGTGTAGTTTAGAAGTGACACCTTAAAAAATCAGATACCAGGAAAAGCAGGTCTTAGCCATAACAAGGGATTCATAAAAAAAGAAAAAAAAAAAAGTCAATTTACTGGCACGTGGTTCAGCAGAAAATAACATTTGGTCTTTGAAACTTCCTGTACCTCAGGGTGTTGACTGCAGCAAGCAAAAGGCTTAAACCTCTTGTTATTGAAGGAGGAAGCAAAAAGCATTATTTGTCTTATGGCCAGGGAAGAGAAGGCCAAGAATATTTTTGATTGCCTGGCTGACCCACTTTTTGTAATGCAGAGAACTGCTCGTTAACTTCACCTGTCTTGAAGAGAAGCACCATTACCAGAATAGATCTTATGAGGCTGGAGGAACGGAGATGCCTGCTTGACTGTGGGTGAGAAAGACAGGTAGATTAGCTTATAAATTAGAAAGACAGCTTGCATGTTAACCCTAGAGTTAACCAGGAACCTGAGTCAGCAATCAATTCTCTGTGATAGTTCAGTCCAAGCTCTGAAAGGCATTAGCCCTGCAGTTATCACTGCTTGGAGATAGCAATGACCACAAGGGGTACTTCAGTTTAAGTGGAACTGACCCTTTAGAGGGAGGTTTGCTGGTTTGAGTGATTGCCTTTGATGTGGCAGAACATGAAATACACAATGTCTTTTTATGTGGGTCTGAAAACTTTGACATATTTGGAGGGACTATAATATTCTCTATCTGGTCAACTAACACGGATAAATCAATGAGTTTTAGGGTAAGCAACCTCTTTTTTTCCCCCCCAGGTAAGCAAATATATTTCCACAAGTATGCTATTCCCTGGTCTGGCCTTGATAGGAATCAGGATGGATAAAACAGCTTTTAATGTGTTTTACCCCTGCAACTGAGCTGCAGTTTCAATGCTGTACTGTGGTATGCAAGCAAAGGACACCGCTCTAGGTGAAGGAATGATGATCATAAAAAGTTATATGAGAATGCCAGATGTCTTATGTTTTATGGGATAGTGGGGTGGTGGAGAAGAGCTTTACTTACAGCCTTCCTTTGCTTTTTTCTATTTGCAGTGTTGTCAACAAACCTCTCTGGTCTGGAAGGAGTGGAGAGGAGTTGCCAGTTGCTGTTTCTCATCTCGTGGGTTTGAAGAGCTGTTTCTCACTCATACTGGCCTGAAGTCTATAAACACTCATTCCTGGGGTAACCACAAGAGGATTTTCCAGAGCAAAGGCCACTAAAACACTGTCTGCAGTTCTTGGGGAAAGCTTCAGAATGGAAACTGGCATGGGGCCGGATACTCCATCTGTTTTACTAACAGGGTCTTGAGCCGAGAAGTAAAATGCATGCAGTTAATAAATTCAAATATACTGATATTTTTTCTTGTTCGGTGAAGGGTGAACTCAAAACACTGAAGTATAGACTACAAACTTTGGTTGAATAATTTCTGTTAATCTTTATAAATTCAACAGTGTAAAAATCAACCTTGTTCACATCTCCTTAGCATCCCTTCAGGCTACTTCCTGGATTAGCTTCTATTCATTCAGCTGTTAGTCTGCTTTGAGGTACTAAATTAACTTTGAGCTATTGTGTAAGAAAGAAGGAAGTAGGCAGGCTCCCCTGCAGGGTGACAGTGGGAAAGGACTGAAAAGACACGAATGTGCAAGTTCTGCTGTTTGTGAAGACAGACTCTTTTTCTTTATGTTATGTATTAAGTATTTAAGGTGGTTAGTTGGCAGGTACACATTATCTTCAGTTACATGGAACTGTACAGCTTGTACAATCCAGATTGAGCCAGTCAGCACTGAAAAATCTCTTTGTGACAGAGCTGCAATAGTCAGAAAACGCATTTCCTTTTCCCCAGCTGACTCTCCGTAGTCTGATCTTTGGTAAATGTCAGGTGTGAGGGTTTAATTCTGAGTTTCCTGGGCCTCATGTACCTTCTATTTTAACCAGCTTCAGACATGACTGCTGGTATAGTTTTATCGTGTGCTAACAACAAGATGCTGATAAAAGGGAGCGTAGTACACACTTAGAGACTTGCCCTAAATACTACAGGCAAACTTAATCTTTTTGCTGATAACAATAAAGATTACAATGTGTAGACTACAATGGTGGAGGTGCTAACACTGCAGGAGCTCCTCATTCTGGTGAGGGAAAGGAGGAAAATAAAGTTCAAAGATTTGGCTGCCCATCCAGTATGACAAATAGAAACTGGTACGTTGTGTATGTTTGTTACTAAGTAGTACAGCTTCCTTGGCAGTTCAATTTGCTGGAGCTCCTGCCTTTTCCAGGAGCCAGTGGTGTTCCCCACTGCCAGAGCTTTTTTAGTGGCAGAGACTTGGCATGATCCAGTGGGGTGAAACTGCAGAGATGGCTGTTTTCTGGATGCTGTAGTATTGCATGTGCTCCCAGAGCTAATTAAAGCAGATCTGCTGGTGTTTTGCATTCCACAGCTCAGCTCCAGCTCCAATCCCTGCAAGGAAATGAAGGGCTAGGGTACTGCCTTCCAGGTCACACAATGCCCCCAGAGAGGGATGGGTAGTTCTTGGGGACAGATAAGGCTGGCAAGAGGTGTCTTAGCACTAGAGCAGAGTCCAGGCTTAGTTGAAGCTCAGGGTGTAGCTAGGTTTGCATCTCCACTTCTGCAGTGACCCCAAATGCCCAGGCCTTCCTCAAGAGATGCTGTAAGGGCGAGGCAGAGTCACGGCTGTGCCTGAAACATAGATCCAAAAGCTCTCCCTGTGGAGACCTTCCCCAGCTCAGGCCAGCTCACCTGCGAGAAAAACAAAGCTCTCCTGGCAGCCACGGGACTTGGAATTGTGTAAGAGCCTAAATGAGGGGTGCGGAACTCCAGACAGGCTCTTTAAAATGCTGTTTATTATACCCAAATGATGCAGCAATTCACGGGTCGTGGGTGACAAGAGCCCAGCTCACAGCCTTTTCAGCCACAGCTGTGGGTTCACCTGAAAGCTTCTCCAGTTCTGGTTACAATGCATTTCTACATTTCACTGTAGATCATCTTAATACATGACAACCAATCAATGCCTTTACCATTACCTATAGCCTATCACAACTACCAACATTACCATATTCATGTTACTATATTCCAATCACCAAAAGTTAGTATGTTACAGTTTAAGCTAGAAGTTGTTTTTCAGTTTTCTTGCAGTGGAAAATTCTGAGATCTTTTCTCTACTTGCAACATTGCATTTTTCTTTGTCTGTGAAAATCTTTTTGCTTGGTAGAACATCTTTTGTTTGAGGTAGATTTATCTTTTGCTCAGAGTCATAAAAGCTCCTTCCAACTCACTTGCTCTTTGCCTTCTTAGTTACCCAGCAATTGTTTTCTTCTATATCAAAACTTGCTATCATTTCTATTCCTTCTTCAGATTCTACATTCAAAGACCTTTCTGTTATACACACATATCTGTGAGACCTTCCTGTCAAATCCTTATCCTTCCCAACAGAATTCCTCCTAAACACATCCATTTGCCCTCAGTCACTCTGAAGTCTGAAGGCTCTTGGAAAAACCTCGCAGCTCCTTCCCAGCCTCTCTCCCAGCCAAGGATCTCAGCCAGCTCTCCCCTGGCAGCAATTCCCGGCAGCCTGGCCGGCAGCTCTGCTCCTCGACCTCCGCCCCGCCATGTCTGGCTGTCAGCATCACTGCACTGCCTTCTCTTGGCTGAAAAAGAACCCGGCACGTGTGGGCGACCCTCCCTGAAGCCCTGGCACAAGCAGGATGTGTGTGGGTCCCCAGTCAATGTCCTTGTCACCACCCTGCCGTGGCTGTGGCAGCACACACCGATGGAGCTGGGATGGCCCGGACCGAGCGTGGATTGTATCCCGCTGCTCAGCGGGGTTTGCTTCCCTCTGCCGCCTGTTGGAACTCCTCGGTGGGAGCATGGACAGCCCTGGGAGGAAGGCTGCCAGCTGATGTCCCGCACGGGAATTGTGTTGGTTTGTACTCAGCCCGCGCTGTGGTGTTTGCGCCCCACGCTCAGCCCTGCTCAGGCTGCACCTTTGTAAGGTGTAAAGCGCCGAGCGGCACCCGGTGCGCTAGGCCAGGAGTGCCGAGATAGCGCCACTGCCAAAACCTCTCCCCTCCTCATCCAGGGAGATAAATCCAGCGAAACGTGTTCTAAGGAAAACCTGGCTGGAAACATTTTGAAATCCACCCGCCCCGTTCCCACCGTAGCCCCGCGGGGGCGGGCCCGGGCCCGAGGCCTGCGCAGCCGCTCTGAGCGGCTCAGGGCGGCATCGCCGCCGCAGCTCGGGTCCTTTTCACCGCTGCCCTCCTAGCCCAGCCCTCCTGCCCCCGGCCCTGGGGCTTCTGGCCGCTTCTCCTTGCTCTTCGGCGGCCTCGGGGCGGGAGGGCCCTCGCTGGGCCCGGCAGCAGCGCGGAGGGCCCGGGGCAGCCCTGCCGCGCTTTTGGCTTTCCCCGTATTTCCACTCCCTCCGAGCCCTGGCTGCTCCTGGGCTGCTGCAGCGCTGTTTCCCCTTGGAAGGTGGTGGGAGGTGCTCCGGCTCTGGGCCGCGCCATTCCCCGGCTCGCACCGGGCCCTGCGTCACTCTCCTTGCGCTTCAGTGCCGAGGGCGGGGTTTTAGAAATAACGCGTGAATGTTGCCTGCAGAAAAAAAGGGGAAAGAAACGAGGCCGGGAGGAAGAGAACCCCCTCACCCGCTGAGCGGGGCGGCTGGTAAGGCCAGTGCCTCACCCCCTCCTGTATCCATGATATCCTACAGCAATGCTGCAGCCAGGCAAGCCTGTGCAGGACAGGCCTTTGGACATTCCTGGTGGTGCTACAGTGCTGCCAGGTGAGGGTGGCCCAGAAAAACATCTAGTTCCTGCCTGAAAGTATGTCTGTGCTGCTTGCTCACTGAAAATAATCGAGGTAATGGCAAAGCAAACAGTATTTGGTTTTTGTGAGCCTGTGATGTACTCCACAGGGAGGGTTTTGCGGCCCTCTTAAAACACATTTCCTGGCTGTTGACATCAAGACACTCACCACTAGATAAACCTGTTGGGGAAATACCTGCTCTCCACAGGTGGCAGGGAAGGTTGCCAACTATGAGTTGCTTCTCTGCCTGATGAGTTTTGAATAAACAGCCCGTCTTGTAGCTTCTTGTAAAGAAAATTTTACCTTTACTTCTAGGATGTAGTAACCCCTTTCCTGGAGGTCTGTCATAAGGTTCAAGGGCATAACTCTTTCTGATTCCTAGAAAAAAAAGCTTCTCTGTAAAAGGAATGACACAACAAACAGTTGTATATGTGATGACTGGCTGTTGACATTGGCTAGCACACGCACTTTGAAAGGTCACCCTGTCCATCTGCCAGATCAGCTGGTGCAAAACATCTAACTGACCTGTTTGTTTCATTCCAGCAGTCTGGGATTAACAAACCATGAAGGAAGAATAAGGGAATCCTGAAGCAGCAACAGACTGTTTGCTCCTGGACTTTGTCCAAGGGGACTGTTTGCACATCAGTGCTCTGTCTGACCAGGTATGGCACAGAGGTAATAGTAAATCTAGTTCATTTGTCTGAAGGCAAGGGCTGAGCCTTTTTTCACAAACACCATGAGTTGTGGTCTCACCATCAGTTTTGGGCGACAGGACTGGAGGGGGTAATCCAGAGGAAAACTATTTTTTTAATACTGTTTTGTTTTACGTAAGCCTGATCAAAATATGTTTGCACATATCGTTAGTCCTGTTGTGGCATGATAAGGAAGGGGAGCAGCACAGGCAGCTGGCAGAGATAGCTAGGGCTGCTGCAGCTCCCATCAGTGACAGCCTTAAGCTGCTGTGCTATCACACCAGCAGCTCCCATTGCTGTAATTTGCCTTCTGCAATTCATTGGGCTTGTGATGTGTGCTTTTGGGGTTTTTCCAGAGCAATGAAAGGAATAGGTAGTTTAGTTCTCTAAACTACTGTAAAGTATCGCACATCATAAACACAATATTTGAGGAAAGTTTTTCCTTCTCTGTGTTCCTTATGCACAGATCATTTATATTTTGGTGCATGAAGAGCAGTAGAGGAGACGTTTCCATCTGTTGGGGGAAGATGGTTGTGTACTTTGTTTTGGTTTTAACCTTCCACTGCCTTATTCCTAGAATCTTTCTGTGAGTGCACAGACCTTTTCCCTCTAAGGCAAGGCAGCTGCTCTTCTCTGATATCACAGCCATCATCTCCCTTCTCTTTGTTAGTGAGTTGGCCAGCGTTTTGCAAAGGTCTGAAATGTATCTCAGCTAAACGTTTGCTCAGCACAGAAGCACCTAAGGAATTAGTTTTTTGGGTTTTTTTAAAATCTGCCTGGAGGTATTTATTTTTCAGTACTAATGGTTTCTGGGGATTTTCTTGCCCACTGTGGCTCTCACATTCTGTACTGATAATACCCACAAGACAAGAATTTGTTGTCTTCATTTTATAGAAAAGAAGGTAAATGTGAGCCTGCAGGGTTACAGGCCATTGTCTGATCATCAGATCTGTTTTTTGGGTCTTGTCTCTCTTACCCCACCAAGTTTTTCTTATTTCACTGCTCTTCTGCCCCAGACACTCACGTGACTGTGCTTGGAGCTCCTGGACTGGAACATTTCAGATCCATCCTCTCCAAAAGAGTTGCCCATTCACTGTAACCCTTGCTGTGGAGCTGGGTGGCACCAGCTCTGTCTTGTTCTCCACTCAGCTGTGTGTTCTTTCCCTCTGTGGAGGTGAACTGGTTGTGGAAGCTTGATAAAAAGGTGTTGGGATGAGGGAATGCTTCAACCAAGACTGTTCACAGTATTGTGCACTGATTATGTAACACAGCTCCCCTGGTGTCTCCATGCCAGGAAGTCTTTGCCATCCCTGTGAGGTTGAGGCTACCAAGTTTTAAGATGCTTTTTCTTTCTGTTAGTGAGCATAAGCCAGGAGGGATGGGTTTAACCTGAGATTTGCAGCAGCATCAGTGGACAGGGACCCTGTACAACATGTTTCCTTTTAAATGGCACATACAGGATACCCTGAAGGGAATATGCTCCACGGCTTCCTTGTTTTGGGTTGTGAGGCTGTATTTCTGGGAAGCCTCTAGGAAAGCCAGAATTATTGTGGTCTCCTAGTTATCCTACTTAAGGCTGAGGGCTGTTACCTATGGGGCTTACTGTTGTTCCTCCTTTACATCTTTAAATTTGTTTTTATTTTCTTAATTGAAGTATGGTTATACTAGAACAGCTCCTGTCATCTCATAAAGCAGTACAAAAATGTCAGATCATTTGTGTTGACTTCTGCTTAGATTTTTCATGCTCTAAAAACCCAGCTGAGTCTCATTTCTGTCTGCAGTAGGAAACCATGGAAGGGAAGGAGACGTCACCAAGTCATACTTCAGAGAGCAGCATATTGGACCTCCCCTCTGTTTGTGACCTAGCAGAGCACTTTCTGCCTCCACACAGCTCTGAAAACAGCGAGGAGCTTTATCCTTCTGGGGATGTTTTTCCCTCTCCACCCACAGGTAACAGCTTCTGCTTCTACACATGTTCTTTCTTTAGCCAGTGCTTCATCTATGTAGGCAGTGTGTTGTTGGACTGAGTCACTGCAGTCCGATACTGGTGCACCTGCCTGTCATAAAACACAGTTTAACCAGAACTGCAGTCTGCTCCAGCTGGATGGATGGGACACAGGAGAGAAGCTCAGAGGATGCTGTCAGCTGCTAATGTTCTTCATATTTAATGTGTTCTCAGAAGGACAACTAATAGAGTAGTCCTTCAGACATCAGGAGTGAACGCTGTCTCAAATTACCATAGTCAGTAGGAAGAGTTTTTAAACTTTTCCTTATGTTTTTCATGTGCTCATCACGAGCTCAGGATGTGGCCTTGTTACTCCATTACTATAATAATAATGAGTCTGCTTGTGCTAATGACAGTAGTGTGGTGAGGATGGCTTCAGTTCAGCTCTTGGAAGAGAGCGGTTTCCTCACTTCTGCAGATGTAGCCACCACTCCAGATTCTTAGAAGTAATGGTATAAATTGTATATCTGAGAAGATAAGCTGGCAAGAAAGGTGAAATCAAAATGTGCTGGCCCAGTGGCACTTCTTGCCATGTATTCATGTTGGCTGGAATGAAGGTTCTAGTAATTATATTCAATACTGGAGGAGAAATAAGTTCTGGTCAACAAATAATATATGGAGAGGATTTGTCAAGGCACCTGAGCAGGTGAAACATCACTGACATATCTGGTTGCTTTGGAATTTTAAGTAGTGTGAAAGTAGGGTTTGACTTCTCTTCTTACTCTAAAGTGGTTTTCTGTGGCTTGCTTCCAAGAAATTAACTTGAAATTCAACAGGTGAGTTTCTTTCAGCGGGAATCTCACTATTTTTGTGCCCAACGGGTGAGCTGTGGGATCTACCAACTGATCTCAGTCAGCTGATGTTGACTGCCTGTGCAATTTCCTTCAGCTGTAGGTGTGGGACATCCAGAACTGTAATGGAATCTGCCAACAGTAGAGACCAAGCCTTGCTTTGGTTTTTCACACAGGAAGTCACATCTCTTATGTTAATAATGATGGGAATCTTCTGCTGTTAACCTCCGCTTTAAACCACAACACGTATCACATTCCATGGTCCATGTTGTGCTACAGAGCAATAGCATGTCTGGTTTGAGGTTTTGCTTTATTTTTGTGTGTAAGAGTAGTGACCAGCACTGCAAGGAATGTCCTGAGCTAGCCTTTTCCACTATCATGGGAGAGCTCCTCTGATAGTGAGACAGGCTGGAAGGCATTTGTCTACTCAGATTTCACAAGTCCTGTGTCACAGGTATGAAGCAATCCTGAGAGCTGCGAGGCAGTTCCTGGGATGTGTTGCTCAAGCATCATTTAGTGTGGCTTAGGGCAACTGGCCTTGATTGCTGTGTTAAATGGGACACACAGAATAACTGCATGACCACTGGGCAGTCCCAGGAATGTCTGAGGCTTAGTGGGAGCAACACATGCGGAAATGACAGTGCCAGGGAAGTGTTTGTGGTGCCTGTATGGATTAGGCAGCTGAAGCTCAGCACCAGCGTATGCTGAGAGGCCACATCCTGCTTCCCGGCTGTCCCCAAACACCCACTGGTACCAGTGTGGATTCCAGCTGTGCTGAAGAGGGCAGATGAGGCCCATGAACCCTCCCCTTCATTGCTTTTTGCAGAGAATGCTCACAGCTGAAACCACTAAGCATTAACTGTGGGATGTTCCCTGTGGTCCTTCAGTGAAATAATCCAGGTGTCACAGGATAACCAATTCATGCTCAGAACATCTTGGTTCTTTTCTCCTCGTAACAGCACCAAACCAATCTACATACCCACTTAAACTCTCTTTTTTGATGCAACTTCAATGTTCCAACCCACTGAGTTTGGTCACTGTGGCAGAAGAGACAGGAAGATGGTTTTAGTCTGCCCACGTCAGATATTCTTGGAAAAGCAGGTTCTGTCAAATGTATCTTGGGAAAGGAAGCTCCTTTGGTTGTTTGTTTTGTCATGAGACATTGAGAATTGCTGCTGTGGCACTGCATAAATGAGAAGAGTGGGAGTGGTTGCGAGTTGCACCCCCACAGTGTGACCAGCAGATTGGATCCTGGGGCTTGGGCAGGATGGGTGAGGATCTTCCTTAGTGATTCAAAAGCATTTCCAAAAGGCTGATAGGTCTCTGGGAATGTGGCAGCTTCCTTAGGAATGAAACAGACTGACAGGACAGGCTGTGTTTTCTGCCATCTGCCACAGGAACTGGCCTGAGACTGACTGAAGTACCACACCATCCTTGCCTCAGGAAGTGGAAATGGTCATGGGGTATTCCTACAGCCTGAGGCACCAGTAACAGGTTTTATTAGACTAGAGAGGCTCCATCACTTTTAATAGCAGAAGATAGCACTTATTAGCCATGAATACAGGGCCTCCTGAAAGCAGACATCCCTAGGCAAGAAAACAGTAGTCCTGTTGGAATATTACTACATCTCTTAAGTTGTTTATAAATTACTGGTTTTATGGTTTGTGCGGAAATGAGGGTTCTGCTCTTGCAACAGGCATTCATACCTTTAGCTTATTGTCATAGTGTGTTCAAGTGTCTGAAGTGGTGATAGACTGAGAAAATTAAATGGGATCTGTAAACCTTTCCATTTGCTTCATTTTTTTTTAATGCCATATAGGAAGCTAATTTTTTAAAGTGTAATTGTTTATCTCTTTTAATCCACATCACTCAATTGCTCAATACACCGGGAAGACCTTACCACTTCCTCTGGATTAAGAGAAGTTGCCAGCTAAAGTTCTTACTTGGCAGCCACCACTCAAGTGTATGCGTGGGAAAGTCTTAAATTTTTTGGATTAATATTTCATAGGAAGCTAATAAATGTGATTTCTAAATAAATAAGTAACTGGCAATGTGACTTTTCATGTAGGGCACCGAACCTGAGACTACCAGGGACAGTGGAAAAATACTATTTGCCTGGAAAAATTGCAACCTAAGAAGGTGTTAGAGAGTAAAGCACAGATGTACTGTACAAATTGGTAGAGCACAGGGTTTTCTGGGCTCTGCCTGTGCTCTGTGGTCAGGCAGAACTGGATTTGCCAGTGCAACCTTGGCGAAATTCTACTAAATTTGGAGGCAGTATTTGAGAGTTCAGCTGTGGAATCATGCTTGGGAGACTGAAGCATGGGCAAAGCTCAGTCCCATCTCCTTTCATGGCCCTTCCTAGGGTTTGTGATCTTGGGCAGATGGATCTCCTGTTTGCCCTGTAGCCTTTGTTGCTTTTTCTCTGTAGTGAAAAGCATTACAGAGAAATGGAAAAGCTGTGTTCTTAGGAAAGTGGATGGGTGGAGAGGGTCACCCAGTGGAAGAAAATGGTGTGTCACAGGAACAGAGAAAATAAGGGTGACATTAGGAGAGCGAGGATGACAGAGTTTCCTGTGGGCTTGAAGAGACCTGCAAGTATCTAAAAGCTGGCTGGCTTTTTTAAAAAAAGCAAAATTAATTAAAACCAGCTTGGGAGGATAGAGATCTTCAACCTTTAGCTGCCTCTCCAAAAGCACTGCTTCTGTTCCTGCAGTTTGTTTCAAGTTTGAGTCCAGGCTTACCTTTAGTTATTTTCCATGGGCTTCCCTGACCTCTGTAGTGCAGCCAGAGTCCCAGGCTGCTTCTGGCTGTGCTTATTATTCCTGGTTAATCCTTAGTGCTGGTACACAGTGAGAAGTCAGCTCTGGGAACTGGCCCAGCTTTCTGGGCAGCCATGTGAATATTTGTGTGGATCAAGTGGGGACAGCTTCTCTTCCTGGCAGCAGCAGCACAGGTTCAGCCAAGATCAGCACTCTGTGACGTGTCTTGGCTTTCATGTGGGGTTACAGCCTTTCCAGGATGGTGCTTTCTGAAAAATGTGGTGTGGGACTGTTAATCTCTTCTCCCTTGTGGGTAGCCAGGCTGTAGGTTCTCTCTGATCAGTTGTGGGGTGCTGTAGGCTTTCTTCAAAAACATTCTATTTGGAACAAGTAGTGAGAGCTTTGGGGAAATGGGATGGACCATTTCACTGGAGACTCTCTGGCTTCAGGCATGTCAGTGACACTGCTACTGTACTTGCCACCCGAATCAGGGGATCAGGGGGTCATCTGGTCACAAGGTTATCCCAGTTTAAAAGGCATGGTTTTGGGGCTGTTCAGTTGCTTTCTGGGTTTTCAGGCAACCAAGCAACTATGTTAAAGCAGAGATTTTCAACCTTTTAACACAGCTCAATTTGGTTTCCTCTGGGGAAAAAAATGCTACCTATTCCCAGTGAATTTACATGCCTAGTTTTGTGGTGGATTGCTGTGCCTTTTATTAGCAATGGAGGACTGGTGCTGATGTTGGTTCATGTGTTCTGACTTGCCCTTAAATGCTCCCTCCTCTCTACCACGTCCTCTGGCCTGTTAAGTGTTACTTAATCTGTTCTGCAGAACTGGGTCTGTGTTTACTGAAGAAGTCTGGCATGGCTTGTGCTTTTCCCTGGCTGAAAATGAAAGGAGGGTGTTTTGTCACGTCAGCAACAACCTTTCAAGGCTGGCTCTTGGTGGGTGCTGTGAGGTTCAGTTCAGCCCAGAATTCAGTGCTAGTGTAGAAATTACAGCTTGGCTGTCTGAGCTGCCACTGCTGCCAAAAGTTGCCAAATTTCCAAAGTGGCTTTTTTGTCTGGCTAAAGACTTTTATATAAAAGTCTCTTCAAGAGGTCTATGTAACTTCATAAATCCAAAACCTGTATGATAGTTTAAATCACTGTCAGACTGAGCCAAAGCTGAGATAGAAAGGGCTCATAAGTGCATTCCAGGTTAGATACAGAAACTTCTGAGAGTCTCCTTTGCCTAAAAGATATAGATCACACTGAGAATGTTTTACTTTTTGGTTTGCTCTAAAGGTGAAGGGAAGGGTGCTGCTCAAAGGTGCTTTGTGATGTGAAGAGTCTTCTTTGACCACATGAAGTTGGAAGAATGCAAACCTACTTCAGTTTGAGCTATGGTCCCAAACAATAGTACTAATTATTACTAACCACAGAAAAACAGAATTTTTTTTTTAAACCAGTGTGTTGGTTTGGAATTGGTTAAGCACAGTGGTTACCTTGGCCTTGATGAAGAGCATAGTCCCTGTTTTGGGAATTGGTGGATTTTTATCGTTTTTGGTTTGTTTCCTGCTGCCCTCTAGTGCTCAATGTTACCCATTTCTGATTCCACCAGCCTGGCAGGCTTAAAACTTAGGAGGGCTGGAGGGTTTTTTGGGTGGTGGTTTTTAATCAAATACGCTCTCAACTATGACCTAAATGCTAGATTTTTCTTAGACTCAAGGATAAAGAAAGGCAAAATGTTCCAACGCTGTTAATTTTGTATAGATGGTGTGAACAGTGGACTTGAAAATTGTGCAGCTCCACTGAAGTTGTGGGCAGGCTCTTCAGGCTCTGGTGAGTTTGGCATCGTGAGCCCTCCAAACATCTTTGTGGCCCAGTTGTGTTGAGTGCTGGATGAAAAGGCAAGGTGGAAATTATGCCAGCTGACATAAAAAAGGAAAACTTTCTTGACACAGGGAAACTGCACAGCACACAAAAGAGAGCACTGGGCACCACTGGATCACTGTAGGTCTTAGATCTTGTGTAAATTAATTTTTCATGTACTACGTAAAGCATCCATGCAAAGACAAATCCTAGAACATGTTTTATTCTTCACAGTCTGAGGAAGATATCTGGTCCTTTTTGAGGAGAATTAGAGCACTCTGCATGCATCAGTAAGGGAAAAAACTGAGACTTGTACCTTGCCTTTTAGACTCTTAATGCTTCAGAGTACCTCCGTGTTCTATGAAAGTGAACAGTTTGTATTAAAACATTAATAATTAGTAATCAATTACGGAGAAAATGCTTCAGTAACAGAGATAAGGAGTTTTACTACTGCACTGAAGTTGTCTGATCAGATTCCGTATTTCTCTGCATGAAGGGAGCTTGAGAGTTTGTCTCTTGGGGAGAATTTGTTTTGCTTCTTATTAATCTGCTCTGATTTTGATTGGTAATAAATTAATTTAATTTCCCCAAGCTGAATCTACCATGATGGTATTTGGTGAGTGATTTCTCCCTGTCCTTATTTCTACTGATCAACCTTTTGCTGTATTTCTTCACCCCTGTCCAGTTGTGGAGGGGAGTGTGGCCCCCTCCAGCCAGGGTCTCACCATGAGTGCCAGACTCTGGGACCTGTCAGGTGTGTAGAGCTCTGTCTGCCCTCTGGTGGGACTGGGAGCTTTTAACATCACCTTGTTCTGCTGCTGTGGTGTCAGAGCCCCAGTGGGTCATTTCTTCCTTACCTTTACCTAAAGTGTCATTCCAGCCTGGACTTCTCTCATCACAGTTATCAGTGTTTGTCCATTGCTGTGACCTAATCCAATTCAGACTGCGGTAATGTCATTATGGCAATTGTTCCTAAGGTAGCTGTGAGGCAGCTTTGTGCATGTTTGTGCAAATGCTGTTTTATCTCACCAGGCCAGTGCTGTTTTATCTTACCCATGAGC
>PYHW01009816.1:4415399-4427520 GCA_013186435.1 Turdus rufiventris | reverse complement strand
CAAAGAACAATTTCTAAGCTGGTAAAAGAGGGCCTCAGGAGTTCTTCCTGACCAAGACACAGACTGATACTAGGTTGGGATGGGGGTGTCCTTGAGAAACCACATGCTACTGGCTCTGTGAAGCTGCAAAATCCAGTGCAGATGTAGAAATGAAAAGCTGCTCCTTGCTTGGGTTCTTCCTTAATGGGTGCTTCCCTGGGCTTTCCCATTCCATAAATATTTATTTATCACATATGTAATACCAAGTTTCTCCTGTGCTTGAAGCTGCTTTTGTAGTCCTACTCGAGCTTTTCAAAGCAATGATCACTGTTCCTAGCCTCTGGAAGGAGGGGGTCTGTCCTGGAGCAGCTGGATGTTGGCATTCAGCGGATGCTGCTGGAGGCAGCAGAGTGGTTGTTGAATAGTCACCCTGTAAAACAAAGGTTCACTTGGGATTGGTGTCTCCACTTCACTGAGCTCCTGTCTGAAACAAATTTCACTGTAAATTGTCTGTAGTTGGGCCTTAGAATGTTCAAGGAAAGACTGTGCTAACAGGTCTGTGTGGCACTGGGTAGCCAGCATGGGAACCATGGCAAAGGACATTTCAGCAATTGGATAGCATTCCTTTTTAGTCCCTCGGGAGCATGACTCCAGAATGCACTAATGGCTGAGGGTGCAGTTTCACACACTGGGCTTGTTGCTCTTCCATTTTTCTGTGTATGGCTGCAGGGGATTCACTGAGTGCTGCCAGCCAGGGGTTCTGGCTTATTAAGGGCAGGCAGATCAGAGATTCTTTAGACAGACAGTTATTTTAGTGCAAAGCTGGAGTGGAATTCCTCAAGTTCCATTCTTTTCCAGAAGAGATAAATGCCTTGTTTAGACTCATCTAGCCTTGTTGCCCAGGGACTGCTTTTACCACCTGCTTCTTTCTCAGGTGGTGGCCTTGAGCCATTTCCTTCTCACAATCAGATTTGGAAGCACAGGCTGATCTTGTAGAGATCCTCATCTGCTTCACTGCACAGCTCAGCTCCCTTTAGCATTATTGTGGCTCTGTGCAAAGGTGCTGAAGTGCCAATAGAAAGGATATGGGTTGAATAAAAGTTCAGGATTCAGCAAAGGGAAAGTGGAAATTAAAATGTCAGGTTCAGGAGAGATCAGAAATCCTGTGCAGAAGGGGTGTGTTGTTTAATCATTAAATTTTTGGTTAATGCTGTCATTCTTTTGAAGCTCAGGAGCTGTGGGAACAATCCCTGATGTAACTTTGGGCTGGAAGGGTATGGGAAGATGGATAGCAATGACCTCTCCATTGATGCAGAGAATATTCTGCATGTGTGTGAGCTCTTTACCCACCACCTTGGGTTACCATGTTAACTTCAATACATTTCCTTTTTTTCAGGCAAGTGATGGTTTTATATGCTGAATTGCAAGATAACCTTCCATAGATTCTTGTTACCATTGAGAAGTGACTCTTGATAAGTGTATTTGTGTCTTGGACTCTTGATAAATGTCCATGAATTATTTCACCAAGCAATTTGCAGAGTGCTGGGAGAAAGGGGTTGGGCTGTGGCTCCTGTAGAGTGTCCAGGTTGTCTCATTTTTCTTTCTTCTTTTAGAAAGAGAAGTATCTTTTGTGAGAAACAATTTCAATTAAATTCCCAGTTTTCCTTAACAACTGGAGAAGAGAAGCTACAAAGGAAATCCTGAGGCCTGTAAGCAAAAGTAGTCATTTTTCTAACAAAGTGCCCCAGTAGTGCAGTAATAGCAGTTATGAAACATTCTCACGTGTGTGTGAATTAGTCTGTTTACTTTGAAGGGTAAGAACTGCTGTGCAGCTGAAATCCTCCACAAAATGCTTTATTTTTTCCTGGGGAGAAAGAAAAGTATGTGCCATGAATCCTTAGTAATTGAAATAACTGTGGAAAGCTGTCAAGGTCTGTGGCCATTCTTGTTACCTGGACATGTGTTCATGGCATCTTTCTATCAACCTTAAATTTTGTGTGGGGCTCCCAAGATGCTGGCGCCTTTCTTGTGTAATAGAGTTGCTCTTGGTATTATAGTTTTGCTGTGGATGATGCAAGAATGACCCAAGATTGTTGTCTGTGCTGAGCAGACAGCAAGTGGCAAAATATGGAATGCCTGTGACAACATCGTTATATAAAACCAGCATTGTCCTTGCCTGCTGTCTGCAGAACCTGCCTTGGTGTCTCAGCTCTATCACTTAGGTGTGGGTGGTAAAGATCTGTGAAAGTGCCTTAAAAATGGCAATTTAAATAATGGGGGATGTCAGGCTAGGGCAGAAGAAAAGGGCAAATTGGCTTGGAATGCCATGTTGAGGCCAGCCTGTGCCAGTCCTCTGGGATATTTCTTTGGTACACAGTGCTGTGAGGTCACCCACATTAGCATCAGTACTTGGGAAAAGAAGTACAGTTGTTTTGGCCTGAAATGCAGCTGTACTCGAGGCAGAGAGCCCAGGTAAATGATGATACAGGGCTTTCAATAAACTCTTGAGTTTCATGCATTTGTTCAGATGCTCTGGGACATCTCACCTCCAGTCCAGTTGTGAGTGGTGTTTGTGGTTTAGAGGGCAGTTTGATGCTCTGCTTATACACAATAATACACATAAATAAGGAATGTTACTCCTCAAGTCTCTTTAAAACCTCTTGTTTTCTTAACTCTGTTAGTGAGATTTCTGCTTTTTTATTTTTTCCTGGTCTGATTCTAAATGTAGGGGTTTTGTTTTTTAACTTTTTAGATTCACCTGTCCTGATACACAAAATACCTTGAGGGACCCTGATTTTGGGCACCAGTGATCAAATATGCATGGCCTGACTTGGATTTTTATTGGGAAGCTTCCCTTACATTTAGATCTCAGTCATTCAAATGTTTTTTCAGATGTAGCCTGTGACTGTGTGGTAGAAAAATCATCTGGAGTTTATTGGACCCAGAAGGCCCTGCACTGGCAGTTGTTGAAATGCAGCAAGAGAAAGCAAGATACATCTGCCCTGGTTGCTGTGGTCCCTTATTGCCTCTGAATTTATTCCCTGAATTTGGAGCTTCTTTAGGAGCTGCTGTGAATTGGCAGCAGAGAAACACATTTCAGGGAATCCTCTGTGCCTAGTGGCAGGGAGGAGAACAAAAAAGTTAAACTGGTGATGTTTAGATGTGAAACTGTGCTCCCAGGGTGCTGCTTAGTGTATAGGCCAGACTTGCAGCTGTGAAAGGATGCAGATTGTTCTTACCCAGTTTTACCTTGGCAGGTTTGGAGTGAGCTGAGCAGGAAACTGTGGGCAGGATGCCTTTGTTCCATATGCCTGGGTAGAGCTCAGGGTGGATGCAGTGCCTGGAGTGCTGCAGGGATGCTCCATAGCTGTGTTGAGGCTGTAGGACTTAGCAGTGCTGCCTGCCATCACCCTCTTGTGAGTGCTGAGCCATTCTCTCTGCAGTGATGTGGCTTGGATTAATGCCAGGATTGTGGGGGTCACTGTGGAGTTTTCCCTGGATTTATTTGCAGTGATTTGGTCCCTGCCTTTACATTCACATGCTGCTCTCAATGTTTCCTGGTTTCCCCTCTGTGTAACATCTGGTTTGTACCACACCACATGGATTGAGCCCAGCTGAAGTGTTCCTAAAGCCTTGCAGCTCAGACTCCTATCACCTGTGGGGCATCTGGCACTGAATTTAAATTAGATCTCTGTGTTAATTCAGGCCTCATTTTTCTTCTCTCTTTGTCTGATTTACTTCACTGAGCTCACTGGTGTGCAACTGATGAGGCTGCAGCATAAAAAATAGTGAGTCATAGCCCCTTAGTAGCAGACTGAAAGTATAAAATACAGCACACATCATCATCCACATTATTTTTTGAAACAAAACAACACAGGCCAGTGATTCAGCATCAGTGTGGGCTGCAGTACACGAAGGTTTGTCCTGGAGCCCTCCTGCATCTGATTTCTTCCTTCATTTTATGGGCTTTAACATCTCCCACCCCACTGCCCTCCCTTCTTTGTGTTGTGTGCTGTAGATTCCATAGTAACTGGGCCTCATATGCATGCACATCTCTCTGCCTGTGAAATCTCCTCCCAGACAGATGGAATGCTGTCAGGATGAGCAGTGCTGCTGCCTTTCCAGCAGGACTCCATGCTAAGGGTTTCTCTGTGAAGGGGGGCGGGCAGCTGGTTATTTATTGCTGCAATAAGCACTGGCAAGCAAATGACAATATTTTGTGCTGTGTGCTGCTTGCTGTTCTTTTCATCCTGCCGAGGGATTTCTGGCTATACTCTGTTTGTGCTCACTCTGGGTGGAGGTGGAAGCAAGTGGGGGTTTGAGTTTTGCAAGTTCACTGTGTTTTATAAACGTAGCACTGCCTATGTCAGAGAGGTTATCTTACACCAGAAGTTATTTGGGTTTGTGAAGAAGGTAAACCCTTTGCATTCCTACCTTCTGTAAGTGCCCACAGACTGTTTTATACAGCTCTAAGTAATAAAATTATGCATTTTACTACTTAAGTAGGTCCCAGCTTTGTACAGGCTGCAGTGCCTGACAGGAAAAATTTTGTGGGTTCGTGTGTGTGATTTTTTTGTTGTTGGGGTTTTTTTAGTTAGTTTGGTTTTTTTGATTTCTTAATCTGCAAATAGGAGACAAAAATAACCAGAAAGACTAAGCATGGGAAAACTGACAAGTATACTATAATATCTTCTAGATCAATGGAGGCTTTGGTACTCTCATAGTGATCTGTTTTAATATGGGTATTTCTGTCTCAAGAGGAATCTGAGTGTTGGTTCTGTGTCTGTTGGACAAAAAGGAAAGGCAGTAGAATCAAAATTAGTCACTTCTTACACAGCAGATAATTAAATTAAAAATTTAATTAAAATAATTTTATAATTCTATTATAAAAGTCTGTGCAACAGGAAGTCATTGAGGCAAAGAGCTTAGCAGTGAAGAAAGGGGACTGATTGGGGTAATAAGAGCAAGCTCAGTCAGTAGTTCTTTCTGATACAAATGTTGCTGAGATATTGAATACCTTTGATGGTGTTTCAGAGCAGTGTCAGGTTGTATTTGTGTATGTGTGAATTTCACAGTGGTATTTTACTTTATTAATGAATAACCCATGCATAGATAAACCAAAAATACAGTAACTTGTCCAGACCTAAGGAATACTCATCCTTAATAGGCTGACCCAATGCCTAGCCCAAGTCCTTCTGTACTTCTGTTTGTATTCATAATACAAACTTATTTTGAATTCAGTTATTTGAGCAGTTATTATCTCTTAAGTTTGCAAAGAAATGTATCATCTCTTCTTCTGGTCATGGTGCTGCACAAGTGGGATCTGTTTCACGATACCTTGCCATTCAGTAGCAATTTTTTGAAAGGATGAACATTCTGCTGAAGTGCTGAATTGAAGCAGAACCTGATTTACAGAGCTACCATCTGCAATCCCAGCTGAATTTAACATTGCTCTACATTGCTTCTTCTCTGGATGTCTAATGAGGTTATTTCTAGGTTAATCTTTCTCCTGATGCAGTCTTAATTAAAATATAATGAAGGCAGCAGAATTGCAAAATAAAATAACTTGAGAAGATCCATTTCGTGCTGCACCGGTGCTTTGTGGTAGGATGTTTGTTATAGCTGCTAATTATTATTTTGTACAAGGCACTTGTCCAGTAGCATTTGTGTGTGTGTGAATCATCTGCAGAGCCTGTGACAGCATTCCAGAAGTGAAGTTAGCTCCAGTGGCTGAGACACTGAATTTGTGCCAGTGGGTTTCATGCTTGGGTTGCATTGAGTGGAAGGAAATATTAGGATTCTTAAGCCCGGCAATCTTGGAATATAAAGGGAAATATGTTTACATTGTTAAGAAATCACCTATTGCTATTAGCTTTCAACAACCTGCTAATAGTTAATGGAGACAGTGATTTATTTCTGATTTAACTCTAGCTGGGATTTTTTTTTATTTTGAAGAATCATTCTTTTGCAGAAGATTAAGGCAAAAATGTTGATGGTTGGATTGTGATACTCAGAATGAAAGCATCATGCTCCATAATTAGCAACTGTGAGCTGCAAACCCACCAGGGTGAGTTAGACCATGTGGTAAAAGAGGGTGATCATGTGTTGTTGGTAAATGAGATTCTTCATGCTGAAAACAAAATGCTGGGTTTGCTTGTGCTATTCCCACACACTGCACAAAATAGTCAATCGCACAGATTCTTCAGGACTTCTCTTTTATTAACAATACCTGGCAATGAAATATTTGGTTATGGATTAATTGACTGCTATCTCTACAGCTGCTGAAGAGTTAGAATGAGGGGATATAAAACCTAATGGTATCTTTCAGGCAATAATCTTTAAAAAGTGCATGTGGCTGGTTTAAATGTTTCAGTCTAATAACCTCCTTTGTTACATCCTTTGCCAAAATCTTTTTTCCTCTATCACAGAATAAAGTCACTGTGCTGTTTCCAGATGCCAGTGCCCAGCTGTGTGGTCAAGTGTGGAAGCCTTTGCTTTCTGGACTTACACTGATGGTTTCCCCTCTCTTGATCCTTCTGTCAAGTAAACAAACAAACCAGTTTAACCATTTCTTAATAGGATTTCAGAAGGAAATCCTTCAGAGAGGATCTGGCAGGAGTCTCTCACCTATTGACTGTAACCAGAATTTGCCTTTCCAAAGTGGTGCTAAATGAATGTGTAGGGATCAAACTGAGCCAAATGCTCTTGCAGCAAATGGAAAGAAACACATTATTTCATGGCTCTGCTATTGGAGCTAGAGCCAAATTTGGCCTCCTTAGAAATACTACAAGTCTATGTGCCACAAGATTCTGCTCATCTCAGTTCCTATGGGATCTTGGAGCAAGAGTGATCTCAAAACGGTGGGGTGATCAAATCTGAGGGAAGACAGGGAGCTTTTTTTGGTTTAGCAGCCTCAGTGAAGGTATTTACTTGAACCTTCCAAGGTTTTTGAAGCCCTGCCAGGCAATAGCTGGGCCCTCCCTTTCTCCTCACCTCTCAAACAGGCCTCTGTATCTTTTCTCAGCCAATAAGTTATTAATTTGCTGCAGCAGTCTGGTTCCCTCACTTGATTATTGCATGGGAAAACAATCAGGCTTCACTGCTGTTTTGGAAGCTGTTACATCTGGTAATGTGTCTTGGGTTTTCCTTTCGCAAAACACTGTTGATTGCCAATTTGAAAACAGTTATTTCTGGGACCAGTGCGTTCCTGTGGAATTTACTTTTCTCCAGGACATCATGGTATCCCTGATTGCTCTTGCTGCAGTGACAAATGAAGCAACAGAAGTGACTACGCTGATTTAACTCTTGGTTTGTCTTTTCCTATAACACTTTGCCCCAAACCATCCTTGTTCTCCCTCTGTGAATGTTTGTGGGAACATCTCTGGTCTCGTTAACATTTGTGTGAGTATTCCCTAAAGCTCAGTGTAGTCTTTAAAACCTGTCCCTGTCCAAAATGTGCTTTGGTGCACATTAAGTCCTGCTTAAAGGCAAAAAACTAAGACAAAGGCAGTGCAGTAAACAACCTGTTACACCTTAGTTATACCTTGACACTAAGAGCTCTCTTGGGGAGAGCATGTGCATCCAAAGGAACTGCAATTTGTATGCCTTCTTACTCTCTGGATAGCTCCTGAAGTCCTGAAATCAGGGCCCATCCACTTGATGCAGAGGATATAGTTCACTCAGGGGATTAATTGGAATAAATAAAACCTAGGGCACTTTTTCTATCTCTACAGAGCTCCAAAATGCACTGCAGATGAGGGGTGTGGGGATGGATGCTTGGGAAAGAGTTGATGCCTTGCTCTAGTCAGCAGTGATCTGGGAAAGAGCATTGGTAAAGTTAATATGGAGATGTTGGCATCTCTTGCTAAACATTTTTTAAGTCTGTAGATTTAGAGTATTTCAGAATATTGTTACTGAAATGTTCTGCTCTTGGGGTAATATTGCAGAATGAAACAGCACATTAGCTGTAAGAGTATTTTATTAAAATAGTTCTTAGCTTGTTTCCTGGCAAGAAACTTTTCAAATACTCTCCCTTTCATATGTGCTCAGCAATCTGTTCATCTTTTTTCATAATATTTTTAATATTTTTACAAAACTGGGGAGTTTGGGGTTTTTTTTAAAGGAAATTAAATTCTGTTTTCAGCTTGGGGCTTTTCATTAGACTTGGTCTGTAGCATGTGTCTCTAGCATCAATATCAGCCTGATACCAGGCTATAATTGACTTTTGCATTCTGTCTGAGCAAAGTTCACCTCAAAACCTAAGATCTGAGGGGAAAAGTAATTTGTACAGATGCTCTTCATAAAACAAAGACAGATTAAATCTGGAACTGTCACAGAATTGCTTTTACAGATGCATCTGCTGCAAAATAATTACCTCTCTTGAGCCCAGTAAGTTAATCAGTGTATTTTGTTTGTGTCTGCAGTGAAAACAATTAAAAGCTCATTTCCTGGTTTTTAGGTAAACCTACAGATTGTCTGATTTTTAGGGGTAATTAGATTTATTTTGATGTTTATCACAGTCCAAAGTGTTCCTGTTTGACAACTAGCTGTCTGTAATATAATTTACTTGTAGCCAGGATGTAATTTCTTTTCAGTCACTTTTTTTCCTTGGGTTGGTTTTTGCTGAAGAGTTCAAAATCCTTCTGTCACCTCTCATGGAAATTGCATTTAAAAAGCTTGGTACTCTTTGTGCAATCATAAGAAATGGCATTATTTGTATTTATTTCAAGTTTTCTTTAAATTAATTTTTTGCAACAGGAAAAATTCTCTGCTGTAGTTGAGAAAATAAATAAGCAGTGATCACCCACAGGCAGGGAGATGTGTGCACCAACGGCATGCAGGTAGAGAGGGACCCTGCTGAGATGGCCAGCGGGTGTTAGAAAGCAGCCACTGACACTGGCACCTAATTCCTCTCTGCAAGATGGCAGATGATGCCTTTCTCCCTGCTTTGCACCACCCCTGATCCACCAGGACACACCACTCCTTTGCTGTCTTCAGATGGACTCTGCTGCCTGTAACGTCTGGTTTGTTGACCTTGAGCAGATTTAAACAACTTTTCCTTTACCTTCTTTTCCTCATGGCTTGGCAGGAGCATGAATTGTTGAGCCAAAGGTTGAAAAAAAGAAAAAAAAAAAAAGCTCGAAACCCTAAAAAAAAACTCCCAAGATCTTTTAAACTCCGTAGTACATGATAGTGGCAGTACACTCTTAAAAAAGAAGTGACAAGACCACACCCCACGATTAACCTTGCATGCCTTCTTTAGGATGGCTTCACTTTCCTCTTGGTGCTCTCTGCTCATGGCTTAGATTTTGCCATTAGATCACAAGTGCTGTGTCACTAAAATACACTTTTTGTCTCCACTTCTCTATGAATACCTTAATGTCTGATCTGTGTGAAGGCTCTGCTGCAGCAGACTGGCCTCTATTTTTTTTTGTTACAAAGAAAGAGTGACAGTAGCTGCAGAGAGGGCACTAAGTCTCTGTGCAGGCAGGCAGATATATTTGTTTTATTTTCATTCTCAGTGGATCTTTATTTTATCCTTGTTCAGTTGCTTGCTCAAGGGCACCAATTTTTTTTATGTGTCCTTAATGCATTAAACATTTTTCCAGCTCAAGGAAGCATCAGATATATTTTCCATTGACTTAAGAGTCACGACTAAACTTCAGCAGTGACTGTGGCCAAGGGGAAGTGGAAGAATGTGGAAGTGGGAAGTGGATTTGTTTGTAGAGTGGAGGGAATAAAAAACTCCAGTGTTATAAACATAGGGGTTTTAAAACCTCAAAGCTGAGGGATTTCCTGAATGTCAGTTTTATTTTCTGACATCTGTTCAATTACAGGGAAAAGCACAGTGATACTTTTTTTGTAATTAAATAATGTTCAAGTCCAATTCACTTTTGAATATGCTCTTGTATGTGCAGCTGCACCTTCTTTAAGAGGCTCAGGTGTCTATATTCTGTGCAGAAATGTCCTCTTGCAAAGGTGCTGAGGCTTTCAGATGGCTTGTGAGGAAATGAAAGAGATTAAGGTAGCAATGTTGTCAACGTAGTGGAATACAGATTAACTGCTTACATCCTCACATTGCCCACATGTGATCTAAAAAAACCCAATTAAGTAGACTTTGAAGACAAATCCCAAAACTTGAGCTGAAAAGGTTCACTGAAATCTTTCTTTCAGAATTCCATTTTATTTAGAAATACATGTATTTGCTATAATCACAGAATCCAATCTGTTTTAATTACATATTCTTTAGGCCTTTTAAAACAAAATTCCTGAGCTGATCATGAACTTCTTGGGATTTAAAAAAAGTTCAAAGAAAATTACCCCAGGGTGTGATCTAAATTGTGTGGGCTGTCAAATCCCACCCACCAACCAGTGTCAAATAAGAACCAGGAGACTTGAGCTTGTACTGGAACACAGCTGTCAGGATTATCTCCAGCTTAGATATAGGAATTTCCCAGTGATAACTTTCCTTTTTATTTGAAAAATGGAATCTTACCTTCATTGTTAACGATCTGTTTTATATCATACACATATCATACTTACATAATTTTATCTAAATTTTCAGGCATCATTATGTTAAATAGTTGTTTTTTCCTTTGAATAGGTTAATGGCCATATTAAAATGGTTAATACTATTAATTATGTTTGTATTGTTTACCAGGAGTGCTAATCAGTATCATTAATTCACTGACGTTTTTAAATTTTAATTGCACCTGTGTTCTCATCCAGATGACAGAAGAGCAATGGGAATTGCTAAATGCCCCAATTACATTGGTTGCTTCACATTTAAAAAAAAAAAGAGCTGTGCAGTTCTGGGAGTCTGATCAATAAACTGCAAATTCTGAACTTGCTGGTGTTTCCTCATATCTGCTTCTGCAATCTCTCTAGCTCCTACTCAGAGAACAAATTCTAAACAAACTCGAGCATTATTCATCTCCCTGCTCTGTAAAAGTCATACAAAGACTCCCACATCACCTTGAAAAAATAGCTGGGGAGTGGTTCTTTGCTATTTGTAAATGATCAAAATATTTATACCTGCAAATATCAGATGGGCTAAGTTTTTAAAAGTTTTCTCTCCCTACTTTGCTACTTACGTGATTATTTTTGAATGAAGTAGATATTTTCAGTTAGGCAATAATTCTGGTGAAATGTTTGATTTGGGGCAGAATCCTTGGGTGCACCCAGATCTGCTCGTGGCTAGGAAGTTTTCATAAAAAGCAGGATTAAGAGGCTGTAGAGCCAGGTAAAAGGATGTAAGCAAGTGTGGAGTGAAAGAAACCTTTTGCTGTGTGCCCTTTGATGGCCAAGCTGGGAAATGCCTGCAATGCCAAGCCTTCCTTGTGACTGGCTGGGAGGAAGATGGGCATAAAGACTTGCCTGCTCATTGTTTTTGTACTTTATAGCTTTTAAAGTCATCCTCCTTGTCAAGGACCTTCTCCCTTCTGCTCTGTACTTCAAGTTTTCTCAGTCCATTCAGAAGCACAGAGAGTACCACAGCCTCTTAGAAAAAGTTGGGGAGGCAAGTGCAGTCCTGGGGCCTGAAGATTCACTCCCAATATCCTTCTTACGTTATAACCATTTCCAATTTCAGTTTTTAGTTGCTTGGTTTATTAGCCACAGAGCAATTCTTGCAGAAGGCTAAACAATTCTGTTCAAAGCTCAATTTTCTCTCAAGCTAGTTCTGATAGAAGAGATTTTCCATGATTCCCAAAACAGCATGTAGATAATTAAGCAAAAGCCCTTGTGGTTCTCAAGCCTCCAGCATTTTTGAATGGTCTATGAATGTGCCTATTGCTCTAGTCCAGTTTCTGTTCATTACATGATTTTTAGTCATACTGCAGCAAAACTAGATGGCTCAAATATTTATTTAATATATACCTTTAAAGTAGCAAGCCAAAATGTCACAGATTAGTGATGAGAAAATGTCTCCCAAGTTATTAAATTTGTATTTCTTGTTTGCTTTTCATTGTAGTCTGTGCAGTTTGTATTTTCCGTCTCTTGAAAATTTCCTTGATGACTGTTTGATGTATCTGACACTGATTTTTTTTCAGTGTCAGGCTATTTCATTTATTAGCTTGTGGAAAGCTGATAGGTGGAGATTGGTATCTTGCTTCCATTCTTATTTTTGAGTCTGGATTTTTCC
>PYHW01009816.1:4359211-4415219 GCA_013186435.1 Turdus rufiventris | reverse complement strand
TCTTTTCTGTGCCAAGGCTCTGGAGAATGGTGCATCTCTGCCCAGCTACATCAGGCCTGCAGGGAGGCTGGGAAAATGCTTCATTCTGCCTTTAGGTTTTCACCAGAATAGCAGTAGTTTTATTTATCTTCATACCTGCTATTTGCCTTTGCTTTTTGAGGTTATTTCTTTGTTGTTTTTATTTTTCTGTTCCTGCTTCTAAAAGAAGACCAAACCTCTCTGTGTTTGTCTGATGTACAGCATATTTTCAGGAGCGTGACACAGACAAGAAGCAGGGTTTCAAAGCCATCTTACTGCAAATAAATTCAGGAAACCATCTCTGCAAATGTTCCTCTGTTGTTCTTTGTGAAAGATCAATCCTGACTGGAGCTAAAGACCTTTGATCTGAAGAGGTACAGACTGTACACATTAAGCTGTTTCACTCCCATCTAGAGGGAATCAGTCCATCTGTAATCATCTCTTGCAATATTCCCACTCTTGTGCTTCTGGCCTTAGACAAAAATGAAGGATCAGGATCTTGAAATCTGATAACCACAAGGTACCCTCTTGTTCTTCTGCTGTTGAACTTTCACTGGTCTGCTCTTGAAGAATTAGTAAAGTTAAAGCTTACACGGCATTGTTTTCCACAGAGCTAAAATCTCTGTGGCTTCTTTTTAATTTGGTAAGGGCATCTGTGTATTCAGCACTCCTGAAAATCAATGCACCAATCTGAGATCTGAACCTAATTGTAAGTTGGTACAAAGTTGAATGAATTCACACAAGTGCAGCACAAGGAAACATACAAGTCTGTAGGTTGGAGGGGTTAAAAGCTGAGAGGAAATTGTGTTTAACTGAGTTTTCAGCTTCCTCTGCCTTATTTGACTCAGTTTCCAACTTCTTTTCATTTTTGGAATGTTTTCCCTTCACTGCAGCAGCTGTTCTACAATAGATCATCTGTGGTACCCAGGCATCAACTCCACATCAGGATTCAGGTCTCCAAGTTCTTCCATGCAGATGAGTAATGACAGTAGCACAGGTCATAACTCTTTTGTTCTCAAAAGTATTTGCAAGTAGTATAATTTTAGCTACAAGTCAAGAGGCATGCTTGAAAAATACCTTGATTTGTAGTATTTTCTTGGTCAAGAAACTGCATTTCTGCCTGTGATACTCAAGTCATTGCTGTCCATGGGTGTGCAGAGCTGGTTGTGGGTGTTAAGATTAATGAGTTGGACTTTCAGGTGCTGTAATAGCAAGGGAATGCACAGTACACTGAACAACCCTTCATCTCATCTGCTTTTCCAAGTCCACACAATCTCTAAATGAAGCAAATATTTTGCTAAATTTTATATAATATGTCAGTCTTCTAGTCTGTTGTTATTATTAAAGAGACAGTGTCATGGCAGGCTCTTCCCCTTGTATTTTAGCTGTATGAATAGTATCATTTCCTGTTTTTCCAGGCAAACTGTCATAAACATCACTCTCCAAGGAGATGCAGAAGGTAGAGTTTTTGTAAACTGATGTTGGGATTTGAGCAGTTTATGTCCAGTGAGAGCTGTCTGCTTTTTCTTGCCAAAGGTATTAACTGAAGATTATTGGTGCTGAAAATGTGTAACTGAATGAGAGACAAAGTATTCAGAGTATACAAAGAAAGGATATTGCTTTGGGTTTTCTTTTCAATAATTGCAAATAGAGTGATACTTCCTCAATAATACTTGTAATTTAGGGCTGTTTCCTGTCACTGCCAGTGGCCGTTACTGAATATTTCAGTGTAAGTGGCAGTTTTTTTCTTTTTATGTCAGCCCCATTCTCAAAACGATGTTTACAGTATTCACTGTACTCCCTGTTGGACCCCATTCTTGCCTCTATGAAAGGTTTTGTCGAAGCCCTGAAAAATGTGATTTAATAACTCTCCCAGATATTTTTTTTTTGCTAGTCTTGTCTATGATCACTAGTTCTCATGCAGATAGATTTTCAAGTCCACTTTTAATTTCAGCTCACAACTTTATCAGTTCTGAATGATCACATCAGCAAAATGTGTAAAAGTTGAGTATCTTTCCTTTGTGAGCCTTGCCAGAAGCAGGAAGGATTTCTCCCTGCTTGTCTTTTACCTTAGAAGTGAAGAAGGTTGTCTTCAGACCCTCTTCCTCTCTGGGAGAGGTATTCTTGGATGAGTCAGGTTCCCAAGGGTGTTTCTCGGGTCTTGGCTGAAGAGGTGGGCATAGAAAATGTTTTCTGAATTCTGGTGTTTCTCTTAGTAAAATAGGGTTCCTTGGGAAATGCTTCTTGGGTCAGAAAGAGCTAACTCTACAGAATCTGCTGGGGGAAAATGAGAGTAGACAAGACTGGAATTGACAATTTCTAGGCTGGAAAAAAATATAAATGGAAATAACCATAAATTGCTTCATCTGTGTGGTGTAACTAAAGTGAAAAAGTTTCTTCACCATAGAACACAGATTTCCTCCATAAATTTTTTTTACAAATCTTAAACAGTGAAAATCAGGTAGGCAGGATTGTTTCTCACCTGTTTCAAGCACCATACTTTTATTTTGAAATAGGATGAGCTTAAAGACAAATACCATCTGGGGCTAAATTAGAGCCATCCATATATTAAAAAAAAACCACTGCAAGTCACAGATTAAAAGAAGGAAAAACCATCATTTTACTAAAAAACCTTCCTGCTTTCAGGAAGACCAAAGTCAAATCTGATTCAAATGGTGATTCTTGCCTGTGGGCAGAGCAGTGCTGTGGTTGTGGTGGTGGTGGTGGTAAGGGGCTTGACATGGGTGGACAGTTCTGATTTTCACCAACAGAGAAGGCAGAGGCTTGGCTTAGGGATGCTTGTGTTGGATGCTGTCTGTCAGAGCTCGGCAGCCTATTGAGGTGTTGGCTCTGGGGAAGGAGAGGGTGCTCCAGAGCAGCATTGCCTGGGCACGTGAGCTTGCACACTGCTGTTCTTACAGGCACTTCCCTGTGCTCTCCTAATGCCTAATTAGAAGCTGAGCAATTAGCTCAAGAAGCCTTATCAGAGTTTCCTCTGGGAAATTGGTGCCTTCAGTGTTACACAGACACGGTGAGTCAGGCTGAGTTCCCAAGGCTTCGTATGTAACAGGAAAGCAGCAGATAATTGCGGTTTAATAAAGCCCCTTGATGCCCTCATCTGCTGGATAATAACTTCAATTGACAGTTGATGTTTTCAGCTGTGTAAGTTTTTAAAAATTATTATCTATGTTTCAAAGAAGGTTTACCCTAAATAATAGAATCTTTAACCTTAGATCTTAAGCAGTGTTTGAGACTAATAGGATGCTTTAGGGCTTTTTTTACTGGCTCATGGATCATATAAATTAAACCATTCTAGGTATACCTCTTTGAAGCGTTCTTAAATTTGCTGTTTGTATTTTTAGAATGATTATGAGCTCCAAGGTAAGGAGTTACCTTGTGAAAATAAAATCTCAGGCAAAGATTCAAAGACACCCGCAGTCTTGCAATGGCAGAAGTCCCTGTATGGTGGTGCACTCACAGCAGCTGTTTGCAGAAGTTACATCCAAGCCCATTGCTCTGGGGCCTGGCTGAGGATGTATCATCCTCCCCAGGCTCTTGGGGCACAGCTGTAAGTGATGGTGTTTATGATCTGCTCCTGCTTCTGCCCATACCTATTGCCCTGGCCTGTGGGGCCTGGTTGCTTAGAAACAAATCTGTGAGGTGGCAGTGGTGTTTGTCTCTTGGCCTTCAGCAGATAAGGAGTGTTAATTTGTAGTTCATATTGTAGCTGACTTTCTCTGTGGTTTATTAAATGCACTGTGTTTAACCAGTGTGTTCTCTGAAAGCTTTCATTGAGCTGAATTTCCCAGCTGTATTAAAAGCTCAGCACAGCAGGCATCGGATGTGAGCTCTCAGAGCAGGGCAGGGTTTAATACCAGTGTGACATTTGGAAAAGTGTCTAGGGGAATGCACTGTGCCTGCATATTGCATTTCAAGAGCACTTTACTATTTGCCAGCCTTTTTATTTTTCTTGAATTTCAGATTCCTAAGGGGTTTAGATTGAAAGGGAAGAGTTTTTATGCTTCCCTAAAATAACTGCTTACGTCTTATTTCACACAAATTGAGCCCCCCCCCCAAACTTTTCACACCACAGTTGTGCAGCAGAAAGAAGAAAAAAAGCAGAGAGCCTCAGTACTGGGCCATACCTAATGCTATTCCTCTGTCTCCCTTTTCTACTCCAGACCCCAAATTTCTTCCCTTTTGCTGCCCTTTGCTTACCCTCACTTTCTCTAGGTCTCCTGTCAGAGCAGCTGGCATTAGCAGAGCTCTTGGCCAGCACTCAGCCGTCAGACACAGCCCCTTATGCCACTCCTGTGGACTGGGGGATGAAGAATATAGCTGGTTATGTCACGTGTAAAGCAAAGTCTCACAGATCCCATCTTGTGAGCTACAGCCTACTGCAGAAGACAACAGGAGAAAGCTGGTTTGTGTGGCACCAGGGAGACAGCAAAGTAGCAAGGCTTATTATATTCTTATTTTCACTTTCAGTTCACAATTTAAATATCCATAGAACAAATTTGCTTTGCTCATAACAGTCTTTTTGAATGATAATGTCATTGGAAATTTCATTTTGCTTTTGCCCAAGAAGACAATAGCTGTTTTCTGC
Organism: Turdus rufiventris; assembly: GCA_013186435.1. Classification (NCBI taxonomy): domain Eukaryota; kingdom Metazoa; phylum Chordata; class Aves; order Passeriformes; family Turdidae; genus Turdus; species Turdus rufiventris. Next base: position 4,410,595 of record PYHW01009816.1, on the reverse strand, counting down.
AAGGTGGAGAAATTGTAATCTCTACAATTATTCAATACTGTACACCAAAGGCTTTAGGATCTGTCATTTACTCAATGTGATAAGTGTTTGTGCAGTATTTAACAGATTGATACTTATTTTCTTGATGCTTGTCTTTTTGGTGCTATTCCAATTTAAATGTGATAATAAAAATCCTATAATGCAAATATATTTCAGCTCTGGTATAGGAATGTGATCAGTAGCTCACACATGGGCTTTTAACTGTTGTAATCAGAGGAAATGTTCTTAATGCAAGCAAGGACAATAGAATTTGATCCTCAGATGTCTAGATTTGCAATTTCTGAGTACTCAGGTATGTGATTACTGCCAGGCTAAAGTGCTTTGTGAGATTGGGGTAGAATGAGCTCTTGCCAAATTCTCCTAAAATTTCTTCTTTCTTCTCTGAGCAGAGAGGAATTGCATTCCCATGATGATACATGTACTCCCACTGGAAAGCAGCCAGGTGGGAAGAAGAAGAAAACAACAAAATATGCTTTTCTATGCATCCAGTGTCTCAAGTGTTCAGTACATGTAGGGAGTTCAGCTGCCACATGGGACCTGATCTTGCCTCCTGTGCAGATGGATGCATCCCTGAACTCATGTGTATTGGCACAGGTTTGGTGTCAGTTGGGAGCTCTGCTCTGGTCCAGCTAATATCACCTCTCCTTGAGCTTTCCCATGCCATATGGACATGTCTGATGGAGAGGCAAGAAGGGATTTTCTAAAAGCAGGGTGAGGGCTGGAGCAATTCTCAGGGATGGCATCTGTGTTTACTTGTTATAGCACTTCATGGCAGCCACAGACCCTTTCTTGTGGATGACTGCAGATCCTGACAGGCTGGTGGGATAAGAGGAATAATGCAATCTGTGAGAACTTCGCTGTGCTTGAACACAGTTCTACAGAAACTCAGACAGCTACATTTTCTGTAAGTGCAAATAATAATATTGCTGCATTGTTGCCTCACTGAAAGTGGCCCAGGTTCAAAGCAGGATTTGGTTATGTGCTTCAGGCAGTAGGGTTATGTGCTTGTACCAGATGGAGCTTTTAAATTTTCATCAGCAGGTTTATAAACACAAGAATATCCTTTTATCTGCCCCCAGCTCTTTTACTAATTAGCTGCAAATGCTGAATTTCAGTTAGCATGGAGTGGAGGAACAGATGAAATAATATACATTCTTACTCATGATTATCCATCATGTGGGAATGAAATAAACACTAATAATGACTGTTCCAGGTTTTTGGAGGTTTTCTATTGGTGCTTTTTTCCCCCCCCTTTAATACTTGGTAGTGTAAATGAGTGAAAATAGCTAAAAATAATGAGCCAGATTCTCTGGTGATGAAATGCTATTGCAGGCAAAGAGTGAGAGTTTTCAGCCTTGCCATGTTTCCCTTGACTCCTGTAGGTGTTGGGCCAAGCAAACAAGAGTGTGTGACTGCTGTGTTGTTAAGTTTGGCATGGAAGGATTTTCCAAAGGCAGTTTTATAAAACTGCATTTTTCCTGCTGCTGAGAGGTGGCCAGAGAGGTCTAGGCTTTGAAGCACCACTGCTGTGTGTTATGAGAGAATCCCAGCTTTCCTGAGGGGTGCAGGTGCATGGAGGGGCAAAGGGATGAATTAAATGCTGTCTTTGCCTTTAGCAGCGTGTTTGCTGGCCTACAACATGTGCGTGTGTGCTCTGTGTGCACCCCAGCTGAGAAGCTTTTTCTGGACCCTGCAGGCATCCAGCTACTGTGCTTGTTCCCTGTGGTTTATAAATCATTCAGGAGATTTGCACCTTTCTACAGCAGTACCAGCTCTTTAGAGGGTATCGAGGAAGGATCTCTACCTTAACTGATAACTTTTAGGCAGGAAAAGGTTTGGGTGTATTTTCAAATCAGGCTTGGCACACAGTTTAGAATGTATTGGAAAAGTGTCAGGAAAGCTGAGGAAAGGCACCACTTTGTGAGGTATAGATTTGTTCTGGGAATTCTGCATCCAGCTTTTCATGTCATAGAATCATAGAATGCTAAGGAGTTGGAGTGCACCTTAAAGACCACATATTCCCAACCCCCCTGCCATGGACAGGGACATCCCCCTCCCAGATCAGGTTGCTCTAGGCGTTATCCAACCTGGCTTTGAACACTCCCAGGGCTGGGGCATCCAACCCTGTTGTCTACCTTGCCTTTAGAAGGCTTTGCTGGAAAAGTCATCCACTAAGAGGATAGGGCCTGCTGTTGGGAAATAGAGATGCATAAATCTGAAGCAGTAACTGAAAGAAAACTGTTCTTGCAGTAATAATAATGGAATATGTTCTGACTAAGCTAACCCCAGAACATACCCCTGAGACACTTACTGGTCACTTCTTTGATGGCTTGTGCTTCAGCATAAGGATGCCAGCTTTATGGGCCATACTGACCTTGGAATAAAATGCAGTAGAATCTCTGAAGTTGGAAAAGACCTTTAAAATCATGGAGTCCAACTATAAACCTCGCACTGCTAAGTCCACCACTGAGCCATGTTCCCAAGTGCCACATATACATGTTGTTTAAACACCTCCAGAGATAGTGACTCAAGCATTTCCCTGGGCAGCCTGTTCCAGTGTTTGACAACCCTTTCTGTGAAGAAATCTTTCCTTCTGTCCAAACTAAGACGGTAGGAGAAAGGCAAAGCAGAATTGCTGAAGTCTCCCCTGACAACACAAAACCAACAGAATTTTTCTTTTCCCGAGTCATGCAGGCTTGGTATGTGTAGCTGGAGGCAGCTGCTTCTCTGTCACAAAATGTGGCTGTGAGCAGGAGGTAGCAAAAAGCCAGCACAGCACAGGGGTCTGCAATTGCCACAGGAGTCTGAGTCCAAGTGCCATTTGATTGAATTATCAGAGATGCATGAGGCTTCAGTTCTAATTGAGCATAGGCTGAGAGGTTACTAAGGAAAAATGGACCTGTTCTCTGATCTGCTATTCTGATGCCATAGCTCACTGTTAAAAGAAGGCCACCAAGCTTTTCTTTGTACTGCATTGGACATTGCAAGGGGAGGGAAAGTTCTATTTAAAATTGCTTAATCAGAGATGAAGTGCAATTGAGAAGAAAGATCAAAGATAGGAAGTAGGGAGAGGAAGAAAGAGACGAGGTACAGTGTATCAGCACAGACAGCTGAATTTCATGTTAATGAATCTCTGCTTAGGAAGGGAAAGATTGCTCTTTGTGTAGCAGGAGAGAAAAACAGCCTTCTGCCACCACACTGAGACTCCCTTTGAACATGGTCTCCTACCAAAATGAAGGACTGCACTCTGCTTTACATTTCACAGAATTAGAAAAGACCAAGCTATTTTCTGACTGCCTGCATCCTGCTTATGTAACTTGCTGATGACGGCTGTGCAACCTCTGGCTGAGCCCTGGAAAATTTCCTTGTTGGTGAGTCAGGTGCTTGGCAAACGGTCTGGCGCAGTGGGCCTGGAGATGAGATTGCAGTCAGAGGCACTACCTGGGTACCAGAGCCCAATTCAAGGTCTCTTCATGGAACTTCTTCCTCCTAGAAGCTTGCTGATCATCCTGGTCTTGTCGTTGCCAAGTGTCCCTGTTGTGCTCTATTAATTAGTGCAAAGCATCCCCCTTGATGACTCTGTAGCAGGAGGAAACCATGGCCCTATTATCCAGAGATGTGGGTCAGCAGGGAAGGAGGAGAAGAGCTAGGCAAGAATGAGTCCTTGGTCTTTGCATTAATTTTATCTATCAGGGTGTGGGGACAGCGTTTAGTGCAGCAGGGCTGCAAAAGTGGGACTTCATGGGGAAGCACAGAGTCCCCCTTTGCAGTCCTCATTCTGAAACTCCGTGCAGTCACCAGAACAGTGTTGGTTTAGAGACTGTGAATCTGGCTGAAAGCTGCAGGTCAGGACTACACGTTGTGCTGTAGGAGTAAAATTGAGAACTATGAAAAGTAAGGATTAGAACCGGAGACAAGGAAAAAAACTGAAACAGATGCAAAATTATCTCAGCTGCAAACCAGACTTCTTGTGGGTCAGCTGTCATCCCCAGGAGCAGCAGATTTGAATTTCCACTGCTTTGGAAGTGTGACTGAGAGGAGCCAGATCTGTACCACCAAGCAGGTCCAGTCTTGGTGGTACTACTGCAGTGTCAAGGCTGGGACAACTGTGAGGTCCCCAGATCAGCCCATCTTACACCAGTCTGTGCAGCAAGGCCGTGTGGCAGCCCAGCTGTGTTCAGAGCAGCACTTGGTTTGCTCATGCAAAGGGCCTGTTTGCCAGACTGCAGTGGGAGGGGGACAGAAAAAGACTTTGCTACAGGGATGACTGGTGACTAATGAGTTTCATTGATCCTCTGCTTGCAGGAGAGAACAATCCATCATCTGCAGCTCCTGCGGGCTGCTCTGCTGAAGGCTCTGAGGAAGCAAACGTGAGATGTTACCCAAAAGCAGAGCTGTGTGAGCCCTCTGAACCTAATGATGCTGCGCTCTCATGGGTGTGTGAACGTGATGGTGCAGAAGATTCCAGCATCAGGGACTCTCTGGATGGCTTCTACAAAATGTATTGCAGAAAGCAGCCAGAGAGAAAGGATCCAACCTACGAGGCTGCCTCACAGTGTCTGTCACAGAAGATTTCTGAGCTGGAACAAAAGGGTGGAACAAAGTATGTGTCACGTTGCCTGCAAATGGCACAGTTGGTCTTGAACAGAGATGGATGTAAGATCTTTCCAAACCACCCCCCTTCTGCTTGCTTTTCAAAGCCAGCTGAAGGAGAGGTCTTGTTGGAAAACAGGAGGACACCTGGACTCTCAGATGACATCCTGCAGTTCCTCTTGAAGCAAACACAGGCAGAACATAGCCCTGATGGGTCACACGAAAAGTGAGCAAGACACTGGTTTGTTTCAGTCACTGAAGCTTTGCTTTCACTCCACAGAGAGGTGACTTCCTTAGAAACACGTTGTTCTCCAAGCACCACCTTAAGATGATCCATGGAGGGGTTCACCCACCAGACCTTGCACCTTGCTCTCTGAAGAGCAGAACTGCATAAGGATCATCCATAACTGCTTGGGATGTGTTGACTGATTGGGAGGGGTCATGCAGTGTTTGTTGCTGGGACATCAAACATAATCATTTATACCTACAGGCTTTTAAATTAGCCTGCATCCTTACCACAAGTTAACAATGGTCCAGCCCAAATTCAGCCCCTGGGTGGGCATGACTGTCCAAGTGCTGTTGGCTGTAAGAGACTGTTTGAATGACCTTGGCATGGTGTGCCCCAGCCCTACAGAGGGAATGTTAAGATTTCATTCTGTACATTTGCCTCCACAGGGTGCCTGTTGGCTCTGTTTTTAGATATATAACCCCACAGTTCATGATTGCAATGCCAGGTGAGCTTTTCTGACAGAAAAAAGTGTGTGTGTATATGAGAAAGAGAAAATACAGCTCTGAGTATGTTCTCTGACAGTGCTTCTGTCCTGTTTACCTCCCCACCATCGCCCCCCCAAGAACCTTCAGTTCCTTTCTGACTTTCATGATGGTGCTAATGAGGTCCCTGGGGGAATGTTCCCTTTAAAATGAAACGGATCTCTCTGAGCCCAAAGAGGCTGATGTCAGTCAGCAACAAAGCAGTGAACCCACACACAGCCACTTAAGGTTTCTCTCTCTCGGAAGCCTCCCGGCTCAGTGGCTTCTTTGTTGCTTTACTGCCTCAGCCAGGCAGATAAATGTCTTTGTGCATGTTTTCCACCCACTGATCTCTCCACCGAAAGAGCAGTTTGGTGTAGTGATGTTGTTTGCTGACTGGGGAGGCCGTTCTCCAGCGTGGGTGTGAGCAAGGAAGCACAGAATGCCAGAGGAAGGGATTTGTTCAAGATGACAGCAGATGGGCAGAGGAGAAAAAAGGAAAGGGTGGTTGGGGTCTCAAAGGTCAGCATCACTGTGGTTACTCCACTGCAGCCACAGTGGTCACACTAGTTTTGGTATTTGATATCCAGTGTTTGCCAGCCCAGCTGCTGAGACCCCTCATCCACTCCACACTGGCCAGATCTCAGAGTGGGTGTTTATGTTCCTGCATGTCACATTCCCTGCTGCAGTCCCACATGGGGCTGCTATTCCTGCCTTGTGCCCCTGGCAGATTGGCACAGCCGCTGTGCTGTGCAGGTGTTTCCAGCAAAGGCAATGGAAATTTGGCTGCTGCCTTCAGTCAGAGCAGGAGGAGGCCCAGCTGGCTGCAAGTTATGGCCAAAGTCTTAGGACTTAGTGTAATCTCTCTTTGCAAATAGATTTATATTGGAAGGCGTTTAGCTTCCTGTCCTTGAGTCATCATGGAACCAATACATTTGGCTTTGTGGTGGTCCTGCTCAGTGTGTTGCTTTCTTGCTTTTATGGCAGAGGTCTTGTGCATGTGTTGGAGGGCACACAGAGTATTGGAGCAGACCCTCAGCTGTTTCCCCAGCATTACTCAAGTTAAGGGTGCTAGGGGGAAAAAAGGAGTTGAGGATGCAGCATCGTTTCTGTAGTAGCAAGCAAACCCACAGGTGCTTGTGTATCAAAATGCAGATGAAAGCATCCTGCTGGCAAAACTGTAGAGAATGGTAATACCAGCTGGTTTAGCCACAGATACAGCTGGAAAAAGCAAACATGTTCCTGAGTGTGCTGTCAGTAATTACAGTAACATCACTGGCCCCTGTGCCAGCTCGCAGTGCTTAACCCCCATGGATCTGTCACAGCCACGGGGGCTTTGGTATTGACAGATGTTGGGAGATACTGCTAAAGATGTACAGGGAAGAAGGAACGTCTTCAGTGTGAATCAGATATTGTTGCTTTTAAATTTTGCCAGCATCTGTGCTGTTCCACACAGTTAAATTAGTTGTTGTGCAAAACCTCTTAACTGCCATTTTAAGGGAAGTAGACTCCCATGAAGAAAGAGAGATGGAGAAATCAGAGGTCTGCATCTGAATCCCTTTAGTTGCTGTATTTGGTTTGTTGATGAATTGGTCAGTGCTTTAGGTGCTCTAAAACCATCTGGTCTCCTATTCAGACTTCTAAAAAATTATTTTAAGGGAAAAAAAGGCCAAAGATGTGCAATTTCCACAAAGAAAGCTTGCAGAGCAATAGGAAGTTCCTGCTCTTTCTCGTGCTGCTACTGATGTTTGAGACATCCCTACTGGGTTTTGATGGAAGAGAAAAGAAGCTTGGAATGACAAAACAGAGAAAAGGTGGCTGCTGAAAGAGCATGAAGAGAGATACTAGCAGAGGAAAGTGTCAAACTGTTCAATTTTAAGGACCAACGTAGGCAGAACAGGCTGGATGCAGCTGAAAAATTTGGATTATGACTCATATCTACAAATCTTGGCTGGCATCTTGCAGAGGACACGGTAATCTCTGTGCTGCTGAAACATGCAGTCTTTTGAGAAGTTTGCACCCTACAGAATCAGGAGTGCTGCAGCTCCTTCTGTGTGCTGCTCACTTCCAGTGGATCATGGATGTGTCTATCCATGGCTTCCTCAAGGTAAAAACACAGTCTTTTTGCATGGCAAGTACAGGAGTATGTTCTGTCCATTTCCCCCCAGCCTGTGCAATAATCTGAGAGACTGAGTTTATTCCTGAGAGTTGCTTTCCTCTCTCCCTGGCTTGCACTTGACTTAGTTTTGACACTTCTGTGGTTTCAACTCACCCAATCTCCCCAGCTTGGTCTCCCCAGCACTGGTGGTTCTTACCTCTGCTTGCAAAGCCAGTTGCTGTCACCTCTCTTCATCCTCCTGTGTCTGGAGGCTGCTTTAGCAAAGGCATTTTTGGGCTTACACTGCAGAACAAACCCAAGGGGGTTTTTCCCTTCTGTTTGTTCAAGGCTCACAACTGAGGAGCAGCTCTTTGAGCCTAACTTAGGACAGCACCTGAAAACCTACGCCACCTTTCAGGGCTCTCGGTAGACAAGATCCCACAAGATCCTCAAGCAAAGTGTGTAAGTGAAGTAAAAGATGGGGAATCAGTCCTATAGGGTGAGACAAGCAAGGCCAAAATTGATCTCCCATTGCCAAGCGGAAGGAACACAGGACATGGTGAGGGCTTGACATGGTCCAGGGGTTTCCCTGCTGCAGAGCCTAGATCCAAATCCCACCCCAGGTGTGTTAGAGGTGTGTGTGCTTTGGGTGGGGTGTTCTGCATCCCCAGTGCCTCAGAGGGGTGGCTGTGCTGCTGCAGGCACTGAGCCCTGCCCTTGCACACAGCCACTGAAGTGGCCTCGAGGCTCAGCCTAGGACTAGGTCTGGCAGGATGAGAGTGCTGCCTGTATTCCCTTGCACAAATGCCTGATGCAAGCTCTTCTGTCATCCCTGCCGAATCCAGCTGCTGTTAAGTCATTCCCTCAGCTGGGAGCTGCTCCAGGACGTTTGGTATCCATGGCCCCTCTGCTCCTTACTCTGACAGCGTTTTTATTTTCCCTCCCACACTGCTGCTGGTGGGAGGTGCTGATTCATGCCAGTGACCTACCCAGTCCTGGAGCCCAGAGGCAGCCAGGGAGAGCTGAGCTACTGACACAGGTACCTGAGCAGACCTCAGTGAAATGAATGGGGCTGTTTACATCAGCAGGGGATTTTTCCCCAGGAGTTTAAGGTGCTTTGGTATGCCTGGATATATCAGGACATATGGTTGTTAAAACTGGTATATGACAGGCAGTATAAATGTGGCCATTTCATTTCTGAGCAGTGCTGATTTTCTGTGGGACATATGTTTTCCCACAACACAGAAGTTCATTTTAAAAATACCCTGTTCCGTAGGCTTTCCCTAATGACTATTTTCCCCCACATATCGATTAGGCAACAACATATGCCAGCATTTCTTCCTTAAAAGTAAAATCTGGCACATAGCACACAGAGTATGAAATAATAAGATGTGATTAAAGTGATAGCTGGAGCTAACCAAAGCCAGAAAACTTGTGGCTGAAAGGTCAAACCTTTTTTTAAATTGCCTTTGCAATGGCCTGTTTGTTTGAGGTGCTGGGACTTGGGAGGGAAAGTCTTGTAATGAAAGAACAACCATCATAGAAAATTTCACCTTCAGTTCAAACCAAACGAACTTTCACTTGCATTGGGATGTAGGTTCTTGTAATGGGAAATGTCAGTCAGCCTTAGGGCAGGTATCCCTTTCCAGTGTTATCTGCACTGCTGTGAGATGAGCCAGGAATGGTGCTAAATGGGTGCTAAAACCAGCACTCCAGGCCAGAGAAGCAGGATGATTCTGTAATTAAGGGTACTGAGGTGGGATTGCTGTGCCCTGCAACACATTTCCAGTGTGACTTCCACCAATTCGTTTTTTCTAAGTTGCCAGCAGCTTGTTTGGGGTATCTGAGAGCTTCAGAGAAAGAGTGAGAGGGCAGGGCATTTACACCCATGTCTCTAACAGCACTTCCCCGCAAAACCTTGCAATTAGAGGTTCAAACAACAACAGAGATTTTGCATCTGTGGTCCAGGCCCCCTGTTTAAGGAGCGGCTCAGCACGTGTTCTGTGAGGCCAGCTTGGTTTTGATCCTTGTTTTTGCATCTTCCCAGGTCTGACTGGTCCCTGAGACAAGCTGAGCAGCACATGATGAACGTGTGAGTGCAGACAAGTCCCGTGGCTGGGTTCTGTCTCTGTGAGTGTTAATGCTACCTGCCTGGTGTTCGAGAAGAGACTGGTTGCATGTGAATTACTAGGAAAAAAATATTCTTCTGGGATGAGGAGACAGACTGCTATTTTGAGGGCTGGGAGAATCTTTCCAAAGGCAGCAGTGAATTAGGCTGAAAATGCAGTGGTGTGCTGGACAAGTGTCAGACTGGCTCCTGTGCCACTTCCTCCTGTTCCCATTCCCACGGGGTGCCTCTGCAGCTGATTTTTCCCAAAGCTAGGACATGACACGCTGCAGGCTCAGTGTGCCTCACCTGAGTGCTGGCAAAGCCATCCACTGTGGCTTGCTCTTTCTCATATCCAGGGTAGCAGAGTCCTCTTTCAAGGTCTCTTTTCCTGCTTTTCCTGTTTGGATCACCTTCCCATCATCAGAATTACTAGACAAATTTACACAGATGGAGCATCTTCCTGGTATTTTCCTTTCCCAAGGCTGCCTTTAAGCTTAAACCTTTTAAGCTTTTTTTGGATATACACGCAGCATTTCACACAAAGGGCCTAAAAGTCTTAAAACCTTAAATACTTAAAAGTATGCAGAAGAAAAAAGGATATTCTAAAGGGAACAGATGCTAGCACAATATCCTCGTGCATTTTGTAGGTTTTGCTCTCTCTTTCCTAGGCTTTTTTGCAGCTGGATTTTGTTCTTTGTGCCAGTGGTGATTCAGAAAAAGGTGATGGAAAATTTCTCGGGCGATTCCTTTTGCTGCGTGAATATTGCTGTCATAAAATAGCACTGTGTTTTCAGTCTGCAATTATGTGCAAGGGCATAATTAGATTTTTTTTTCAGTACATACATTGTTCAGTAATAAAAAGTTTATTCTGAAATCATTACAGACTGTTGCAGAAATCTATATGTTTTTATCTTACAAAATGGAAATTTGCCCCTGAAATTTCCATGACACTATCAGCCACAGAACAGTATTGTTCTTACCAAACAGAACCCTTACTGAGAGTCAAAGTGCTATAAATATTTAAAGAAATTAATTACTGAATAAGCCAGAGTAGTACCCCAGTCTTTAAATATTAAATGGAACATACACAGTTGACAAAAAGCAGGCAGAAACACTGAATGGGGCCATTTAATGGCCTAAATGCAATTATTTGCAGTGCAAAGGCAACTGTTAAAGTAATTTTTGCTTAATGACAAGCAGTACTCAAAATACAAGGGCTTAAGTCCACATTTCACTTGCTGAAAGAAATCTCTGTCTTGTTTTATATTCTACTGCAAAGGCCCCAGAGTTCACCAAAGAGGTTAATTAACCAGTGTGAGTTAAAAAAGAGCAGGGGGTATTGGCAGGGGTTGTTTCATGAAGGGCTTTCTTTGGGGCAGCACCTGGGTGTGCAGCTCAGCTGTGCCCAGGCTGCAGGATGAGATTCTCCAGCAATTCCCAGCTGCTCTCTGGGCATCAATTGCCTGGGAACTCCAGTCCTGCAGTGATGCTAATCCTCCAAAAGCCAGCCCAGAGGGATGTGTTGGCAATTTTGGGCACTGTTCATTGTCCAGGACTCCTGGTCTGGTCAGGAGGGTGTTGGGAAGCTCTTACTTCCCCCCTTGTAGAAGAGGAGGCACCCAGGGATGTAAAGGTTGTTTCTGTTGTCAGCAAGGCAATTTGGTGACAGCTGAGGCTGGGAGAAGGTTTAGTCATAGCCAAATTTGTAAAGCCATGAGTAATCATGTCAGGGCTGCTTGTGCCCCTGCTCAAGGTCCAAAAGCTGCATTTTAGCTTGATGACAAATTCATCTGGAGTGGTCAGTTTTGGAGTCCAGCAGATCATTTTCTGACAGACTATCAGGTGAGAAGTGGCAGCACAAAAAAATGAAGGCTTATGACTAAAAATGGTAGTGGTACCCACATTATTAGGCAAATTCCAGCTTTCTCTTCTTGGAGATGTGCCTGTTGTTTCCCACCAGTGTCATCTTTCCCATGAAGACATTTACCAGTGGAATTGCAGGAGCTAAATTGTTTTTCTTGCCTTGGAGAAAGCAATGCCAGCGAGTTGCTGCTAGGGAAGGACCTAGGAAGTGGCACTTCATGCTGACTTCATGCAGTATGGAAAAATTGCCCCTAGGACCCAAGTACAACATTTATTTAGTTATTTAATTATTTATCTATTTTATTATTTTGAACTTATTTTGTATTGCAGCATAATCAAGTTTTCTGCCATCTGAGCTAACAAGCTGAGAGAAGGATGATGAGGAGGAAGAGAGGTATGTGTGAGCAGAAATGGGAAAATGTTCTATGGAAAACCTGGGATGTTGGGGAAATGGTTTATGCTTGGTCGTCCCTCTCTCACCTCTGTTTTGGGTTTGGCTTTGTTTTGGGTTTGGTAGTTTCTTTTCTTTTGTTCTGTAGCCTGTGAGTGTATCCAGAAGCCCTGAGGATTTATATTAGGTAGCCCAGGGCTTTTTCCAGAAGACCACAGCAGGGTCTGTGCATGTAATTTTCCTATCACTTAACAGTTATGACATACCTTGTAGGCTTATTTTAAACCTCTTTTCAGTTTGGCTGTATAATATTTGGCCTCATTTCTGTGGAATAGATACATCACTGGAAAATAGGAGCTAGAAGGATCCTGCATAGAAGAGAAGAGGGTTACAAGTGAAGAAAATGTGTTTGTTTGTTTGTTTGTTTGTTTGTTTTAAAGAAGGCTGAGAAAGACAATTCAAGAAGCGTTGGACTGAACTTTTAAGGCTCTCAAGCAAAAACACCCTGTAAATTCTTTGGGTTTTTTTATGAAGAAAGCATTTTGACTAAAGACTAGAAGTCGGTTTCTAGCAGCTGTTTCTGCACTGCCTAAAAGCAGGTGGCAAGAACAAAACCCCGCAGTGTGAGGTGCTATATAAATACAGAAAAGGAAAAAAAAAAGATATTTGCCCATGCTACAGAAATCACCCATCTGTACCACACAGGGTCTCTTCAGTGCAGCTCAGTTTGCACTGATACCATGTGCTAAGGTCACAAGTGGTGACAGTCACATTGCATTTTGTGGAAGAATGACCCAAAAATTTATCAGCTATGCAGCTCCATCATCCCTTATGTTGCCATGATCACTGCATATGACAAGGTTTCTGAAAGGATTTTGGTTCTGCTAGTGAAACTGGATAAATGGTGTCCTTTAGGTGCAGTTGTCTTTCTCCAGACCCATCCTCTTAGCATCTCCTCAATGAAAGAGATGAGTTTGTTCATTAAATGGGCTGCAGTATTTTAATGCCATGAAAACTAATTGGCATCCAAGAATGAAGATAATCCCCACTAGCACATCTCATTAGAAGAGCAATCCTCATATTCCTCATGCAGTTTCCTCTCAATTTAAAAGGAGCTCAGGCACAGAAATTTGCTTGTCATCCTTTGAAGTTCCAGCTTCTAGCATGAGCCAAATGTGTAATTTTTTAAAGCGTTTGTATTTGAGAGAATCCCACAGGATAAATACTGTTTATTCATAGAGCAATAGATTGTCACAACATTGTGAGGCGTGGATGTCACTGTAATCAGAGTACTGACACAGCTGAGAAAGGAGGTTGGGGTGTGCCACTTACAACTGATCAAATGAAATGTGCCTTTGCTTGCAGTAATCCTGATTTAGTGCAGTCACAGATCTCTCCTGATCTGCAGAGAAACTCACCCAGCTGATACCTGGCTGTAAAAGCCCATGTGAAGTGACACTGCTTTGAAAATAGAGGCTGACTTATAGCTGTGGACAAGATGCTTGGATGCTCTGGTTTTCCAGTGCTGCAGAAAAGTCTGTGGGATCCTGTTTTGGAATGTGACCCTGAAGACAGAGTCGGATATCCTCCAGCCAGTTCTGTCCCTACTCCTGTCAGGGACCTCCTGCAACACTTGAAAATCTTTGTAACCTCGAATCTGAAGGTGTGAAGGTGCTCCCATGTAGACCCTATGTAACTGATGGCAAAACGCGCTATTTATATGCCTGCAGAAGCAGGGAACACATAAAAGGCGAATGTTTCACTTAAAATTCTTTCTCGTGAGCAGCTGAAGAGGCTGAGGCCAGGCTAAATCCTCACACAGACAGGGGAGGACCTGGGGCCCTTGGAGACAGGGAAGTTTGTCAGTCTTTTGAAACAGGCTCTTGACTTCCCAAAGCCAAAGCTGGAGATTTCCAAAGAAGCATCTGCCTGTGGATGTGGGGCTGGCATAGCAAGTACAGGAACAGCATGCAGGAGGGTAGGTGGGGAGATGTTGCAGATGATTTGTCTTCCATGGTGACCAGGTGACTGGGTTCTGTTATTTTGCAGAAATTATAACTGAATGCAAGGTGAACAAGATGTCTGGCGTTGCCTCCTGGTGTCTCCTCCAGGCTGTCTCCTGAAACAGGCTTCAAATGGAGCTGGGATTCCTGCTTCCCTTAGGCACCGATGAAGCTGCCGGTGAGTTTGATTGGAGCGCTGTGCTTGTGTCCTGTTTTCTGTCTTTAAAGGCTGTGTGGTTGTAGCAGCCTGCCATTGTTAATGGACAATAGAGTGGCTCACAGAATGATAACAGGCAACTGCCAACTTGATGTATAGATCCATTGTCCTCCAGGAGCACTGGCAATTAGAGGGCCATCTGCTTGGCTCCGAAGACAAACAAAAAAGAAAACTGAAAATACATCTAAAATTGGAGATGGTCCTCTGAGGGTTAATGAAAACCAACAGAAGTTCTGGTCTTTGCCTAGCTCTGAAGGGAGCCGGGTGGAACATTCAGGCTTCTTCTTTTGAGATCTTGCTTCCACTTGTCGTTTAAGCTTTTTGTGCCACTAAGGACCAATTGGGACAGCGGGGACTGTTAAAGGAAGCTATGTAAAACTTCATCTCTGCACGCTTCCTCTGGCTCCCCAGAGCACGATCACAGTAAATAAGAGGTTTGCTGTGGAGAGGGATGCTGAGAGCAGTGACTTCCCCGGTAGAACTCTTGGGGAATACTCCGTGTCATTCCCTGCCCAGGTGACATAAGTACTGGGGTTACTTCCCAGTCATTCTCTGGGTCTGGCTGTACTGGACAGGGCATGGGGGAGGCCGTGAGATGAGGGAGCGATGAGGGGAGGGGAAGGGACAAAAACCTTGCAGGAGGAAGAGGCTGCAGCAGCACCTGAAGGGCTTTGGTCGGAAGGGATGTGGAAGCGCGGCGGTGATTCCTTGTGGAAGCTGCTCAGGAGGGATGGGTTACCGCACCTCCTCCCGCAGCCAGAGGCTCGGCATCCTCTGGCGGTGGCAAAGACCTGAGGATGGCACCGCATCCTCTGAGCTGGAGAAAGAGGCAGGGAAACGCCGCTTTCCCCCGCTGCCGAGGCACGGCGGGGCGGGGGGATGCACAGGGGTCCTGGCAATGTCACTGGGGGCGGGAAGGGCGGCTGCGGTCGCTGCCGAGGAAAGGAAAAGGAGCTGGGCTCGGCCAGGCTGGGAGAAAGTTGCCCCGCTCTGGAGGGGAGGGGGGTCCGGGGGCGGCGGTACCGGCACCGGCACCGCCCCCGGGGGCTCGCAGTGACGCAGCTCCCGGCGGGGCCCCCCGCCCGTCTCCTCCGCCCCCGCTCCCCTTTTAAACCGCGCCGGAGCCGCCGAGCCCAGCCCAGCCCAACCGAGCCCAACCGAGCCGAACCGAGCATGGGGCCGCGGGCGCTGCTCGCCCTCCTGGCGGCCACTGCCCTGGCAGGTGAGCGGGGCGAGGGCACATCCTGCCGGGAGAGCGCTGGGAAAGGCGGGGAACGGGCGGGGAGCAGCCGCGGCGGGCGCAGGGAGCGATGCAGGGATGGATGCAGGGATGGATGCAGGGATGCGCTCCGGGGAGCGGCGGTGGGTGCGGGACCCGCAGCCCGGGTGTCCCCTCGGGAACGGGCGGTAGGGCTGGGGAGCGGGGATGGAGCTGGGCGAGGGCTCCCCGGCTGCTCCGCCTTTATTTGTATCCCGTCTTTGCACAAAGACTTCTCGGTGCCGTTTCGTTACGAGGGTNTGCACGTGGCATTAAATACTAAAACTCCGCTGTGAAATGAATCTTAAACACAATAGAATGAGGTGGTGGCTTGGCTCTAGAGTGTTTTAGGCATACTTGCATCATTGATTGAAAGAGTCGGTATCATTCTGGGTTTGAGTATTTTGGCTTTAGGTCTGTCAGAAGTCTCCACACTTCTGGGACTTGTGCAGAGGCTGCGAGGAAGTTAACTGTCTTCAAGTGCCCTCATTGAAATCAGAGAGGGAGGGTGGAATACAGGGAGGAGAGACCCCAACACAGAGAAGCTCACCACACTTTTACCATAGTTTCTATGGGGGTTTGTTACCAAATATTTTTTCCTGTTTATGACATCAAACAGATAGGTACTTCTTCACGTCCTTTGTGGCCGTCATGCTTTCAAATGTTGAATTGGTGAGACATTAACTTCAAGAACTTTCTAGTACTGTTGCAAATCAATATGCCTAAATTTCAGTGATCCTGCCTAGGAAGACACTGTGACATTTTGATGAGGAATGACACTGCACTGAGTCATCTGCACTGATGAAACAAAGCCATGCGGGGATTTCATCAGGGACCCACCCTAAGATCTGTTCTAATCTTGGAGATGCAAGCAAAAACCGTGTGAATTTGTCCCGCATTTACCATTTTTCATGACATTCATCAACTCTCAGTACTTAGGCAAAATCAAATAATGTGATTGTAACTGTCTGGGCAGACTTGGTTCAGGAGGATAAAGTAGAGCCAGGGCTTAGCTTTACTTAGTGGGGCTGTGGTTTGCTTCTTGCTGTGTGTTCAGGTGCAAGGTTTCCATGCTGGCACGTGCTCTGGCTTTGCTCTCTCGCAGTGGTCCCGTCTGCTGTGTTCCTGCAAGCTCGGGGGTGGGTGCCCTGCTGCCTGACCCTGCTGTCCCTGTCAGGGTGATGGCCTCACCCCTCCTGAGCACACTTGGAGAGGGAGGCAGCCGTGTTGGCCAGCACCTTCAAGTGGCAGGTGGCCCCGAGGGAGCTCTTGCCAGCTGGCATGGGCTGGCACTGCCAACACCTGGGTAAAGTGGGGCATTGCTGGCTCCCCACTGCCTTCTTGGCTCAGTCCTGGCAGAGCAGCTGCCTCAGTGTGTTATTTCAGGCTCTGGCATGGATTGGAGGCTCATTCTGTTTATCCAGGCAGGTTAATACAACATATGTCCAATACCATTTGGTACTCCTGTACGTTGTTAGGATGCTCCCTCTTTGTTCATGCTGGCTTTCACTATTGACCAAACTCTTGTGAGCTCTTGAATGACACAGCAAAGACAATGGGTACAACCTGACTTTGTCTTCCTGTGCCACTGGGAGCACTCAGGAAGTAGGAAAAGATGTCCAGGAGTTTGTGTGCTCTGTGCTTTATCACTGCTGTGGCTGTGTTACCAAAAGGACATAATCAGATGTTTGCCCTGGTGCCTGTCAGGTTTTCTCAGGGGCTGGAGGAGCAGAGGAGTCTCCCCAAAAAGAGGCACTGGAGGGGGTCATACCTGTGCATTCATGTGAGGGGAGTCTGGGAGCAGCTCCTGCTGTAGCAGGAACTACAATCCTTAGCACCTGTGGGATTGACAAAATGTCTTTTTAAGACTAACACTTTTTTTAGTGGAAGGGGCTTTGTCTCCCATGTACATCCTCTATGTCTCCATGTACATCCTACATGTCTCTATGTACATCCTGCTCCTCCATGCATGCAGCAGGGTGGGCTGCAGCAGTGTGGTAACTATTTTTGTGCTGGGTTAGTAAAGGAACTTGGAGCCTGCCTCAGTCAGCACTGAGTGCCAGAGATGGGGGAGAGAGTTGGCTCTGTGCAGCACCATCTCCCCTCACACACCACCTGGCACTCTGGGGGAATGCTGGGGGAGGAATGCAGTGCTATTTTAGGGGAATCCCTTCTGTGCTCTCCTTGTGTGGGTTCCCTTCTCCGATGGCACTGATAAGCAGGGAAGGGATGGGGGCTGGAGAAGCACATCCCTACGTGTGTGTTTGGGGGAGAGCACAGAAATATCAGGAGTTATTATTGTGTGATGCTCAGCTATTGTATTCTGAGTCAGTGCTCCAGAGGATGTCTGCTTCCTCTGCCAGCACAGAGAATAAAGGTTGTGTTGCTTTAAATAGTGTAAGGCTACATGCTCCTGTCTTCCTTGGGGCAGTGTTCATTCTCCTGATGTTGAGAGGTAAAACCGACCTCCTTTATCTACATGATGTTCATCTATTTCAGGAGGGCTCTCACTGACCCAACCAGAGAGAGGTCATGGTTGTATTTAGGATTCTCCTGACTCATGTAAGGACTTCAGAGCTGCACCCCAAGCTGTCTGTGTGCTGTGACTCTTCACTTTGTGGGAGGCCTGCAAGCTCAAGATTCAACCAGCCCTGCTTTCACACACTCGTGTGTGGCTGGCAGAGGTGCTTAACCTCCCTCCTGGAAATCTCCAGGTGGATGGGAATTGACTCAGTTTATTAATAACACACAGCAGCCAAGCTCATTAACCAGCTGGAGACATTGCAGCAGCGATGACAGAATAAGGCAGCACGGAGGTTTTATTGGCAATAGCTTCTTTCCAAAAGCAAATTCCTTGGCCCAGGTACAGTAGAACTGCTGTAAGGAGGTGCGAGTTATCCCATGTCCTCAGGGCAGAGATAGAGAGGGATGGGTTGTACTGCTTCCTTCCAGAGCAGTTTTCCACTGAGATTTGAGGGGGTTTTTGCTTATTTCTTGGAATGATAATGGACCACTTAGTGAATGGAAATTTTCCTGTCCCTTCTGGCTCTCTCCATCCTTCAAGGAGCCACCTCCAAGTGAGACAGAATTTCTCCAGCAGGACTGGGACAGGAGCTGCTTTAAAATCTTAAAGAATGATCTGCTGTTGGCAGGGGGTGCACCTGGAGCTTCTTCAAGGAGCCAAAAGATTCTTGGGGTGTGCAAACAGGCCTTGCTTATTGGATTTTATTTATTTTTTATTTACCATCAAACAGGTGCAGCTACATAAGGACCTGATTTGAAGTAAAGTTCCATTTTGGAATTTAGTGTGGCTTTCTTTGGCATTGCATTCTTTGTGGGTGGGATTATTCTTGGTGTATATTATTTTAGTGCTACAAGTGTTACCATGCCTCTGCTCTCGAGTTATGCCTCAATTTTATGTGGCCTTTCTATCTAAATAAGGAAAGATTTAATGTGGAATGTGCCTGGTTTAGTTGACTGCCAACCCAAGACTCAAGCTGTCTCATCAGACCAGTTTGACTGAGGGTTATTGTCAGTGATGCTTGTATTAATGAGTCTCTAATAATTGGTTTTTCTTCCAGGTGCCAGCACAGTTCCAGTGGAAAAAGACCGTACTGAAGAAATGGTGAGTTAGCTGCTTGTCAAACCAAGCTCAGGAAATATCAGTGGTGTGTTCTCAATTTCTTTAAACTCTCAGGGCAATGCTCCATTTTTTTCCTAAGGGTAAATCTTTAAAAGCTCACGGCTGGTGGGGAACTTGGTGTGCCTTTAGCTGCCGGGAGATGCCTGCCTGCACCTCAGTGTGTTTGATGGAAATGGGAGCTGGCTCCTGTGTCAGTGTGGTACTTGTGGAGCCCTGCATTGTACAGCTGCCTGAAAAGTGATCTGAAAAATTGCACAGTACATATTATTGTACTGACAGCTTTGGGGAAAGATGAAATACCTACAGTTACCAGCTGTGTAAGAGACTTTCTGGTGTAGTCCTTCCTCTCCTGCTTTGGAAAGAGATCTTGCCCTGTGTGATTAAATAAATCAGACCCTTTAAGCTGATGTTGGTTGTTGCTGTGATCACTTAGATCAGCAAACACCTGGTAATAACCAAAAGTAGTTAAATACAAACGGCTCTATAAGTGTTTCATGGTCTCCTCCCAGTCATCCTCACAGGTTGTCAGCCTGAGGTCTTTTTACCCCCAGCAAACAGGAGAACTTGTTCTCACCAACAACTTCAGCACTTGAAAATCATTTCATACAGAGGAGATATTTTGGTAGTGCATAGAATTAGAGCACGTTGTGGAACTTTCCTAAATCAATCCATTTTCTCTGCTTCCAGACAATCCAATTGAATGTTCAGTGCTAAAACCCAGGCAGGACTTAGAGCATACACTTGTGAAAATGTGTGGAGTGCATCCCTTACAGAGGACACAGAGGCGTTTTAGTATTGGCAGTCCAAATTGCCTTTGCAGTATCCTCATGTGGACAGATCCTACAGGATAATCCTCATCCTTTGACTGTGTGTTGTGTCTGTTTATTTTATAGGGTGTGTTACCACATGTTGTTTGACTCTGCTTTGTACTGAGTAGAGTATTTAATATTTAAAAAGGTATGACAGAAGCCCCTTACCTCTGCAAACAAAAGGGGAGATTAAATTCCTGTCTGTTCCTTCTACTGGTACAGGAGTGAAGGGCAAAGCCCAAATGCACAGGATTGCTCTAAACTCAGTAGGAGCCTGAACTCTAATGTCAAACAGGCTTTTTTCTGCCAGCTGAGTCAGAAATAAAGTTTCCATTTTTGCCACGAGGATTTTCTCTCCTGTTTTGTCTCTTGCAGGTAACCCGGTGCATAGTGGAGGTTCTGTCCAATGCTCTGTCTAAGCTAAATGCACCCCCCATTAATCCTGAATGCAAAGAAATCCTGAAGAAGGGTAAGTACAACATTGTCTGAACTTAGGAAAGGAATTTGGTACATGGTTTCTCTCTGGGGTTGGAGTTTGTGAACTGTTGCTGTATTGGAGCCTGTGTGAAAATGGTGCCTCCAAATTTCAGTGCCAGAATTCTGGCACTGTTCAGTCTGTCTCGCTCAGGGAACAAACACCTTGACCTGGGAATGTCAGGGATTCTTTGCTGGCACTTGTGGTTCTCCCCTTGAACCACCTGGAGAATCTGAGAGGACTTGACAAAGTCTTTAGGTAGCCTGAGAAGATGATGTGTAACTATTGCAAAGTGTCAGATTTCTTAGATTTTTTTTCAGTCAGGTGTTTTTTTTTTTGTTTGTTTGTTTTTTTTAAATTAAATTTGCTAAAAAATCCCCAGTGTTTTTGAGTAACTTGGAACAGATAGTTGTCTTGTTATTATGAATAAGTATCTGTGGTGGTTCAGGTCTGACATTCAGTGAACTGAACACAGCTCCAGATCCCATTGATTTTTAATGGAAATGAGAGCAAGCTTGATTCAATACTAAAATGTGATAATAAAAAAAAAAAAGCCAAAGAAAGAAAATTATTCTGGAAATTCCAGGGAAACTTGTAAAATGCCTAATTAAGTGGAGTTAATTAGTTAATCCTTTTCCAGGCATGAATACAAAAGAGGAGCAAACTAATGATCTTAAAAGCAGACTTAAGAAATTGATTCTTTCCAGATTTCTTTGGTACTTTGGGAAGCCAGTCATCTCTTTGAAATAACACCTGGATGGAGGGTTGGATTACTCCATGATCTGCTTTTGTTATTGTAGGTGATAAAAATGACAGAGAGAGAAGTGAAAACGAACAGCCTGAAGTGAGACATCTGAAAGACCCAGCAGAGACCGAAAAACATCCTGCTGGGAGCATGGAGGAAGAAGAAAGGCAGGCAGAAGAGGAATCTAAAAAGTACATGGAAGGAGGTGGTGAGGAGAAACTTGCTCGTGAGGAAGGCAAAAGCAAGGAAGAGGAGGCTGGACACCACACACCTGCTCAGGATGAGACAGTTCACACGGAAGAAAAAAAGCACTACCAGGAAATTGGGAGAGAGGAGGAGAGGAATTACCACAGTGAAGAGGAAAGCAAAGACAGCGAGTGTTGTGAAGATGTAGAGGCTGCTGTTCTCACCAAGAAGTCTCACTCTGAGGACACGAGCATGGATGAGTTCCACGGTGGGAATGATCAGAGCCCCAGGGATCGCTGGCACCTGGAGAAGGGAATGCAGAGTCCTTACAAACAAATTCGGGAAGGTGAGGAGGGAGAGGAAGAAAGGAGTGAGAAATACCACCATGAGTCTCAGGAACGTGGCCTCTCCCACCAGCAGGAGCGTGAGGAATCTGAGGAGAGCGAAGAAAGAGAGGAGGGAAAGGAACCCCACAAACCCAAAGGTTATCATGGGAAGCACAGAGCAGGTGACTCCCATGAAGAGAAGAGAGGCCGTGGTGGTGAGAGGGGGGAGCCAGCTGGGGGCTCACACCTAGGGGAGGCCAATCTCTGGGAGCAGTGGAAGCACCGGCAGAAGCATGAGGAAGAGTCTGAGGAGAAGGGTGTCTCTCCTGGGAGGCGTGGGCCTGAGGAGCTGCAGGAGGAGCAGCCTGCAGGGCAGGACAGTGAGGAGCACAGGGACAGCTGGCAGCAGAGCCAGGAGAGCAGGGAAGAGGAGAACAAGAGGCGTCACCACAGCGAGGAGAGCAACGAGAAGTGGCGTGAGGAGAGGAGACACCACGATGGATCCCACCCTTCTGAGGGGAGGATGTACCTTGCTGATGAAAATGAGGAGGAGCTGGACAGGTACCTCAGCAAGGAGAAGCAACAGCGGGTGGGAGGGAGAACCCACTTACGGAGCAAGGAGGAGGAGGGGTCGCAGAAGATCTATGCTCGAGGACACCAGGGACAGGCCAGGAGGCACTACAGCACTGAGGACAGCCTGGAGGAGGAGGAGGAGGAGGTGGAAAAGAAGCATCACAGCAGTGACCAGGTGGAAAATGAAGAGGAAGAAAGATTTGCAGAGAGAGAAGAGTACAGAAGCCATCTCCCTGCAGAGAAAGAGAAGAGAACTGCAGCATCCTACAGGCCTTTCTACCCACTGCTGTGGTGGAAAAGCCGGCACTTGGACAAAAGGGACGGTGCAGGGGAGCAGCTTCTGGAGCGCAGGGCAGAAGGCAGGCCTGCCCTGAGTGAGAAGAGCCTTTTCCCTGAATACAATGACTATGAGTGGTGGTCAGAAAAGCAAATCCAGAGTGCTCTGAACCACAGGCGCACCGAGAAGAGGAATGCTGGCAAAACGAACAGGTACGATGTGGAAAGGCAGTACAACAAGATGGATCAACTTGCACAACTTCTGAACTACAGGAAGAAGTCAGCTGAACTCCCAGAGCTGTACAGCTCTGGAGAAGACCTGAAGAAACGTCATGTAGCTGGGAATGACAGAAGGAGCCTAAGCCAGAGGCCCCTGACGGAAGAGGAGGTAAGTGCAGTTTCTCTGAAAAGCTGGGGGAGGCACACTTCTAAATCCATTCCCAAGGCAGCCGGGAAAGTGCATGGAAAAACACAAACAAGATTAAGTCACATTCTGAGAGTAGATCCTCAGTGATTTAAAAATCTGCTTTCTTTGAACAGTGGAACTTTGGGTTTGCTGAGCTATCCTAGGGCAGTTTGTGGCATAAAGACACAGCTCCTGTCTGCTACAAGGCAGGAAGGGAAAGGTTTTGTTCCTCTTTGGGCCCTGCCTCTCCCTCGAGGCTCTACAGACTGACAAAACAAAGGGGCCATTGCAGCAGGAGCAGAGGGGAACCTGACAAGCACCACTTGGGCTGTCAGGTTGTGTAAAATACAGAGCTGAAAAGTGAGCTGGGTGTTCAGAGGGAAATCAGCTGCCCATGGACTTCCCAGCTGGAATTGCAGAGCAGAAGCTGCATTGCACCTAAATCAAATTCATATGTGTAGCTCACATGTAGTGAATCCTCTTTTTATTTTTTGTTGGACTTCCTGTTCTGCCCCAGCATCCAGGAAAACTGTGTGTGCATTGCACAAAGCTGTGCTGGCAGCAGTGGAGGTGGGACACGGATTTACACAGATGTTAATTGGTGTTAACAAGTCATCGCGGTAAAGAAGTGGCTGCATAACGCTTCTCCTGCTCTCTGTGCCCTTACTGCACTCCGTGCACTCCCAGGAACCCTCACCTGAGCCCCAGGACAGCACCTGCAGCTGTGACATGGCAGGAGGCCACCACTGGATGAGGGTGCTTTAAATCTACAAAGACGAGGCTGTGATTAGGGCCAGCTCTCAGAATTAGTATTTTGATGCTTTCCCAAGCCTCAGTTCAGTCCAAAGCAGGGAATGAGCTGCACTGCTGTTAACACCTGCTCTGCTCAGGGATGGGGAAGTGGCAGGGCAGAATCTGCCTTAGAAATGGCTTTTCCTCTCCTTTCCATGGAACAAAACGTTTGCCAGTGTTAATAATGATGTGTAAAACCCACTCTGTTTTCACAGGAGAAGCAGCTGGAAAACTTAGCCACCATGGATCTGGAGCTGCAGAACATAGCAGAGAAAATAAACAGCCTCAGGAGAGGCTGAAGGTGTCTCTTCAATACCTGTGTTCTCTGGTAAATTCACTGCCCCTGGAGTGTTTGCCCTAAACCCAGGAAATTCTATTCACTGTCCACTCTTGTGTAGTGATTTACACAGCTCAAGGTGTCTTTAATTTGCTGTTATGCTCCCGAGACCTGAATGGCATGAATTTTAGTAACATAACCTTTCATGTGGGCAGGTATTTTTAATATGCTTTTGGAGATAATTGTGTTAGTGTTCTTCAGGAATATATTTGTCTGAGTTTGCAATAATAAAAACCATTGATCTTGGACCAAACCTTCTCCTTGTTGATGTGGCTGATGGGGTGATCCCAGAGTGAGCTGGAGCAGGTGTGTGGATTGTGCACAGGGAGGTGCTCCACCATGTTTTGCAAAGTTACAGGGAGCCCATCTGTGCATTTTGTTTCCCAGTTTGCATGAGAGGAAAGAAGGAATTTGAAATCTCAGTAATGATTTATTTTTTGTTTCCTTACTCATTTTCACTGCATTTTACAAGGATTATGGCACATTTGAAAACTGGGATTTGGTGTTGAAACTGTGTCAATGTCACTGCTGGTGAAATGGAGCCAGTTTGGCTTTGATCCAAATTAACTCCTGGTGTGTTCCAACACTGTTTATTTCTCAAACTGATCGATTATGCAAGTATGCTTTTCCCAGGTTATTGTTTCTATTGTCACAGTATCTAGAATTAGCAGCCATCTGGAATGAAGAGATGATGTCTACAACCTCTCCTTTTATGGGTTGTTCACATAAGGAGAAGAGAAACTTCCCAAAAAGTAGAAAAACAACACTGGAAAGTTTACAAAAAGCAGAGGTAGATAAATCCTGAAGATGTGGTGTACCTCTTCTCCCAAGAGAAACCTTTAACTGCTTCTTTCCATGAAATACAACCCATTTTGAGCTAATGCTGCCCTGAAAGAGCATTGCTCTTCTCAAAATACTGAGTTTTACAGCTTTATCGAGTCTCAGCACTTGATCCCCAAGCTCCAGGTTCTGTCCAGTGAGTCCAGACACTGATGAGGGAGTTCCAGAATGGAAGCCAAGCCCTGGGAGTGTGATTGGGGTGCAGCCAGCAGAGTATCCTCCTTAAAGCCTATGCTGGAACTTTTTCTTTCCAAAAAGAGGAAAAGTAAGCAAAAGAAGATAAATTTCTTTAGGGAAAACACCCTGTAGTTTAATTGAAATGGCAAATGCAAAGTTAAAAAAAATTAATTAAAAAAGCCCAACATCTGAAAGATCCAACAGTAGAATAAATAAATATACAATACAGCAGTTTTCAAAATAGTAATATCTTAAAAACATACAGCAGCTCTCAGAATATGTCTTGGAAAATGACAAACAATACTAATATGACATTGTTTAAATATTTAGTATTTTAATTTAAGAACATGCACTTTCTCCTCTGTATTTACTTCAGTAAAACATGGAGTCATGCTGTAAGCATGGGCTCATCTCTATTAGATTTCTCTTTTTAATTGTTCCTTTGGAAAAAAAGTGTCTGATTTTTGCTGTTCATTCTACTTTCCTAAATTCTGTGCCCCAAGTGGGAGCAGATCACCACGTGGACTCCTGAGGAGAATCCTCTGATGCCTTTCTGGAAGAATGGAAAGCTAAAGTGGTTATATTGATCCTGATTCAACCTTTTAAGAAAATACCTCCTATTCAGATTTGGCACTGAGGCTTTGTCTTCTCTTGATCTTCTCTTCTTCTTGAAGTTCCTGTGAGTTCAGTGGGATGTTTGCTCCCAAGGGTTTTCCTTGACATTCAGCTGATGTGAACTGCTAGGGAGCAGGACAGTCCTCCCTCCCCTGCAGTTCTGCTGCTTTCTCTGACAGATGCATGACAGGCACAGCCCTGTGCTGCCAACAGCACAGAAAGGATTCCTTATTTCACTAAACTCCTGAGATCTAAACCACAAGTCAGTCTTCCAAATATTAACAAGGAAGGTCTTGAAGTTTGCATCTTTTAGATGATGGCTCCTCCATCTTTAGTGCTTCTGAGTCACTGGAATCAGATTTGCCTTTCTCCAAGACAACAGTGATGCCAGACAGGAGGTACCCTCCACCTCCACTCATGGTCAGCTTGGGATGGCTGCGGTCTGGTAAAACCTTTAAAACAAACAAACAGCAACAAAACACACCCCACAATCAGCACCTGTAAAAATCCACTCTATGTGTGCACATCATGCTGTGTAATTTCAGTCTACAGGACAGGATATGCATTTCTTTCTCAGCCACAACAAAAACCAGCCTTTTGGGAAGTGTGTTTATCTTAAAAGAGGAGAATCCAGTTGTAGAAATCCACAATAACACAGGCTGGTTACTTCTTCATGGCATTGCCAGCAAAATTAAAAAGCCGAGGTTTGAGACCCATGAAAGTGCCATGATGTGCTCAGAAGTGAGGTCCTCTGCAAGAAACCACAGCTGCTGCACAAAGCAGCCTGAAGGGATTCTGTGATTCCCAGCTCTGTCCCTGTCATCTTTCCGCAGTCATCCTTAGGGTCAGACACAGCTCTGAGCCCTCCCTTTCACACCTTTTTGTAAGGACTGTCCCTTCAGCTGTGCCTCCTCCTTGCCCCGGCTGTCACTGCAGGTCTCAGAGGTTTTACTGGTGTCCAGTACTGCAGGGCTGCTCTCACTGTGGCTGGACACAGGACCCCCGGTCAGGCCCACCCTGTGTGGACATCTAGGAATTATTCATTAACCCCCTCACTTTCCTACAAATATTTCAGCAAATGTTTAATAAAATGCAAGAAAGTAAAGTTTTTCCATTGGAAATTGCTACAGTGAAGCATAAAAGCTCTTCAGAATACCCAGGACTCTCGAGTAAAGCAAATGCCTGAGCTTACAGATTGTTTCAGTCAGCCCAACCTCCCCCCTGTTTCCAGGGAATGTTTTGCTCCCCAGCATTCCCATGGCTTTGGCAGCCCTGTATTGCCATTCTTACCTGGTAGTTCCGTAGCCAGGTTTCAGACAGTTTCAGGTTGATGACTCCACCTCTTTCTCTCAGCTTGGTGTAACATTCTAACAATGGCTGAGAAAAACCAAAGAGGGGTTACCCAGCAGAATGGCACCAGCTTGAACTGTAACAGCTGAAGTAACGTCCTGATTTACCTCTTTATATTGGCAGTAGACAACAAAAGGCCTCGAAGGAGCAACAAATTCCAACAAAGAAAGTAACAGGGGGGTGGGATGAAACTTGCTGGCTACAATTAAGCTGCAAAAAAAAGTTTCATGCACGTTAGTTTTCTGCTTCTGAAACCTACTCCTCTAGTGACATTTCCTCCTACTTAGCCCAGCAATCAATTACAGCTCAGAAGTGTCTCATCAGCATGTTTTCATTGCTCTGACAACTCCCCAAATGTAAAAACAAATCATTACTTCCTACTGGTGTAATTAAGAGGCTGAAGCATTGTTCCCCAAAGTGCAGAATATTAAATGCATTGCAGGAGCACTCACTTCAGCTGTCGGGTTCCACAATAATTCTTACAGTCTAAGACACCTCATGGTGCTTGCTCTGCCCCGAGACCATTTTCCAAATGCAATTTAAGTTTTGTGATTGCAAAATGTTGCTTAGAATGTAACCTCAGTCATGACTCTTTAGACTGAGTAGTTTTCATTTAATAGTTTTATATAAAAGGAATATTCAAAGAGAGAACAAATCCTTAATAGGTATGGCTAAAATCTTTTAAAAAGAAATATGAGCTCGACTATTTAAAGGTTTCATATTTTATTCTCCATCCTCATTTTAACATCACACAATAATTTGGATCTACAGATGGCTGAGATTCTCTACCACTATCTCCAGTTTTAATAAAAAAAAAAATCACTTCTGAGCTACACTCCAAGAAATGGTTGATAATTAGTCAATTAGTTATCAAGTGCAGAAAGAATGGGCTAATTAAACCCCTTCTTCACAGTGTACAGAAACTACCGAGATGCCCCATCAATTAACGTTTATTCTCCAGGGCAATGTGCAGCACTGCAGCAGAGTTAAATCTGGCTGGCAAAAGGGAGGTAAAAATTGATGTTCAGATTTGTAAATAAAACAGAGATAAGGAGGTGAGATAATTCTTTTTCAACTGTTCCCACTTTGGTTGTTTGCCAGCCGTGGCCTTGCAGACCTTTTACTTCAAATGCAAACCTCAAAAGAATTGTGCTCCACAATGAACCAAACAGGCTCATCCCATGCCTTGGAAGGCTTGGAATGCTGCACTGGCACTGCCAGGAGCTCTGCCAGATTCCAGGAAGGGAAGTGAGGGCTGAGAGACTGGGGAAAATCAAATGCTGCTCTTTCATATGGTAGCACAGATTGCTGCCAGCAAGGAGCCTGGCCATGCACAAATTTGATGCAGTGGGTGAGGGGGGAGCAGAAAGAGGGAGAAGAAGGGAGATGGTCTAATTCCAAACACATGGCATGTCTGTGAACAAATTTCTGCTTCCACAGTGTCAGAAAAATTGAATAGTCTATCTCTAAAGTCTTCTCTAAAAGAATACCAAATACCCAGTGAATATCTTCCTTTTACCCCCCAGTGGTCTAACATCATAAAACTCAACTCTCATAAAAGGAATCGAACCAACAGATCCAGCACAAACAATGTTCTGCCACACAACAGCACAGAAGGTAGAAATTTAACTGAAATGGTATCTTCTACATTCAGCAATAATTGCTGTTAAATTCAGGACCTAAAGATTTCTCCAAAAGTTGGTACCCACCTTCACTTAATGAACAGCTTTTCTTTACTCTGCCACTAAGTCCCAGTCTTTCTCCCCACCTCCATTGTTAACCACCTTTTCCCCTTACCCTTTCCCTGTTTCTCTCCTGCAAAAAGACCCCAAACCCTGTTTTTCCCAGTCTGTTTCTACTCAGGTAGAGAACTGTTAATCTGAAGCATTTCCTTACTCCATGCCAAGTCTTCTGTGGTTCCTGATCTCAAGGAGCAGTGGCTATAAAAGGCAGATGACTGAAGAAAGGAGATCAGGCTGAACCCTCTGGGACAGTGCTCTCAGGCACCATAAATCCTCTTTGCCCCCATCCTGCTGAAGCCTTCCTAAAGCTAGGAATCACTCATCCCTTCAGAAATGTTATTTGTTACAGCTTGCATGCATTACAGGGGATATGGAGGATAAAAGTGATTGAAAACAAACAGGAGACAAATACTAAACAGGCCTCCTTGAACTCAGTCACCAACTGAATGCACTATTTTACACAGAAGGAAATGGCAAGTGAAGCCAAGTATTAATTTTGCCCTTGCCAGATCAAGGACAGACATTAATTACAGAATTGCAGCGATGGTGCAGCAAACAGCAGTGAAACCACACCCAAACACTGCACTATTCAGTGGTCACAGCCACAGGCACTGCCAGACAAACGTGCAGAGCTTTTCACAAACCTCCTTAACCCCTTTACTGCTTCAGAGAACACAGAATGACCTGGTTCTGCAGGTTTGTAAATTCTACCACTTAAACATGCTACATGAGGTATATGAATGAGCACGAGTTGAAACATTCCATAGTAACAAAATCCAAAATTTATACACAAGCATTTGAAAATAACCAGTAAATGTGCAGTAGAACTTAACCAAGCAGAACAGCTTCATTTCCAGTTAACCAGTATTCTTTGCAGGAAAAGAAAATAATATGGATGTTATTAAATTAACTAAATTAATGTTACCTGGTTAACTTGAATCACTTCAGCATTTGCTAAGAACACAGTGAAAAAGTCACACCCACCAAATGCTCTTACACTATTTTGGAGCTCAGTTTCTAGGAATATATTGGTTCTATTTGTTTAATGATATTAGATGTTTGTGATAAATTGCTCCTCAGGAATAACTGATCCTAGATAAAGCAGGTAAAATAAAGCAGATAAAATAAAGATATGTGGGTTTTTTCCTGTGTAAAAAGGAAATAAGTTTCTAAAAAAAAAAAAAGCAAAACCCCAGAACAACAAATTTAGTTCCATTTTAATGAACTTAAAACCTCAAGTTCCACTTTGCCAATTAGAATCCCGTGATTTTTTTGGCATTTTGAATTAGATTCTACCTTAGACTCTGTTTTTATTTGACTAGATTTTCTTGTCATTTTTAATATTTGCTTGTATTTAGTTGACTTTTAGATCATTTCAAGCTCATTTAAGTGAAAGAAAAAAATCTCAGCGAGTGCCTTTTGTGCCCCCAGTTCTCTGCTCCATCCATGGCCCCCATGGTCTGGGGTGTTTCAATGGGAGCACTAAACTGGGAATACAATTCCCAAACTATGACAGCTCTATGCAGACTCACCCATCAGCATTCTTCTCTCTCAGCAAAGCAGCAGCTTCTTGCAGCTTTTTCCTTCTCTCCCACTGTTTTATTTGCTTTTCCCGAACCTGTGAACAACAAAACAAACAGCTGGCAATTTAACTGGTAATTATTTATCGAATCATTATCACCTGGACTGCATTTTCATTTTTTGAATCTTAATCTAAGACAAAAGACAACTTCCAGGATTCCACTTCAACACCTGACTAAGCTGCATTTCAGCAGGGTTGATTCAGAAAGCAGAATTTTATGTCCACAGACGTTGTGAAACTCGAACAGCCACAATAAATATTCTTACATTTTCTTTATTTTCTTTTTCTTTGTTCCCTTTAAATTCTACATCTTCGGTGTTAATGTCCATTGTGTCTTGCTCTTCTGTTGGACTGATCTCCATAGGTGCTTCAGTAGCAGGTTCCTCCTCTGTTTCCTGCAGGGAACTCTGTTTCTCCTCACTCAATCCATTGCTCTCCTCTTCCAGCAGTGCATTCTCCTCAGGGTCTGCAGGCAGAGCGTCTGTAGTGAATGTCCCAGACAGGAGACTCTGCACTTTGCTGAGAGGAAATTCATGAAGATTATCAAAAAAAGCTTTGGGAAATCCAAAACAGCTGGTGGCAGCTCTAACAGGTCCTCCTCCTGGGTACATCTGAATGATGGATCCATAGCCTGTGAGAGGGAAAGAATCAAAACACATTAGAAAGCCAGAATTCCTAAAATTTTAAAATCCTTTCTAAAATGCTTAAATGAAAGGTCGATTTAAGAAAAAGGAATTAAACTGCCTACTCTTAATCAAACCATCAAATTTAACAAGCTATGGAAATATGCCTCAAGGTA
This sequence comes from Turdus rufiventris, assembly GCA_013186435.1. Lineage (NCBI taxonomy): Eukaryota > Metazoa > Chordata > Aves > Passeriformes > Turdidae > Turdus > Turdus rufiventris. Next base: position 4,379,600 of record PYHW01009816.1, on the reverse strand, counting down.
GCAAACCTTTATTGAAAGACAGCAGTTACTGAAAAGCAAAAGGACAAAGTAACTCATGAAATATCTGTGTATTAGGATTGGCTCAGAACATATAAGCAGTGATGAATTGCTAGAAAAAGCTAATTTAATAAATAATTTAAAACCAGAATTTATACAGTTTCCATTACTTATTTATGGAGTTGTTTGGATAAAACCCAAAAGTTAATTTAAAAAGCTTTATTAGGCAAAGGCTTTCTTCAATATCCAAGCCCTAAGGGAAGAGGTGTGACTCGTTAAACACAAAAAATAACTTTTCAATAGTTAACTGGAATTGTATCTTTTTTACTTTGAAAAGTAGCCCTATGGCCAAAAATCACTGAAACAAAGCCAATCTGTAGTAGCACTGCCTGTGTGCTTCCCAGAGCAGAGACAGCACAGCTGTGTGCACATCACATCACTTCCTGTCTTTCCAGGCTTCTGGAATATAATTGTCACCTCTACCTGGTGTCTCAGAATAATGAAACTGATACACTGAGTTTGAGAAACAGATCAGGAGTCAAACTTCTCCTAGAATATGCTCAAGGAAATGTCACATGCTTTCAAAACACACACTAAATCTGGTGCAGTGAACAAGAGGAACAGCAACATTTCCAGTGCTGTCAGAATTCCAGTAGCACTATTCCTGTTTTCTGCCATTCACTTTCCTGGTGTCTGGAAAGAATCTCCATACGAGCTCCTTATAACTTTTTCTGAACTCAATGTCATTATGCTAAGAGAGGAACTAAAACAGATCAACATACAAGGCTGTCAATTTAATCGAAATTAATTATATAAACAAATATATCAAACTTAATTCTCAAAATTTTACGTTTTTTTTTTAAGTACTGAAAAATAAGTCCAACTGATGCAAAAACTTTCCCCAGTGGAAAAACAAGTTTTTCCTTGCATTCTGGAGGTGGTAAGAGCAGATTTGAGAAGCTGAGGAAGCATTTTGTAGCGCTGCCTTTTGGCAGTGTCCCACAGGTGAGTATTTCCATGCCCCTTGGTGCGTGCATGACTGAGGTGTAGCTCACCCCCCATTCTCTCCATCACAGCCCCGAGCACCAGGCCTGCACACGTTTCCATCACAATCATCTTGTTGCCAGCATGGATGTTTCCCAAAGTCAGCATCTGAGCCAGGGTGTCGTATCTCAGGTGGCTGGAACACAAGAGGGGTTTAACAAACATCAGTTTCCTTAAGGATACTGCCCACTAGCCCAGGAGCCTGCCAAAAAAAGTTGGATTACAGGCAGATTCAGAAAAAGCATCAGTGACCTTCAGGGTTACCACACAGAAACTTATAATTAAACATCTGATAATGAAGAACTAGAACTTGAGCCAACAAGAAATCAGCCAGGAAAAGCAAAAGCAGGATATGCAGTAGGTGCACATATCAAAGTGGACATCTTGGGCTGTGTCAGTCAGAGAAAGGATTTTTTTAACCTTTTGTTTTTTTCTCTGGCACGTCAGCTTTGTAAGGATCAAATGGTATGGATGCATTTCCTGATGCAATAATTAATCCCTTGTGGTTTTCACCTGTTTTGCAGGAGCCAGCACCACCTGAACCCAACACATGCACTGAAGAGAGTCAGTGACAGCTACACAAATTCCAACTAATCTTTAACACTAAAAAGCAGCCCAGTGACAGAGATGGTAAAATGAGAAGGAAAAAAGGTTTGAGAAGCCTTAAATAGTATGTAATTGAAGATTTTAAATCTTGGCATCTTAGATCTACTGTTTCTACTTTAAAAAAAAAATGTGTCAGTCCAACTTGAACATCTGTAAACATCAAACAGGGCTGGATCTCTGAAGTCACAGCCCCTCTGACCCCAAACCCAATGTTAAACCCTGTAGACTTCTGATGGAGGAATTTGAATCTCTGATGCGTTAAAGACAATTCTTGCCTGTGCTAAGAGATGTTTGGCCACCAGCCAAAGCAGGTAATAGGTACCTTTGAAAAGCAAAGAACTTCTGTCTGTGTGGGTAATTAGCAAGGTGGTGTTGATAGGGAAATGGTAAATTCTGGTGCTGCATCTGAGTTCTCCTGTTTGCTGCAATACTGATTCATTTTCTGTATCACATTCTTTGATTAAATTGCAATCTTCACATTCACAGGAAAGAAAAGAGAAGAAAGGTAAGTATTGTATCCTTTGGTATAGTTTAGGTATTTTAAAAGTATCAAAGTATCTTTCTGTTATCATTTGTAAAAAGGAACAAAATGAAAACTCACTTAATTTTTCCAGGTTCCCTTGCATAATACATGGTTGAAAGGATGCGAGTGGATGGTTTCACAATTGTAATAACTGCCTCATATCTGTAAAAAAACATAGTAATGGTCTTATTTTAATCTCAACAATTTAGGGAATTACCACGTATTTTTCATATTTTAAAATTCACTTACTTTTTTTTCTTCTTCTTTATGTATTTATCTTGAGCAAATTCTGTTTTGTCTCTGAATGTTGTACTGTTCTCTATTAACTGTTGAACTATTTCCTTGGAAGAGACAATTCATTTTTGTTACAGCTAGCATTTATTTCTCATTCATTTCACAGACAGTATTTCTTTAAACAAACGCTGAAAACATTTTCTCCCAGTAGAGGCAGGTACACCATGAACTTCTCCTGACACTAATGGCAAAATCAATCTCTGAACCAACAGGACCAGTGAGGAATTACACTGACCATGTGCAGGAATTTAATCACACAGTTCTGCATAAAAATCATAGAACTGAAAATGTTTATTCTAGAATATTCAGTAACATTTCATTTAATCCAACTCCCTCTTTGGGTTTCTCTGATTCCAGCATTTTTCCTTCTCTGGCTCCCAGATCTTCCCAGAATTCCTGTTTTGGTTCCTTGGGTCTCCTTGTTCTAATCTCCACCCTTTGCCAACCCAACTCTTTCTCATGCTTTCAGATTCCAGCGGCAGGGAGCATTAGGACCTCCAGCAAAACCAAACCAATCCAACAGGACTCTCCTTGCTCAGGATTTGTCTCCATGCCAGCAACACAAGAACAAAAATGCTGCTATTTTGGGTCCAACTGCTAAAATTATGGGTTCTATTAAACATGGAGAGGGCAAATGAAAAAAGGAGTATTTTCAATCTGGACGCCGCAGCTCTCCTTGTGCTTTAAAAACTTGCTCAAAAAACAGAGTGGTGCAAGTACTCCTCATTTCCTATTGCTGCTTTTCAGGCCATTATTCCTTCAAACATTTAACATGTGTTACTCATGATCTGAAACAGAATCTCTTTGTTTTTTGCTTTATTCTAGTGAAAAAAAATTCAATGCTTGGGTTGTTTTGTAGGGTTTTTACGTTCCAGTAAAATTTAGTGAGGAAACAGAGAAGTATCCTGCATCACCAAGACACACCATTCACAAACAGGAATTCAGTTTTTAACAGACATCTAGAGAGGAATATCGATTGCTGCTAATGTAGCACAAAATGGATATTCTGTAACAGTCCAGAAAGCAGAGTTAATAAAAGCACAGCACAGGAGATGCAGGGCACAGGCATGCTGAGGCATGACACAGGAATGACACAGCAAAGCCAGAAGGATCTTCTGCCATGGACAGTGAAAACAAAACCCATCAAAGCTGTCAGCCTGATTAGCACGTTCTTCTCCAAGAGATAACAACCAGCAGCACAAGCATGGAAACAAAAAAACAATTCCAAACTCCCTGGACTCAGCAGGCAAAAGCAGAAAAATTGCTCCAAAGAGCAAGATGGAAAGGGCGGATGAACTTGATGTAAGCATGAGCAATTTCCTGATTTTATTAGAAAGGGTAAACCAAAGACAAGAGAGGATTTTGCCTGACAGCACCTGCAGAACAGGACTGGCTGCAATGCTTTAGTAACAATTTAGGATGGCTTAAAGATCCCTCACTTTATGAAAGGTGCGTGCTTAAACACCAACCCCTCCTCTAACACAACAGAACTGATCTCTTGGGAATACTCTTAGTTTTCCAGGTACAGATAAAGCAGCAGCATCACCAGCATCTGGCAGGCACTGCCTACAGGCACACTGGTAGTACATTTGTTACATGGTGTTATTTGTTAAGACTTCATTGTTTGGCCATAATCTTTTCCTACACCTCTGATAGGTGAATTATTGCACAATTTTAATACCTCTGTAATATAGAAATAGTATTTAAAACCTTATACACAAGCAAAACTAAATGGTGATGATGTCAGCTGTCCTTTTTCTTGTTATGATTTCTGATGCCATAAAAATTTGTTCTTTACCCTCCTCTGCCGAAGTTGCCAACCTTACATAAAGTTCTATTTGAAAACAGCCTTAGCATTTTTGTAAAACGAGAAAACATGACTTGACCAGAAAAACAAAGAAAAAGCACTGAAATCTATGCACAGATAAAAAGAATATCCTTTTTCAGAAACTAAAATATAACCACCAAGGTAGCACAGAAATGACACCAAAACCTTATTTTTACCTGTCCTTTAATACCCTTGTCCTTCAAAGCCTTTATGTCATCATGAGTCAGTTTTTGAGACTTCCCATCGTCAACTATGTTACGATTATCTGTCCCTGCTTCCTTTGTTTCTAAAGGAAAAGGATACAGATTTGTAAAATCTAGCTCCACATAAGTGGGAGAAACACATGATTTTAGTGTCACAGAAAGCAGTTTTCTCGTGGTTAAAGATATTTTTCATGGCCTTGCAAAGTACAGCCTAAGCAAGGAAATGGAATATGTGAGGTAAAACTTCATGTAAATAAAATCACCAAACTAAGGTTCAAACTTTCTCCCACATTACAAAGATTACTTGTTACAGGACTAGTGAAACCACTGATCGAGACAAAACCATGCACTTTCAAGACAGAAAGATTATAAAAATGATTAATAGAAAGCTTTCCCAATTTCTTTAGTGTCATCAAAGAAACAAATTAATTTGAAATCCCTTTTCCAGCAGTCAATCCTCTGGGATACCTGTGGTAGTCTCTTCCACCTCTTGTTTTGGCTGGAGGTTTCCCCCACTGGTTACTTCAAACGTAGTCCCATAAATGTGTCCGATGGCATTATCCAGGTAGAACCACTGCTTCTCAAAAATTATCTTTCTGAAATACAGAGAAGTGAATGATACTTAAAGCTTTGCTTTCAGTATGTCTGAAACCCACTACAGCTGAGCCTAAACTACAGCTTTGTATGTGACATTTTCAGCCGTATCCCCAAAGAAAAGCAGGACAAGCATAAAGAGTGAAAATAACTAAAAAACCCACATTAAACTGAAACTGGCCAGGAAAAGAACAAAGAACTTAAATAGACCATATAGGAGGAACTTCTTTTTTCAGTTCAAAAGAATTACCAAATGACAGATAAAACAAGGTTATGGCACTTGTCAGCATCATTTTTTGACAGAGAAAGTCAGAAATATATTCAATCCAAGCTGGGCCATGCAGAGTAGTAGCAAAAAGATGAGCATGGTCCTGGATTTTGGAAAACTCCTCTGAAATAACATTTGGCAAAAGACTAGGAAGAAAACAGATGGGAGAGTGTTTCTTGTAATCCTGGAAATGTTTCGTTTAAAAAAAAATAAAATTTGCCATCCCTCTCATTTTGATTGCACCCAGGCTGGTGTGTATTTTTTTCTTTCTTCGCTAAAAACAGGATGCACAAAGCCTTTAACTTTCAGGCTGACCAACAAAGGCTGCCTTGCTATCCCTGGAAATACCAATGTTGGCAAATGAAACAGGTTTCAGATCTATGCCACGCTCACATTCAATCAAAACTTGTCAGTAGGAGCCCTAATTATGCAAATTAACTAATCACTAATTCCGAACGACACCATTTTCAAACCAGTCTCATTCAAGCACAGCACCTTTAAATCCCCATCGTACTGAATAGGATACCTGGCCACGTTACCCAACACTGACTTGTACACATTTTTACAGAATTGCCTGCTTGCCAGGGAAGAGCTCAGGCTGTGCCCAGCGATTTGAGCATTCCCTGGCGGGCTGCAGGTCCTTTCCTGGCCCCCTCTCCCGAGCAGGAATACCCGCAGCGCATCCTGCTGCACACCGAGGCCGCCGAGCACGCTCGGGGCAATTTCCAATCCCAATCAGCGCTGCACAGCGATCGCTGCCACGGCACCGCGAAACCCTCTTAAATCCCTTACAGAGTCTCAGAAATGCGGCCAGGAGATCTTCCGGGTTTAAGGGGTTTGTTTTGCCATAGGAACTGAGGCAACATTAAAACCTTTCCGCCGCCTGTCACGCGAGCCTCGCCAGGCCGCTATTCCTGCCTGGGACCGGCACCGGGACCCCGCTCCCCGCGGCGGGGCCCGCACAGCCGTACAGAGGGTGGGGAGGACGGAAGGGCCGAGGCGCGGGGCTCACCTGCGGCGCAGCACCGACACGGCCTTGAACACCTCGTCCCGCTTGAGCACGGCGCAGTCGCCCTCACGGATGCGCGCGCTCGGGCCGCCCTCCATGGCCGCCGCCGCCGCTCGCGCCGGGCCCCGCGCAGGCGCCGAACGCGCAGGGGGCGGGGCCCCGCCTGGCGCGCATGCGCAGCGCGGGAGGCGGGAGCGGCCGCTGAGGGCGGCGATGGCCGCGCCGGGCCCGGGGGTAGTATGCGGGGATGCTCCGCGCCTTCCCCCGGCGCCGTGCTAGGGGCAGACAGGCCCTGCCTCCCGCGAGGTCCCCTCTGCAAACAGCGCTAGTTTAAGTTATATATCTCCCGGTAAAATTGGTTTCCCCCCCTCGGTTTGTTGTCGCGTCCCCAGAGCGGGAGATGAGCGGGGACGTCAGAGGCAGGGGATGCGCCCGGGGCAGAGGCGCCCAGGGGTGGCGAGGAGGATGGAGAGGAGGAGGATGGAGAGGAGGATGGCGAGGAGGAGGATGGCGAGGCAGAGGACAGAAGGGAGAGCCCAAAAGGATGCCCGAACCTGGTGAGCCAGCCCTGTGCTTCTCCCTGCTTTCCGAAGCCAAACGCTTTGCTTTTAACGCAAATACAGCTGTTTGTCTTCCGTGGTCAAAAGAATCACTGAGAATAAAACTTATAAAATTTCAGTATCTGTAATGTTTCAATCCGCATTAATTTTTTTTTTCTTCTCCCAGCAAAATCTCGACTAGTCCAATCAACGATGGACCAATTTATTCCCTATAAGGGCTGGAAACTTTATTTCTCTGAAGGTATTTTTAGACTAAAATTACATGTAGCAAGCATTTAAATTATTTTTTTTCTAAAATTAGTTACATGTAGTGTTAGTAGAATTATAAATTCAATAAAGAATAACCAAAATTTAATACATAAAAACATAGGCACAATAAAGATTTCACTCTTGTGATACGCTGTAACCTCTGTGATCATTACTGGGATACTGTGGAGATCTCTCATCTTCCTTAGTTCTGCAATGCAGAAAAACAATGGAAGAAAAATTACCTATTTATGTATTTTATGAAGTGGAGAGAATTATTTCTGTCACTAACATGGTGTGTTTCTAATTAGTTTACAATGACAAGTCTCCTTTTGTCCAGAAGACTCAAGCCTTTGAAAAGTTTTTTATGCAGCGCATTGAGCTTTATGACAAGGTAAAAAACAAAGCCACTCATATCCCAACAACCCCCTGTTGATACAAGAACACTACAGATTTTTAGTAGGACATAATTTGGGTGTTTCACTTCTAATTTGAAGTGCATTTTATCATTTATGATGTTTCCCAGGATGAAATAGAAAGAAAAGGAAGCATTCTTGTGGATTATAAGGAGCTAATCCAGGACAGAGAGCTGACTAAATCAATACCAAATATATCTGCTGAACTAAGGGATATGCCTCAGAAAATACTGCAGTGTATGGGTCTGGCCATTCATCAGGTGAGCACGATGTTCTGATGCATGGAAGCAGAACCCTCACAACAAAAAACAATCAATGACACTTAGAGGCAATTATGTTATAAACCCCACATGTCTGTGTTTTTCTGTCTTGGGGAAAATTGCTGTTTGTTCAAAACTCAAATCCTTCAATCTCTCCCCTTCCTGTATGACCCACAAAATCACATTTTGAAGTTGCTTTGGTCTTGGTGCATTTTGCTTATTCATCATTGGAGCAGCTGACTGAATAGATGTAGTTCTAACACCTGTGTCTGTCCCTATTGGCAGTTGTAATTCCTGTGGGCATCTGTGTCCCCCTTCTTGTTCCACGCAGGTCCTCACCAAGGACCTGGAGAGACACGCAGCAGAGCTGCAGGTGCAGGAGGGATTGCCCCTGGATGGGGAACCTATCATAAATGTGCCTCTCATCCATGCCAGGTAAGGGTTCTGGGCAGTCCTTTCCCCAAGAAGGAGCTGTCTAATCTTTGCCAGTGTCCATGCATGGTGCAGTTCATGTCCCCGTGAAGAAAAAAATGAAATGAAACCTCCTTATAAGCTGAGCAAGCAGCTTGAACTAGAAAAACTTGTTAGTAAAGAAATGGCTTGTAAGTAGAACAACTATTCTATAAAACACATATTGATTAAAAGCAGAATTATTTAAATTCCTGTTGACAGGAGAAGTTTTTAATGAAACAAGTCCTTGGAAATTTTTTTTCTTTCTCAAAAGTAATGGCATTTCACACTTGAAGGGTCTTAGGGAACTGAGTGTATAAGCCCTATTGGAGTTCAAATGGAGTTTAAATTACTTCTAAAAAATTATTTCATTTTTTATTATTGTTTTTAATTCTATACTGGTGGTGGCAGAGCTGCAATAAAACTTTGGTCCTTCTGTGCCATAAATCTAAGCTCCAGTCTTTATCTGAAACTGTGGAAAGAGACAGGGATGGTCATGAAGTGATGCCTGTTGTATTGCTAGGGCAGAGGTTTCACTGGATAAACAAGCTGCACTGTTTGAGGCTGTTGGGGTCGATTCATGTGGAGAATACTGAAAGTTCTGCTACTTTCTAGAACAAGAATCAAAGACTGTGCCATTGGGTCTGCCAAAAAATGCTTCTTTTTCTGGATTACTGTTTTTAATTGGGAGTAGGATTTTTTGTCTGTTTGTGTTTGGATGGGTTTGGGTGTTATTTTTGTCCTTTTTTCTGTGTGCTAATGCAGGGTGTACAACTATGAGCCTCTAACCCAGCTGAAAAACGTGAGGGCCAACTGCTATGGCAAATACATCGCCCTGCGCGGCACCGTGGTGAGGGTCAGCAACATCAAACCCCTGTGCACCAACCTGGCCTTCGTCTGTGCCACCTGTGGGGATGTGCAGGGTGTTCCTCTCCCTGATGGGAAGTACACCCTTCCCACCAAGGTGAGCCAAAACCATTGAACTTCCTGATTTTTGTTGTGTTTTGACAAAAAAAACAGCACTGCAGGTGTTAAAAAAAAAAAAAAGAGGAAAAAGGGTCTTTAAAGCTAGGTTAAACAACTGACACACTGAAAAATAATTAAACATACCATGCAACTTTTCTAGCTTCAGACCCTTGTTACTTGCAGAAAATGTATGCTGCTGGAACAGGATATGTGACAAAAAATATGTAGAAATTCCCTGAAATTTGAAAAGAATATTATCTCTTTTAATTTGCATTTCACCAGTTACTTTTTAAAAAAACCTTCCACCTTGCTGTGGTGATTTTCTATGCTTACTTTTTTTTTTTTTTTTTTTTTTTTTTTTGTTTAGAACTTTTTGTTTTAATTTTACTTTTTATTATCTGTTCTTAAGAAGTCATTAGACACAGCACAGTGCCTGGTTCTTCTCAAACCAGTTCACTGAGGGGATGGCACAGTTCAGCTCTAACAGCCATGAGTCAGAGTTCAGGTGTCTGTGCTTGATAGGTCCTTATTAATCCTCATTAATTATGTACATCCTAATTTGTAGCCCTAATTGAAGTGGCTTTTTTCCTGGTATGATATGATGCTGAATCATATTGCTTGGCTTTCTTTTTTTTTTATTTTTTTAAATCGAGTAAGGCAATTTCACCTTAGGACTTTAAAAGAGGCTGGGAATGAATCAGAATTCCTGTTGTTGCAGTGCCTTGTTCCCGAGTGCCGGGGCCGGTCCTTCACAGCTGACAGGAGCTCTCCTCTAACCACCACAGTGGACTGGCAGTCTGTCAAGTAAGCACAAAAATGAGGTGTGACAGGACACTCAAAAAGTGACAGGATGGCTCAACACCTGTTACACTGCATGATTTTAATAATTTATTCTTTTGCAGCAAGAGCTCTCCAACATTTGTATCACAAAGCAGTTGTTTTATCCAAGTACTGTGATGGTTTCCTGGAAATTCCTTCTGCTCTTACCCAGCTCTTGGAGAGATGCTCAGTTTATGCTCTTTGCTGCTTTTCTCAATAATTTCTAATGGCATCTATGGTTTTGTGATTCCATTCTACGAGCTGTAAGTCAGCTAGAAAAGCCCTATCAGGTTATATTGGTCAGCTGTGCCACTTGACCTGAGTGAGCCGAAGTCAACTGGAGGGTTAAAAATCTTAGTTTGAAGTGATATTCATGTAAAAACTCGTGCTGTTCTTAGCAGCTCCAGAGGGCGCTGTTTATCACAGCTTCTTTGGTAAAGCTTGGCTTGGCTGCCAGGAAATCTTAGAGCTCCAAGTGCAGAGCCAGAGCTGGAACTCTCTAAACCAGAGAGTCAGCTACTCTTCGTGTTATGGTCTGAGAAATTCCTTGGACTTTTCCAGGATTGGAATCCCTGTTCCTGAGGGCTATAATGTCTGAGCTCTTCATTTTTTTTTAATATGGGTCCCTTTTAGTTCACGTACTGTACTCACTTCTACAAGAATGTGCTCATCAGTGGTAGAAAATCTGAATTTCAACTCGGAGTTCATAGTCACTGCATTTCTGGGTTTTATGCACAGTTTATCCCCATTTAGTGACCTGGAAAAGCTGCCCAGAGCTGCAGGTGTTGTGTGCTGCAGTTGGACTGGGAGGTGCTGTGTGGTGTCTGAGCTCCCCACTGTGTGTTGCAGGGTGCAGGAGCTCATGTCGGACGACCAGCGGGAAGCAGGACGGATCCCGCGCACCATCGAGTGTGAGCTGGTGCAGGATCTCGTGGACAGCTGCGTCCCAGGCGACATGGTCACAATCACAGGCGTAGTCAAGGTGGCAAGCACCGAGGAAGGTGAAGTGCAGCAGCTGAGACTCCTTTTTCCTAGGATGGGGTTTTTTGGTGGTGCTTACACAAAAAACAGCAGTCACTCCCCTTGACTGGAGCTCTCAGTGTTCTTTGGAAGTTACCAAATTTCTTTGGAAGTTACCCAACTTTTACAATGAAGAGTTCTTTTATGGCATTATTTGCTTAACGTTTTCCCTCTAATATCTCCTTCAGACATTAGGAGAACTGTCACCCTGTTGTGAAGAAGAGTTAGTTTAGCCTCTCTAGAGAAATTTTTCAACCCTTTTTTTCCCCCAAAATGAAGAAATATGTTGTGCATTGCTCTGAAAGGATACATTGCAAATAATTGCCAGACTGTTTTACTGTGAGATTTCATTCTCTGCTCAGTTATCAATCTATATAGAAAATTGTTAATTATTAATTGATAGTAACTGATTCATTACTAAGCTACATGTTTAATGTTTCTGCACCACGCATCTTTTTTTCCCCCAGAATACTGAGTGGAAACATTTTATGTTCAACCTTTATTTCACTGCAAATGCAATAATTTAAAATCCCTGGAAAAATTTATTTATTCTGGGACAAAATTCTCTCTAGATATATGCCCTTCAACTCAGCAAAATATTTTATTGTGTATATGAGTGGAGGGAACTTCAAAGAACAAGTGTAACTAGAAACCTGTTTTGCATCAATTTTACAAAGTGCAGATGTTCAGTACTTAAATATGAACATAGCTGTACATGGTATTTCCAAATTACTCTCTGCCATTTGTAGATAACATGAGTACTTATTGATAGAAAAAATGCTCCATCGTCCTTTCCCAATTTTTCTAACAGGAGCTTCTAAAAATAAGAATGACAAGTGTATGTTCTTATTGTACATTGAGGCAAACTCTGTCAGCAACAGTAAAGGACAAAAACTGAAGAATTTTGATGATGAGACTTTTCAGAGATCGTTCATGGAGTTTTCCCTTAAAGACCTCTATGCTATCCAAGAAATTCAAGCTGAGGAAAACCTGTTCAAGCTCATTGTGAAGTAAGTTGTGTCAGACCTAGACTGAGTCTAGGATTAGACATGAATCAGTGTGACCACCTTCACACTGTCACAAATGTGACAGCTCATCCTAAAGCTGTGAAATGTCTGAGCCTTGTGCAATAGAAACCACAGAGATCTAACAAACTGCCTGGGCAAGGGACTTGGGAAGGAAAGTGTTGCAGTGGGAATGCTGGGGCTTTGGGAGGGGTTTAGGGATACAAGAAGTTACCTGTGCTCCAGTTCAACCTTAGCCAGAAAAAAAGCAATTCGTTAATTTTCTTCCTCACTGTGTAAATTCAACTGGCAGGTACAATTTTGTCCTCCACTTTTCCACCGTAAAAAGGTGCAAGAACTGAGCAGAGGGTGTGAAAGACCCTCAGTTTAGACTAAAAAGTACTCTTCTGCTTGGGATGTCCCTCATGCCCTCCCAGTGGAGTCAAAGAACACAAACCAGCACTTTAACAGGAGGGTTACAGGTGGTTACCTGATTAAGACAAGAATAGGTGTAGGTACCACTGGGAAGCTGATTCTCCTTTGTCTTTGTGGGGACTCAAGTGAAAAGCTTTTCTTATTTCTGTCATTTCTTGTTATCCAAAAATTTCAAGAAATTTTGATGCTGATTTCTGTTGGAAATTCAGCAACAGCTACCCAAAATGTTTTATGTATTTATTAAGGTGTTCTGTGATGAGAAAGAGGACAATTGATTATTTATAGTAATGCATGATTTATCTTCCACTTATATTACCTTGTGTTTTGCTTTTCAGCTCTCTCTGTCCTGCAATCTATGGCCATGAGGTAAGCAATTTAAAAACTCGGCTTGCAATTCCACTTTGAAATGTTTGCGCCACATTCAACTCCTAAAGGATTCACAAAGCTTGTCTGGGATAGGGGGAAGGGGCAGATTTTACAGGTGACTGTGGCTCACAGTCTCTTTTGGTGTCAGGGAAGTGGCAGCTTTATACCCTTAAGTTCAGTGGTCCAGAAGGAAAGGTGATTGCAGCCAGCCAGTTCTAGGGAGCTGTCAGTATTGGTCACCATGATCAAATCCTTACCAATGTTGGTCGGTACCACAACAGATTGTGAAGGCAGGTTTGGCCCTGGCCTTGTTTGGAGGATGCCAGAAGTTTGTGGATGACAAGAACAGAATCCCAGTGCGAGGAGATCCACATGTCCTGGTTGTTGGAGATCCTGGATTAGGAAAAAGTCAAATGTTGCAAGTATGGTTTTGTTATTACTATTTTCTTTTTTCCTCTATTTCTTTGTTACCTTGATTTGCAGCCATGGTAGGGTAACTGTGCTAAGACCAAAGGGTTGACTGAGCCTGGCTGGAGCCATCTTTTCATGTAGGATACCTCAAGGGTAGGATAGTATCCAGAGGGCTCTCCTGCCATCCTCTCTTTCCAGGGAGCCTGTTAAAACACCAAAGCAGATGTTTTTTCCCATGGGTTTTCAAGGACAGGCTGACAGGCTTGCTGTCTTGCCGTTATGCAGTTCTTGTCACCAACCCTTTTCCCCACTGAGGAGGTTCACTCCTTCCGGCCTTCATTTAGCTGGTCCACTGTAAAATAAAGTAATTAATCTTTGAACAAATGCAACTTCAAACACCCTGTGACTCTCCTCCTATGAGCTTTACTTCCATTGTCTATCTTATTTCTATGTTGCTAGCACAGAACTTGTCATTTTGGGAATGGGACCTAATGCTGTGTTTGGGTTTTGATCTCAGTAGGCATTTCTGCATGACTGTGACAATTAGTAAAAGATTTGGTTTTTTTCTTAAACTGAGTGATTTTTAAATTCCATGTCTTTTCCATGGTTACTGTGGAGTGAAGGAGGTACAGAATTCACCTAGATCTTCTTTAAAAAGTCTTTCTAACATGGACCTGTTGTGTTAGGATGTGATTTGCAATAACGTAGCCAAAGGGATGGATTTGCATGCAAGCATTTTAACAAACAACAATTTAAAATTGTTCTTTTGTTGAATGGGGAATCTCCAAGCATAGAGTAACTGATTTGTTTTTTCACATTGTTACTTAAAAAAAATGCCATCCAAGAAAAGTTACTCCTACTGCTTTGTAGAATTAGGTGTCTTGGAGTTGCAAGGAGTTAAGGCTTTACTATTGGGCCATGTTCAGTAGAAAGAAACAAATTTGGTTTGCTTTGAATTGTTTCTCTAGAATGAAGCTTATTAAATTCTTCACTTTGGGGAGGGAAAAACTATTTGTTTCTCTTCTAGGCCGTGTGTAACATTGCTCCTCGAGGTGTGTATGTTTGTGGTAATACTTCCACCAGCTCTGGCCTGACTGTTACACTGTCCAGAGATGGCACTTCTGGAGATTTTGCCTTGGAAGCTGGTGCCTTAGTGCTTGGAGATCAAGGTAATCCAATTAATGCCACAGGTTTTGTGGAGCCATCTGTGAGGGGCAGGAGGGTGTGTGCTACTGAGTCTCACTTAAGCCAAAGTGCTTGCTTAACTGTGGACTAAAAATGTCCATTTGAAGTATTTGAAGTATTCCCACACCATGGGAAGCTCTGAGCTTCTCCAGTGGCTTCTCTGGAGGCTTTCCTAGAGTATAAGGAAACTTCAGTTCTCCAGTTTATATACCACACTTACTGTGTCAAAGAACTAGGATTTTTTTTTTTTTGTTCAAGAATCTAACTTGATGCCAGCTGCTGGACTCTTACTAGTTTTGAGAAAGGACTCGCTTATGACACATGCTGTTCATTTTTAGAAACCTTGTTTTGTTATCTTAAAGAATAATCAAAATGCTGCATCTCCAAATCAGGCTGAGTACACTGTGGTTTGGTTGCCTTACAATGGAATGAAAACAAACCTGGCAAAAATGGAGATTTTCTGATGTCTCCTGCAGTCCCTAGGGTTCTAAGTTGGACTTCTTCCAGCAGCACTGGACTGTAGCACACACTTGTCCTTCAAGTAATGAGTTGTCTGATAAGTCTTTGTCCTGTTTGAATTGCTTCCAGGAATTTGTGGAATAGATGAATTTGATAAGATGGGAAACCAGCACCAGGCTTTGTTGGAAGCCATGGAACAGCAGAGCATCAGCCTGGCCAAGGCTGGCATTGTTTGCAGTCTGCCAGCTCGGACATCCATTGTTGCTGCAGCAAACCCCGTTGGAGGACATTATAACAAAGCCAAAACTGTGTCTGAGAACCTAAAGTGAGCACTTTCTGAAATGCTGCTTTTATAATTCGCATCCAGGAGTAGATGCTTCTGCAGTCTTGTTGCTTATGTACAATTGCTTTCTAGAATTTTGGAGTGTGAACACAAACTTTAATAATTTTTATTGGCTTTTGAGAGAGAAATTGCTGTTGTCCTTTATCCCGAATGAGCAGTACAGGATCTTGTGTTTGAAGTGGAACAGGGTTGCTATAATTTTTCCACTTCTCCAAGCACTCCTTGTCTTTCCTCCAGGATGGGGAGTGCTCTGCTGTCAAGATTTGATCTGGTGTTCATCCTGCTGGACACGCCGAACGAGGACCACGACCACCTGCTGTCCGAACACGTGATGGCCATGCGGGCCGGCCGGCGCGCAGCCTGCAGCAGCGCCCTGGTCACCCGGGCCAGCTCCCAGGAGCACTCTGTCCTCCAGGCCACCTCTGACCGACCCCTGCTCGAGAGGCTCAAGGTGGGGCTGCTGCGTGAGTTGCTCTAAAGCAAATTTGGGTTTGAAAAAGGAGCTACAGAATTGGGCTGGGTGTAATAATTGGTATAACGTCATCTGCGATGGAGTGTCGAATCCAAATAAAGCAGTGTGGAAGCAAATCCTTGGCATCTGCAACTCCATGGATTTGGAAAGTATAGGAGAGGAAGCATGTTTCTCATTAGACTTCAGTGATGGCTTTGAGAACTGATATTGTCAAATGCCAGGTCTTCAGAGAAATACTCTTACTGGAGGTAAACCCATGCAATTTTAGAAACAGGGTATCAGCAGTGATGGTTTATTCTTCTTTGGAACTGTAACAATTGGGAATTTGGATTTTCTATTTTTGAGAAAGGATTTAACCATGTAACAAATTCTATTTGGCATTTCCTATCACTGCAGATGAGAAGCACTGGCTGCTTTTTCTGAAATGGCCAAATGTGTGTGTTTACATGTCTGGGCACAGTGTGTTCATATATGAAGCACTAAAGCCCTTAGAGTGATGACTTCATCAGATAAAGCATAAAGATGATGATGATTTGATATTAATTTTTTTATTGTGGAGAATTCTGCCAGACAGAAATCTAACTCTTTGTAATGGTGCTAGATCTCAACAGGAGAAAACTTTGATGCCATTCCCCATCAGCTGCTGAGGAAGTATGTCGGATATGCTCGGCAGTACGTGCACCCAAACTTATCTCCAGAGGCTGCACAAGTCCTCCAGGAATTCTACCTCGAGCTCCGGAAACAGAACCAGGGAGCAGACAGCACCCCAATCACCACGAGGCAGCTGGAGTCCTTGATCCGACTGACAGAGGTAAATGCAAGCTGGAATGCTTAAGGGATTGAAAGCAGAGAGATTGCTCCTGAGGTACTACCCAAATCCTATCATTTTTTACATCTTAGTCACCGCTGTTAAAAAAAAAAAAGTAAGAATGCAAGAGACTTAGAAGTGCTTAAAGAGCTACTGTTCCTTAAAACTTCTTATAAAGCAAAACACCCTTGAGGAGATGGAAAGAGAATCTATCACATTCCCCAAAAGGAGAAAAAGTAGGTGCAGGCAGGAACAACCTGCTGCCCACCTTGAACTTAAGAATGCTTCTGTTTTTCCTAACACTGCCTTAACAACACTTTTTGTGATCTGCTGCTGCACAAGGTTACACTGCTAAAACATAATAAATAATCTCCAAGCCACAGCCTAAAAGTGCAAGTATGCAGGAGGTGACACTGACAAACTAACAAAAAATAGAAACATTTTCCTCTAATCCTGTAGGCTTAGGTTCTATCTCTGCTCCTAAAATTAGTGATTGTAGCCCTTTTTCACGTCAGTTATGATATATCTTAAACCTTTGTGCGGTATTTTTTTTCTGTTTTAAGGCACGATCAAGGCTGGAATTAAGAGAGAAATCTACCAAGGAAGATGCTGAGGATGTAATAGAGATAATGAAATACAGGTAATAGAAAACACTGCTTTAAAAATAAATAAAGCATCACAGTGCTATTTCTTTGAAACATTTTTTCTTTACATATTCAAAGACAGTGAAGAAATCACTTTATGAAGCTTAGGCCCATGATACTAATATTTGGATTTGTAAGCTGGCTGCCAGCAGCCCTAAGTACAACTGCTTAGGCTTGTGAGCTGTGTGGTCACAGTGGTTCTGTATCTGGGCACAGTAATATAGACATGAGGCTCTGCTGAAGTGATTACTCTCCGGTGAACAATTGAACTTTAAACGTGGTTTGGATGAATCCTTAGTCTAAGTTCCCTAGAGAGTGACTTGATAGGGGATGGTTTTCTATGTGGCTTCTGAAAGCTCTGTCAAGCAGTTGTGCTTTGGGAATCAAATCCATGTATGTTTGCTTTTATCTCCTGTTGAGAGTTTCATCTCTTTCTGTAACCTGTTTGTAGCATGCTGGGGACCTACTCGGATGAGTTTGGAAAACTGGACTTTGAGCGTTCCCAGCACGGGTCTGGGATGAGCAATAGGTCGCAGGCCAAGAGATTCGTGTCTGCCCTGAACAGCATTGCAGAGAGAACCTACAACAACCTCTTTGACCTGCAGCAGCTGCGGCACCTCGCCAGGGAGCTGCAGATACGGGTGAGCTTGGCCAGCAGCCCCTCCAGCAGCCACAGACTGCCCACCACCCACAATTACTTCTTCAAACGGAGAGGAGCAAGGGCACCTTGTTGTGCCTCCTTGCAATAGCAGCAAGAACCAATGCACTGCTGTTAGGCTGAGCGGAGTTCCTCAAGTGCTGGTTTCAGTGCTTCACTCCCTCTGCCTCCCCAGAGGACACACCTAATTTTGTTCCCAAGTTTAGAGTTGTGTCCGTGCTCTACTTCAGCAGTGCAATGATGTTTCTGTGTGACCTCCTCTGGATTAAATATGCCTTCCAGGTTTTCATTCCTGCTTCAGACATCCTAAAGTTGTACATTGAAAGGAACATCATATAGGGCACGTGGCTGTAAATGTATTCTGCCCTGTAATTGATTTGCATTCTGTACTTGGAGGGCTTCAGCCAAACAGAATTATTGATAGGTAACTCTACTTTTTGCTCCATCGATACTTATTAAAGTTAATGCCCAAAGTTTTATACCTAGAAATCAGGGAGGGCTGTAGAAATCATGCTTTCCTGTGCTAGATACTCCTGTTTCAGAACTGCAATTTATACATATTTAACTGCATCCTTTTTTCATGTCATAAAGGAGAGAATGCTGCTTCTGTGTAATGCTGCAGTAAAAACTGTGTAAATAAAGCACAAAACAGGGTCACTGATGGTCTGAGACCTCCTGGAGGGTGAACAGTTTGCTAAGAAAACACTTATTCTTAGCCTGCTTTATTTCACTAAGTTCTTTCAAATGGTTTGTGTTGCTTTACATCGGGTAAGATGTCATTCTCCAATTTGATATTTTGGTCTTTATTTTCCCAGGTTTCTGATTTTGATAGCTTTATTGGATCCCTAAACGATCAGGGTTATCTTTTGAAAAAAGGTTCAAGAGTTTATCAGCTTCAGACCATGTGAGAGGAGTCTCTGTGATGAACTTCTTTGGGAGGATCATTCCCCTGGACTGACTGGACCTGCAGCAGGAAAGCACATCCTGAGCTGAGCTGCACCTGGCACAGCACTGGGCTTTGCTGGGCTGGAGGCTCCCCTGCAGAAAATTAAACTGGAAAGCTGCAACAAGGACAAACTGACACATGGTACTGCTGGCTGGCTCATCCGCCAGCTCTGCTGTTCCAAATGGGACTGTGCAGGGCTGAAATGCACCTCACCCTCCTCCAGCAGTGGAAGGTGTGATTTTACACTATTACAGTGCCATAAGGGACTTTACTTCTAAGAGATGCTGGACCCACAAATTTCAGGCCAGAAATCTTTCATGAGAGGATGGTAAGAGCTGTGCTTTCAGCACTCTAGTTCATTGAGAGTCTAGAAATGTTTCCAAAAGGTTGTGACAACTGTTTTATAGCTGTTACCAAATGACATTTTACTGAAACTGACTTGATTTTCTGCTTTGAAATGTGGTTTTTGAAGCCAAAGTTTTATTTGAAATCCAAGTCTGATTTAAGAATATAGCCTTATTAAAATATTTAATTTGTAAAGCAGGGGTTGGATTTTGACTTTCATTAAACTTTATATATGAGAAATATTATTTATTCAAGGCTGTTTAAATGGCTATTACAAAATCTGTAAGGCCAACAGGTTCTGTTTGTTTCTGTGTGACTGTTCCTGACAGCACAGGGTGTGTTCAGCAGGAGTGAAGGGCTGAATGTTTCCCGACTTTGAATCAGAATCATGGTCTGGTGCAATAAAAGAGCAGCTGAGAAGCTTTTAGTGTAAGAATTTAAAAAACACTAACACCAACACCCCTCTCTCAAGAAAAATATATTTTAAAAAATCAAGACTGCAGTGCTGATTCTTCTGTTTTCCCTTTCATTTCTCAGGTAAGATATAATAGATGAAAAAAGCAGAACTCCTCTACTTTAAGGGACATCAGGGACCCAATACACTTGAAACTGAAAACTGGTCGGACAGATGAAATGCTTTAGGTACGAAATTACAGTTCTACATCTGAACTCTTAGGGGGCAAGGTCTGCTCTATCAATAATCGGAAGTAGGTGTTAGATACTGATTTTGGCTTAGTGCAGTGTTGGGGGATAGGAATGCGCCTCAGGAACAAACAAACGACTGCACCTGGAAAAGCGAACTCATTCCCATTTCTCCTTGATACAAAGCAAGCGCGGCCAGAAGCAATTCCCGAGCGCAAGAGACCACTGGCGCTCTCTGAGAAGTCTCTTAAGATAGAGCAAACCTTCCCCTTCCTCCTCAAGGGCTTGTCCGAGGCCGGTGCGAGGAGGAGCGGGATGAGCCCGGGTGCCGCGATGCCCTCCCGGGAGCGCCTTCCAGCGCCGCCACCGCCTGCCGTAAAGCGCGCGGCCCGGCGGAGGGGCGGGGCTGACGCAAAGCGTCGCAAAAGGGTGGCGCGTCCCCGGCCAGCGCTCGCGGCAGCCGCGCCGCGTGCGGCTCGCGCGCCGTGCCCAGTCCCGCGGGGCGGATGGCGCCGGCGGCGCGAGGCCGCGCGCTCCCGCGGGCAGCGCGGCCGCGCGCGTAGGGCCG